>ONZH01024321.1:0-351493 GCA_900303285.1 Rhinella marina
GTTTGACAGGCTTTCCCTGTGGTTTGGGTGCTGTTTACCACACCCCTTTCCCTCAGCTGTTGCCGCTGGGCATTAGCTGTCTCCTACTTACCTCTTCCTCTCCCAGTATCCCTTGCGGTTTATATCTGCTACATACCTGGTGGAGAGTGGTGTGGATCTCGGCTGAGATCCTGTTGCTGAGTTCTACTTAAAGTTAAGTGTTTCCCTTCCTTTGGTTATTCCTGTTTGAGTCTCCTGTTCCTCCTTACGCTTGGAGGAACAGGTTACTCTCTTGTGTCATTAGACTGCAGGGTGTTCTAGGGTTTATTCAGATTAGGTTCCTGTGTATGAGCTTTCCTACCACCCGGGTTAGTTCATACTGGTAGCCAGCTAGGGCCTAGTCTTAGGGTCCCCTGCAGGAGGTGACCAGTTCCCTGGTTTTGTCTGTTCCCATCCCTCATACGCTCGGTGTGGCTTTTCCCCCACACCGAGCGTGACATTATAAACCGCCACTAACAAAATTTATGTCATTTTTGTGCTGACATGGATGCTATTGCTACACTGGCTGAACGGCTGCAGGGACTCAGCTTGGAGGTGGCTGACATCCGCAACCAGATTCAGAGACCACAGGCTGGTGGTTCTGGGGGTGCTGAGTGTCAGGCCTGTTTGGAGCCTAAGGTCCCCTCCCGGATAGATTTTCTGGGGAATGTGATAATTTTGTTCTATTTAGGGAGGCGTGCAAATTGTATTTCAGACTGCATCCACATTCTTCTGGTAATGAGGAACAGAAGGTTGGTGTGGTCATCTCGCTGCTTAAAGGGGATGCGCAGTCATGGGCCTTTTCTCTACCGGCCGGATCGCTGTCTCTCCGGTCGGTAGATGAATTTTTCAAGACCCTAGGGATTATCTATGATGACCCGGATCGTATCTCCCTGGCGGAGACCCAGATACGTAACCTTTGTCAGGGTGAGCGGCTGGTTGAGACTTATTGCTCTGAGTTTCGGAGGTGGGCGACCAATACTGAATGGAACGATCCGGCTTTACGTAGCCAATTCTGTCAAGGTTTGTCTGAAAGACTGAAGGACGCTTTGGCCTTTCACGAAACTCCTGTGTCTTTGGAGGCCGCTATGTCTCTTGCTGTGCGCATGGATAGGCGCCTGAGAGAGCGATCTAGGGGCCCCCGCTCTCAGGACGTACTATCTCATAGTGTACCGGCTTCCTATGACACTTTGGGTGAATATTCCCCTAGGTTGATGTCTGGGGATGAACCTATGCAATTAGGGGGAGCCACTCCTGTATCCACCCGTAAACATCTTGGTAATAAAAAGGGAGTGTGTTTCTTCTGTGGTCAGAAAGGACATTTTATCAATGTATGTCCTTGCTTCCTATCTCTAAAAGAGAGAAAGGAAAAGGGGGCGTTGAATTCTCATCTCACTCTTGGGGGGGTGGGTAGGGAGACTGAGGATGTGCATTTGTCTTCGTCCTGTAGTACCCGTTTTCTCCTGACTGCCGAGGTGGCGCTAGAGTCAAAAGTTGTGAAAATTGAGGTGTTTATTGACAGCGGGGGCAGGGGTGAACTTGATTGATGCTCAGTTTGTCCGTATGCATGGATTGTCGCCAAGTTCTTTGATAAGAGGATTTCTGTGTTTGCCATTGATTCTGCACCTCTCTCTCAGAAGTGTTTGTCTCAGATGGTGCATGATATCAAATTAAGAGTGGGTGAATTTCATCAGGAGCTTATTTCATGTTTTGTGTTGGAAGGTCTTCCTGCTCCTGTGGTGTTGGGTTTACCGTGGTTAAGCAAACATAATCCGTCCATTGACTGGCATACTAGACAAATTGTGGATTGGGGCGATTATTGTGTTGACAATTGCCTTTAATACATCTTTTTCTGCTTTAAACCACTAAGACTCTTCCTTCTTTTATATCGGATTTCTCTGATGTATTTTCTGAAGGTGGATGTCCAGGATTTACCCCCTCACTGGGAATACGATTGTCCTATCAATCTTATCCCTGGAACAAGATTGCCTAAATCTAGGCTGTATAACCTTTCTGGACCTGAGAGAACGGCCATGAAGGAATATATTGCTGAGAGTTTGGCCAAAGGACATATTAGGCCTTCCAAATCTCCTGTGGCAGCAGGGTTCTTTTTTGTTAAAAAAAAAGGACGGATCCCTTAGGCCATGTCTGGATTTCCGTGAACTCAATAGGATTACTGTCCGTGATCCGTACCCCCTTCCTTTGATTCCTGACTTGTTTAACCAGATTGTGGATGCCAAGGTGTTCTCCAAGTTGGACTTAAGGGGGGCATATAATCTGGTCAGGATCAAGGAAGGGGATGAATGGAAGACGGCCTTTAACACTCCTGAGGGCCACTTTGAGAACCTGGTCATGCCTTTTGGGTTGACCAATGCTCCTGCTGTCTTCCAGCATTTTGTTAATGACATTTTTCATCATCTTGTGGGGAGGTTTGTAGTCGTGTATTTGGATGACATACTAATCTATTCTCCAGATATTGTGACACATCAGGATCACGTGAGGCAGGTGTTGCAAATCTTAAGAGATAACAAGTTGTATGCAAAATTAGAGAAATGTGCTTTTGCTGTACATGAGGTGCAATTCTTAGGATACCTGCTTTCATCTTCAGGTTTTCGTATGGATCCAGAGAAGGTCTGTGCTGTTCTGAACTGGGACCGACCTGAAAATCTGAAGGCTCTTATGCGATTTTTGGGGTTCACCAACTATTACCGAAAATTTATTAAGAACTATTCGACTATAGTTAAACCCTTAACTGACATGACTAAGAAAGGGACGGATGTCTCAGTGTGGTCTGATGCAGCATTCTCCGCTGTGAAGGAGTGCTTTTCTTCTGCCCCTATATTGGTGCAGCCAGATGTGTCACAACCTTTCATTGTGGAGGTTGACGCATCCGATGTGGGGGTAGGAGCTGTGTTATCACAGGGCCTGTCACCTGGTAAATGGCGCCCATGTGCTTTTTTTTTCGAAGAAACTCTCTGTGGCGGAGAGAAATTATGATGTGGGTAACCGAGAGTTACTGGCCATTAAGTTGGCTTTTGAGGAATGGCGTCATTGGTTGGAAGGGGCGAATCATCCAATCACGGTATTCACTGATCACAAAAATCTGGCTTACCTGGAGTCGGCTAGACGACTTAATCCGAGGCAGGCCAGATGGTCTTTGTTCTTCACCAGATTCAATTTCATTGTCACATACCGTCCTGAGGTATGGTTCTGATACTTCTGGTATTCCTGAGGAAGAACGTTTTTCGTCATCATTGTCTTCCATATGGCGAAAAATTCAAAGTAACTTGATAAATATGGGTAACAAGTACAAACGTGTGGCTGACAGGAGACGCATGAATGGTCCGGACCTAAATGTGGGTGATTCTGTGTGGCTGTCTACTAGGAACATTAAGTTGAAAGTTCCTTCATGGAAGTTGGGTCCAAGATTTATTGGCCCATATAAAATCACGGCCATTATTAATCCTGTAGCATTTCGTCTTGAACTTCCTCAGGCCCTGAAAATCCATAATGTGTTTCACAGATGTATGTTGAACCTCTAGAGCCATCTCCCTTGCCACCTGCGCCTGTCTTGGTGGATGGTAATTTGGAATTTCAGATTGTCAAGATCATTGATTCTCGAGTTCTTCGTGGGACCCTTCAATATCTGGTTCATTGGAAGGGTTATGGTCCTGAGGAGAGGTCATGGGTACCGGCATCTGACGTGAATGCCAGTCGTTTGGTAAAAGCCTTTCACAGATGTCACCCTGATAAAGTTGGTCCTGGGTGCCCGGAGGTCACCCGTAAAAGGGGGGGTAATGTCACGAGTGGTCTTGCGTCTGGATTCAGACGTTCTGCGCGGCTTTCTAAGTGACAGGTTTGACAGGCTATTCCCTGTGGTTTGGGTGCTGTTCTCCACACCCCTTTCCCTCAGCTGTTGCCGCTGGGCAATTAGCTGTCTCCTACTTACCTCTTCCTCTCCCAGTATCCCTTGCGGTTTATATCTGCTACATACCTGGTGGAGAGTGGTGTGGATCTCGGCTGAGATCCTGTTGCTGAGTTCTACTTAAAGTTAAGTGTTTTCCCTTCCTTTGGTTATTCCTGTTTGAGTCTCCTGTTCCTCCTTACGCTTGGAGGAACAGGTTACTCTCTTGTGTCATTAGACTGCAGGGTGTTCTAGGGTTTATTCAGATTAGGTTCCTGTGTATGAGCTTTCCTACCACCCGGGTTAGTTCATACTGGTAGCCAGCTAGGGCCTAGTCTTAGGGTCCCCTGCAGGAGGTGACCAGTTCCCTGGTTTTGTCTGTTCCCATCCCTCATACGCTCGGTGTGGCTTTTCCCCCCCACACCCGAGCGTGACAGTAACCTCCCGACTGTTCTAGAGGGGGCACGGGGACTAGAACCTTCTTTAATATCAACGACTGCACTTCTTCTAAGATAGGAGAAGGTCTTCCCTTTACAAGCGCCGTATTTGTAATAACCATTCTTTGAGGAGGAAGGGAAGTAAACTCTAGAATCAGACCAGAACGAATAATGTCTAAAACCCATGGGCTTGCCACCTCCTCCCAGGCGGGAAGGAAAAACCAAAGTCTTCCTCCCACCGCTAACCTGGCGTCATTGGCGCGATGATTTCTTATCCGCTGAGGAAGAGTTTCCAAACAAGAAACCTTTCTTAGCTGGATATCTGGTTTTAAAGTTCTGCTCCTTTTCCCTGAACTGCCGCTTTCCCCACCTACCAGAGGAACGAAAAGGACGTCTAAAATTAGAGGAAGAAAATGAAGGCGATTGAAAATTAACTGGAAACCTCTTCTTCCTATCTGCCGCCTTCTCTAAGAGGTCATCCAGGTCTGGACCAAACAAAAACTCACCCTGACAGGGGATACCACAAAGTCTCTGCTTAGAGGTCAAATCGCCCCCACCCCAGTTTTTAAGCCAAAGGGCTCTACGGGCAGAATTGGACAAGGCTACCGACTGAGCAGATAATCTGAGAGCATCAACAGAAGCGTCGGATAAAAAATCCGCCGCTTTTTGCAAGGTAGGTAAAGAAGCCAAAATCTGCTCCCTAGGACGTTTATCCCTAAGCTGAACTTCTAAATGCTCCAACCAAAGGGACAGGGATCTAGCGGTTACAGTAGCAGCAATGTTCGGTCTGAAAGAAAATGCAGATGCTTCCCAAGCTCCTTTTAGAAAGGACTCCACCTTTTTATCTAATGGATCCCTAAGGACACCTGCATCCTCAAAGGGAAGAGAAGACCTTCTGGATACCTTAGAGATTGCCAATACGTTCTCATGTACTGGAAAGCATCTTTTTCTCTTTTCCTGCAGACCCCCGAACATGGAATCACTAACTGATCTATCCACCTTTTCTTCCTCCAAGTTCATGGTAGATCTAATAGCCCTGAGTAATTTATCCGTGTCCTCCGGAGAAAAACACGATCTCTTACTAACGTCTTCTTCTGAAGAAGAAACCCCCGAGGAATCTCCCTCCAGTGGAAAATCCGAAGTCTCAGAAGAATCGTCATGAGATAAACAATCTTCTTTCAGGAGTCTACCTTGTTTCACTGATTTAAGGGAAATCTTCACCTCAGATCTAATCAAAGACTTTATATTCTTTAAAAAGGAAGGAGATTCTTCCGCCACTGTATGATCTATACACTGTTGACATATCCTCTTTTCATAAGTAGAAGATAAGGACTTTCCGCATAACAGACATACTTTGTTTTTTCTCTTGGACATCACCTTTTTAGGTATAGTCTAAAAGGAAAAACAAACATTAAAATGATATAATACGGGAAATCGGTATAACACTCACCCCTAAAACCGTACCACAAGTACCGGGACTGGAGTCGCAGCTTCTCTGTCAGCTGACTCTCTCTTGTCCTCTTCCATGATGAAGTGCAGGGAAGAACTTTAATCAGCACTTCTGCATAATATATAAATAAAATGTTAAAGCAAACTGCCATAAATCCCTCAGGGGCAGCAAAACCTCTCCAGGCATATCACCTAAACCTGGGTATAAGTTGCCAAATCGGGGAACTGGAGAGACTCCACTTCGGCGTTCCTCTGTTCCCCCCGCGCTTAAAATATATCATATCCGGAAACGCATCACCCGGAAGTCGGTCTGCGTTCCACAGGCCGGAACCGGAAGTGCGTCACGCACCCGGAAGTAGACCGGCTTCGTACAGCGGCCTGTACACCGGATAAAGAGCAACTGCCGAGAACTCCAGGACCCCCTCCGGTGCGTTCACGTGGCATTACTCCATCGGAGATGCCCACGCATCCGCTGCAAGGAAAGAAGAGTCCCCTGGAACCCTTCTCCCCCTCGGGTCCTAACAGCCGACACCGTTGCGCAATGGACCCCGGCGGAATTACCAACAGCCCTCTAGGAGAACCCTAGGATTTCCAGGCTGCGGTAAGCCTAAAGAAAGAAACGACTGCAGGTCTCCCACACCAGGGACAGGAAACCACTGGGGAAGGGAGAGAGGCTCCACCTTTTTATTCTGCAGGTTTCCTGTCCCTGGGGGTGGATCCTATCTCTGTGGTGCTGTCGTGGGGGAAGGGAAAATATTGTATCCTGAGGACATTGTATCTTGAGGGATCACTATACAGGTAATTATCCTTGACTAACCCATAAGGGCAACCATTGGACATATGCACATCACAGAGAAAGGGCGGGGCATTCCCCTATTAGTGACCCCAGTTAGTATGGAGAACCACCAGAGGACTTTGTAGAGCTGTAGTTGGGCTTTTCTTTCCTTCAATGCCCTAGCTCTTGACTCAAATACCCTGGCCTATACAGAGTGGCTTAAAGTGCCCCCTCTGCCATACACCACCATATGGACCAACATTGCAGTTGGTACATTCTGGGTAGAAGCTCAATCCATTTCGGGGCTAGAACAGCCCAAATTTGCCATTACATACCCCTTGCGATTAAGTTGAGAGGGGCTCTACATTGATCTCCTCAAGAGAACTTGCAATGGGATGGGGCCCCCACACTTCTGTGTACGCCGGTGATCACAATTACATATGGGGTCATGTGAAGTCAAAACATGATAGGAGGCCTAGGTGTAGATTTTGCACATATACATGGGAATTGGTATGTCCAAGACCACCTTGTGGTTTGTGGATCACTAGTGGTAACCACCCTAACCATACATAAGGATGTGCATAAAAGCCATACAGTAACAGTAGTCATTAGTAGAGATATTCTAGCTTCTCCATGCTTTGGTTTAGGTTCTTCTGCTTTAATTTTCACCTAATGTTATGATTTGGGTTTGAGTTTATGCAAAATATACATATAAAAAGAATCCAGGTGCTAATACACAGTGGAGCCAAATTACTCTGACCACCAGCTAATATCCAGAGTAACCGCCATGTGCAGTATGGACAGAAGATAGACGGGCCCGGAGTGACTCCATAACGTCCTGGTAGGTTGTCACAGGTAGCTGGAGCCATGCTGACTACAGTGCATCCCACATCTGCTGGAGGGGGCGTGGGGGAGGATCCACAGAGTGAACACGACCATCAAGGTGGTCCCACAGATGATTAATTGGGTTCCAATCTGGGAAATTAGGGGGCCAGGGTAGCACTTGTAAGTCTCGGTCATGCTCTTCCAACCAATGTCTGGCATTTCTAGCCATGTGACATGTCACATTGTCTTCCTGAATGATACCATCCATCCCAGGGAAGACAATCAGCATGTATGGGTGTACGTGATCTGCATGGATAAATTCATACCCAAATCAGTTGAGACTGCC
This sequence comes from Rhinella marina, assembly GCA_900303285.1. NCBI lineage: Eukaryota > Metazoa > Chordata > Amphibia > Anura > Bufonidae > Rhinella > Rhinella marina. The sequence goes on from ONZH01024321.1 coordinate 7,755, forward strand.
TTCCACATGAATGAGTGGGCCCAGAGAATGCCACTAGAAAATTCCAAGACCATAACACTGCCACCACCAGCTTGTGTTCTTCCAGCAATGACTGCAGGGTGTTTGTTCTCTGATGTTTCTCACCTGACACGCCAACAACCATCCATTTGATGAAGCAGAAAACGTAACTCATCAGAGAAGGAAACCCTTTGGCAATCAGCGGAGGTCCAATTCATATACTGCCATGAAAATGGTTTGGTTCACGCTTGTTTTATATTGTTCTAGGGGAACTCTGCACAAGATGTCACACTCACTACCCATAAAATAAGCTATGCAACCAAACAGGGTTGGGTCCCCTAGGTGGGGGGGCTCTATAGCTTCCACACAGGGCACCCTCTGTGGTAGGCTCAATATGCTCTTGCCTGAGGTCCTCATGTTGAGGACAAGATCTGATATTCCATATTAATACACGCCAACAACACTGCGAAAAAGAAGAAGATGGCAATTTGGAGCCATGCACTGAATGTTGCTTCTCCCTGCCAAACTTTCTGTTTAATAAAATGGACACAAAACAGGTTAAGGGATAGTGGTAAAATAGGTGAAGATTGGTACGACGATGACATGGCTGTAAATATTCATTATCTACTTGACACATTTTTGCTTGGCTTCCCAGGCACACCTAGGTCAGATCACGGTGTACTACATATCCAGATTGGTTCCAGCAGGTTTTGTCATAAACTGGCAGGCAAACTTGAGTATTCTGCTTTCTCTCTCTCTCTGCTGTGCTAAACTTGGCTTTAGTCTGGCAGCTGCCCTTTAGGGCTGTTCTGGTATCTCTGGGTGCCTTTGGCTGTCAACCCCCTCATTGAACTCTGTAGGGAGTCATGGTGCTCTATGAGCTGCTTCCCTCTGGAGAGACTCCTTCTGCAGGAGGGGGCCTCCCCTCGCTGCTACATCTTTCACACATCTGCTTCCAACGCTAGCTTAGCTAAGACTTCCTGCAGCCCCTTTCTTGGTAGGAAACGGGACTGGCCCACTTCTGCCCAAAAGGTTGAGGGTGGAATGGTAAGTTCCATTATATCTAAATATCTCTATGCCATATATCCTCTGACACCTGCTGGTGAACCAGGCACATTACATGAACAGAACAGTTTCACAGCAACATTAGGAACGCACAGTATAAATGACCTGGAATAAATACATAGATGACATTAATGTTAGCCCATTAGAGACTGTAGCAGGGTGAAGAAATGGTAATACCACTCCGACGTATTACACTATGGGCAACTAAGCCGCCTTTCCTTTGAACCAGTTTTGCTAAATCGCCCTCTTTGTGGCTGGTTTACAGCCAAATCCAAAAGTGGATTAAAAGAAACCAGGAAATATGAGGGCTCTTTTACAAGAATGATACGGATTAGGCCCCATTCACACGACCATGTGAATGGGGCCATATCTATTCCGCAATATTGCGGAATAGATGCAGCCCCATTCACCTCTATGGAGTGGGGAGCCTCCGTATGGAACTAGCTCCGTGCCGCGGCTCGGATGAAGCATGTCCTATACTTGTCCACATGCACGGACAAGTATAGGCATTTTGAATGGGGCCGCCCGGCATGTGTTCCGAGCGGTGCGGGACACACGCCGGGCGGCCCCTGTATTATTGCAGGTCCGCAATAATGCAGTCCCGCAAAAATACGGTCGTGTGAATTGGGCCTTAAGGTCCGGTCGCATTCAGGGAAACTCGCACCATTTTGCAAGTTCAGTCAGTTTTGTCTGCGTTTGCGTTCAGTTTTTCAGTTTTCTCCACGCGGGTGCAATGCGTTTTGATGCGTTTTTTACGCGCGTGATAAAAAAACTAAAGGTTTACAAACAACATCTTTTAGCAACTGCCTCTGCCAGATCTCTCTGAAACCACTTATGACCACCATAATTTGAGATCCAACATGCCTGATCCTTCCTCCCCTATGGTTTGCTGTCAGCAGACTATCAGGCTGCACGTGTGTCCTAACATCTGCTGACGGTCATTTTTCAGTATGTGTCTAGCTGGTTCCCTGTAATAACTGTGTATGGATTGATTCCAATCTCCCCGCCTGCTGAATAAGATTTCCTAATCTCCTAACCGGTCTGACCCGTTCTACAGTGATGTGCCATGTAGTCTACAAATATCCCATCGCTATACTGTACGGAAATGGGGTTCATTGCTAATTTGCTTAAAAATTGCATTGATTCATGCTGAATAAAGCTGCAAGTACATTAAAAATTTCCCAGAGGGCCCCCACATAGGGGGAGATTTATCAGACTGGTGTAAAGTAGAACTAGCTTAGTTGTCCATAGCAACCAATCAGATTCCAACTTTCATTTCTCAGAGGTCCTTTGGTTGCTATAGGCAACTAAGCCAGTTCTACTTTACACCAGGTTGATAAATGACCCCATAGCCACGCAGAAAAATAAAAAAAATGTCTTATTATTGTCAATAACTTTTGTTTGCAGGTCTCAAACAGGAAAAGCAGGTTAAAACAATTTCATATTTATCTACCATCTAGCTATAGCATGTCTATATTTATCTATCTCATATCTATCTATCTATTGTAAGGAATCACTCTCTCACAGGGGGTCAGCAATGACAAACTCTTCATCAAACGAGGGGTTTCCAAACCCAAAACCGTGCTTTATTGTGTCACTTTATGCAGTACAGATGATCTTTTCCAGTTATAACATCACTGGGTGAGGCACCAGCACCATAAAGCATAAATACAAAATAAACACCTGCCCGTCTGGGCTCTAACTAACATTTTGGTCTCTATCTCACCTCTAAGTCCCTGTTCACACAAGAGGATAGATCTGGCTTTCTTCAGTCTCACAGTCTGCCAGCGGTCCAGCCTTCAAACACACAGGTCTGTTCTCTGGGGCCTTTCTCTCCCCCAGACTTCCCCCACACTGAGGATTGCAGCTGACTTTAAATTGGAACCGTGGACATGGGCCACATGTGAACCCCAGAGTGAATCGTGGGTAATAAGCATCCACCCAGCTCTTTGCTTATTCCCAATAAAGCCAGGCCCGGATTAGCTGAAACCAGCCATGCTAAGTAATAACAGTGTCCACCATCTATTCTAGTGGACACTCTAGCTACTGGCTTTTACTCCACCAAGGCCGGGCACCTTGGTGGCACGTTCCATAAACGCAGCAAACTATGGTATGCATCTCCTCTAATAGGTTTCCTGCACCATTCTAGGAGACACATACCTTCCCTCAAATATGAGACCTGTCACTGCCTCAAACTATAATCTATCTCATATCTATCTAATCTATCTATCTCATATATCTATCTATCTGCAGTGGTGGGACTCGCACCTACACCGAGAACCGAACTGGAGGAGTGGTGGCTGGAAGAGGGGTCCAGCCACTGCCCAGTTCTCCCCATACAAGTGAATGGAAGCGCACCGTGCTTGCACAGCCACCACTCCCATTCATTTCTATGGGGCTGACGGAAATAAACGAGCCAGCACTCAGATATTTTAGGTGGCCCTATGGAAATAAACTGCGCCCTCTGCCACCTTCCCCACTCCGTTCCCGGTGTAGGTGTGGGTCACAGAGGTGTTACCCGCAGCTATCAGACAATGGGGACATATCCAATATGGCAAATAGCATTACTTAAAAAGGGTCAAATGGCCATTTTGCCATTTTTTTCATCCCTTCTCTTACCCAAAATAATGTAATACAGGATACTGTTTGGTAGCGAGAAACAGGAGTGAATTCAAAAAAGAAAAGTCTTATCTGTCCTTTACACTTTCTCTCCTTGACTCCTGATTTTGGCTTCCGAGACACCTGCCTGCATGGCCGTACCCTTAGAAAGTAGGGTCACTTTAAATTGCTTTTTTTTTTTGGGGGGGGGGGGGAGTTGGCGTCACTTTAAATTGTTTCGGGATTTGGGAGGGGAGTTGGCGCAATTTGCCTGCTCCGCCTAGTGCACCAACATACCTCTCATCCCGGCCCTGGCTATGAGCACCAAGGAATGACTCTTCCTCCGGCCTCTGGAGACCAGTGTCATTACTACACTATGATGCTGAGAAGAAGACAGTTGGTCGTCAGTTGCTGATGAAGCTCATGTAAGTAATCTGTGGAGTGATGGCTCTGACCCCCCCCCCTCCCCCATAGGCAGGTAAAGCGGATTGTGCCCCCTTCTAACATTTATATAGCGCTAACATATTCCACGACGTTGTCTGCAGATCGTCATTGATTACTGTCCACATTGGGGCTCACCTTCTCAATGGAGAAGATACAAACTCTATTCAGATGTCCTTGATTGGATTCGAATCAAGAACCTGAGTGCTGCAAAACAACCCTGCTAACCACTGAGCCTCTATGCTGCCCCCTACTGGCTGTCATTTCCCTGTTTATACGGAGCTGGATTCCTGCATATGGATTGATCCCAATGTCCCGACCTCTTCTGGAATCTCTAAACCAGTCTGACCAGTCCTTCAATGGTGTGTCCTAAAATGTGAGCGCACAGACAGCCATTAATCCCTAATTATTAGCTCCAGCTCGGAGACTGTCTTATCCCGAGACCTGCACGGAGCTATGCTGCATGTAGCAACGGCTACGTCAAAAATATCCTAAAGGTATCTGCACCGTAGCACACACCACTTGGACAGGTGAAGGGAAGGTTGTTCCAGACATCTTGGAGAAGTAAGCACAGATCTTCTGTGGATGTAGACTTGCTCAAATCCTTGTGTTTCTTCATGAAATCCCAGACAGACCTCATGATGTTGGGATCAGGGCTCTGTGAGGGCTATATCATCACTTCCAGGACTTCTTGTTCATCTTTACGCTGAAGATAGTTCTTACTGACCCTGGCTGTATGATTGGGGTAGTTGTCCTGATGCAGAATACATTTGGAGCCAGACACTTCCCTGATGGTATCACATGATGGATAAGTATCTGCCTGTATTTTGTGGCATTGAGGACACCGTAATCCTGACCACGTTGAGAACTGTAGACACAATGCATTGCCAAGAAAACAGTGCATATCTATCTATCTATCTATCTATCTATCTATCTATCTATCTCATATTTATCTATCTATCTCATATTTATCTATCTATCTATCTATCTATCTATCTATCTATCTACCTCATATTTATCTATCTATCTATCTATTTATCTATCTATCTATCTATCTCATATCTATCTATCTCATATCTATCTATCTATCTATCTATCTATCTACCTATCTATCTCATATCTATCTATCTATCTATCTATCTATCTATCTATCTATCTATCTCATATCTATCTATTTTTCTATCATCAGGAAGCATAGTGATGGAGTATCAGACACATGCTTGCTATCAGTAAGTGAGCAGATTGATATATATAATTTCATAGGAAAATATTCAGTAAAAGTTGTAATTTATACATTTATATCTCTGCTCTTTCTGACTTCCGTTGTACATGGGGGGTTGTTATCGATGATTGGTAATAATATTCTCTGTATAAGTGTGTATATAGAGATAGCTGTCAATTACTGATAACTGTATATGGACGGGCTTGACTTAAAGGGGTTGTCTCACGTATACATTTATATCTCTGCTCTTTCTATACTTAAAGGGGTTGTGTCACTTCCGCAAATGGCATTTATCATGTAGAGACAGTTAATACAAGGCACTTACTAATGTATTGTGATTCTCCATATTGCCTCCTTTGCTGGTTGGATTCATTTTTCCATCACATCATACACTGCTTGTATCCAAGGGTTATGACCACCCTGTAATCCGGCATGGTGGTGGTTGTGCTTGAACACTATAGGAAAAAGCTTTGGCCTATGTGGACTCCGACGGTCCTGGCCACTAGAGAGGCTGGTGCCTTTTCCTATAGTGTACAATCACAAGTTGTGATTCACGACCACTACTGCAGGATTGCAGGGTGGTCATAACCCCTGAATATGAGCAGTGTATAATGTGATGGAAAAATGAATCCAGCCAGCAAAGGAGGCAATATGGAGAATCACAATACATTAGTAAGTGCCTTGTATTAACTTTCTCTACATGATAAATGCTATTTGCTGAAGAGAGACAACCGCTTTTAGTATAGAAAGAGCAGAGATATAAATGTATAAATTATAGATTTTACTGAATCTTTTCCCAAAAAACTACATATAATTCTGCTCAGCTCCTCCTCCTCTATAACATGGTGCCTGCTGATTGCAGCGCCTGTTGTGGGGGCAGATCCTCTGTAAATTTCCACCCCAGCTTGCTGTACCTGTCGAAAACAAAAACAAACTTACCTGCTCTCCACCGGCCACATGGCTGCTGGGTTGCCAGGTTCTTGGGGACACGTAACTGACTGGAGCATTGCATGTGACCCCGTCCATGTGAATGTATAGGGAGCCGGATCGGCGGAGTGGGGTGCAGGTCAGTATAGATTTTTCAATAGGTGCAGCAGGTTGGGTGGAAATTATAAAAAGCGCACAAGGCTGGACAACCTGTTGTAGGGATTATATAAAGTAATGACAATGCACAGTACACATGCCATATAATCTGCATCCAGTCTTATCCGTACATCAAGATAACAGAGAATTACATGTGGCCCCTCAAAGCAATAGACAATAGAAGTGCATTGGAATACAATGGGTTTCAATGTAACATCCCAGGAGCAGAGATAGGATCACAATACACAGAAACCTAGATAATCCCCACTGGTTACAGAGGCAGCAGATACATCCTCATCAAGGTAATCCACCACAGACTGTAAAATAATCTGGAATCTCACAATATCAGCTATGTGGCCACACTGCAGAGGTGTGTAGAGAAATCACAGGGCTCCATAGGAAGATAAATCTGTCCGGCTAGCCACATAGTAACCGACATACAGTGGCTGGATAATAAAACCATACAGTGATTGAATAATGCCACCATGCAGTGATGGGATTATAGTACCACCATATATTAACAGAATAATAAACACTGCCATACAGTGACTCTGTATAATACCACTATATTGTGACTGAATAATACTGCCATACAGCAATTGAATAATATTGCCATAAAGTGATAGAATAATACCACCATACAGTGACTGAATAATACCACCATATAATGAGTGAATAATGCTGCCATACAGAAATTGAATAATATCGCCATAAAGCAACAGAATAATACCACCATATAGTGACTGAATAATATTGCCATGCAGCAATTGAATAATATTTCCATAACGTGATAGAATAATACCACCATATAGTGAGTGAATAATGCTGCCATACAGAAATTGAATAATATTGCCATAAAGCAACAGAATAATACCATATCGTGACTGAATATTACTGCCATACAGCAATTGAATAATATTGCCATAAAGTGATAGAATAATACCACCATACAATGATTGAATAATACCACCATATAGTGACTGAATAATATTGCCATGCAGCAACTGAATAATATTGCCATAAAGTGACAGAATAATACCATATCGTGACTGAATATTACTGCCATACAGCAATTGAATAATATTGCCATGAAGTGACAGAATAATACCACCATATAGTGACTGAATAATACCGTCATACAGTAAATGAATAAAACTGCCATACAGTGGCTGAATCACATCACTATACAGTAACTAAATAATATCAGCATATAGTGACTGGATAATAGAACCATACAGTGACTGAATAATTCTGAATAGTACCGCCATACATGGTCAGAATGATATCACTACAGAGTTATGGTACAGCCAGACAATGCAGCTGGATGTATGCAGGCTAAGCTCTGTCCACTCCCGCTGTCTGGCCATACCCTAATACTACCAAACAGTAAATCAAAAATATCAGTATAAGTGGACCTAATAGTACCACATAATGTGACTGTATAATACCGTCATACTAGACTGAATGTCAGTTGTACTCCACATTTCTACACCACAGCTTCCCAGAACTGACTGACACTTTCAATGACATTTTATAAGGCAGAGTGTTTAATACTCTGCTATTTGTAATATATATTTATAGTATTAGTTATAGCAATAATTATATATAATTTATTTTGTGTTTTTTTTTCTTTATACCCTAGGCTCCAGACCATATCCACCTGCTCCACTTTGTAGTAGAGAGGTGTCATGCTCAGCTGCCGCCGCTAGGTGTCGCCAGTATTCACGTTCTGCAATAGAAAACAAAAGTTTTGAAAGTTCTTGAAGTTCTCCTTCCTTCTCAGAAGGTTTCATGATCCCTCAGAAGCAGGGCAGAAGACAATCTGGGGAGGTGAAGCTCGTCATGCCGAGGAAGAAGGGAATAAAGCGAACCTGCCTGGTGGTCATCATGTCCCTGGCTGTGCTCTTCCTCCTGGGAGTGCTTGTAGGTGAGTCATTTCATATCTGAGAACAGATGTTACCGTGTTCTGGTGTCCAGGCTGAAATCACATGCTCCTCAGCTGTTCAGGCCACGATCAGTGGGTATGATGGGGAGCAGGGGCCACTGCTGAAGTTCTGAGCTAAAATACTGAAGAAATACTGAGAATAGTGAAGTGCACATGAGCAGGTGCTACATTAAGCCCCCCCCATGTGTACTGACTGCAAGGTTTTTAGTTAGGTTAGGGCTGAAAAAGTAGCGCAACAATTTTTATAATGATAGTCAATGGTGTAGCACTGCAGCATGCGACACGACAGTCACAAAAAATCCATCCAAGTTGGATTTTTGTGTCATTGTCGCGACACCATAGACTATCATTACAATAAATGTCGCGCAACACATGTCTCAATGTAGTTGTACCACTTTTGTCGTGCGGAAGCCCTAGTGCTGTGTAGCCCTAGCGTTGTAGCTCCTATATATTATACTTTGTAATAATAGGAAATAATACATATATATATATATATATATATATATACTAATAAAATAACTTTTATAATAATAATAATAATATACTAATAAAATAATAACTTTAATGATAAATCTAAGAATAAGAAATGTATATATGAATAATAACTTTAATAACAATGATTATAACAAAAATAAATATACTGATAAAATAATTACTTTAATAATCAATCTAATAATAAAATAATCACTTTATTAAATATACTGGTAATCATAAAAATAATAAATATACTAATAAAGTAGTAACATCATTGATAGTAAATGTAATTTGAAAATAACATACCAAGAAAATAATAACTTGTATAATAATAATAATAATAATAATAATAATAATAATAATAATATACTAATAAAATAACTTTTATAGTAATAATAATAATAATTATTAAAATATATACTAATAAAATAATAACTTTAATGATAAATCTAAGAATACAAAATGTACATACTAATAATAACTTTAATAATAATAATGATTATAACAAAAATAAATATACTGATAAAATAATTACTTTAATAATCAATCTAATAATAAAATAATCACTTTAATAAATATACTGGTAATCATAAAAATAATAAATATACTAATAGTAATTGCTTTACTAATAATACAGTACATATAATAAAAACTGATACCAGCCATGTGCGCCCTTCATTTGCCCATTCCGCATATCACGCCCTTTATCAAAAAAGCATATTAAATGTTTTTTTTTTTTTTTTTTGAGGGACGATGGAACGGACATTTGGATGCAGACAGGATGCGGTGTGCTGTCCGCATTTTTTTTGCAGCCCTATTGAAATTAATGGGACCGCATCTGGTCTGCAAAAAATGCAGATCTGACGTGGACCAAAAATGTGGCCATGTGTATGAGCCTAATACTAATTATACAACGTGATGTTCTAGAGGCTATAACATAAGACAGACATCCTTTATATCTTCACCCTGCTCTCTCTTCCACACCGTCATAATATTGATGGACATGCAGGAATCTTCCCCTCTCGAGCACTGGAGGGAAATTGGTGGCATATACCGTCACGCCACCAGTCCTCACTAGAATAAGAGACACATCCAGATCTCCACAAGACTTAGCAGCACTGTGGACATATTCAGGACAGTGCTCGGATCACAGTGGGTGTAGAAAATGGTTAATTATTGAGTTTGAGTCGAGGTTTGTTCTTATACCTCCCTTTAGTACTCTTCATATGTTTGGCCCAGTGTGATATTTTTCATCAGAGACCTGGTTGATCTAGGGGCATACAATGCAAGACGTCTGCAATGATCTTGCCTGTGTATTGTATTGTCTTGCACATGGCCATATAGGTAAGTTCTGGAGCATAAGCAGCTCTCATTGTCTTGAACCACACCTGTTGTACTAACCTGTGGCTGTATGAACCTGATTATATGCTGTGATCATACTGTTTAATTGTGCCAGTGCATCTGACCTGGGGTGAATGCTGAGGTCTGTTGTGAATGCTAAGGGTTAGATCTGGGAAGGACTGTTGTGATTGCTGGGGGTAGAATTGATAAGGCGTCTCATGACGGTTAAAAGTAGAATCAGAATGGACTGACGAGAAAGTTGAGAGCCGAATTTTCAAGGACCTTGAGGAAGGCTTAGAATAGCATTAGAAAAGATGGTTGTGAAGGCTATGGATACAATTGGGAATGACTGTAATGAAGGCTGAAGGTAGATTTGGGAAGGACTGTTGTGATTGCTGGGGGTAGAATTGAGAAGGAGTCTTGTGAAGGTTGACTTGGAATGGACTGACAAGAAGGTTGAGAGCAGAATTTGGAATGACTTTGGTGAAGGCTGTGGGTAAAATTGGAAGGGCTGGTCGTGAAGGCTATGGGTAAATTTGAGAGGTACTGTCGCAAAGGCAGTGGGTAGATCTGTAAGGGACTGTCATGATTGCTGGGTGTAGAATTGAGGAGGAGTGAAGGTTGACAGTAGAATTGGAATGGACTGATGAGAGGGTTGAAACCAGAATTTGGAAAAACTGTGGTGAAGGCTAGGGATAGATTTGGAAAAGATGGTCACGGGTATGGTTAAAATTGGACGGTACGGTTGCGAAGATTAAGAGTAGATCTAGGAAGAACTGTTGGGATCACTGGGGGTAGAATTGATAAGGAGCCTTGTCAAGGGTGAAAATACAATTGGAATGGACGGAGGAGAAAGTTGAGAGCAGAATTTGGAAAGACTGTGATGAAAGCTGAGAATAGCATTGGAAGGGATGGGTAAAATTGAGAGGGACTGACGTGAAGGCTGTGTGTAGATCTAAGAAGGACTGTTGTGACTGCTAGGGGTAGAATTGAGGAGGACAATTGTGAAGGTTGACATTAGAATTGGAATGGACTGAAGAGAAGGTTGAAAGCAGGATTTGGTAGATTTTGGTGAAGGCTATGGGTAAACTTGACAGGTACTGTCCCAAAGGCAGTGGGTAGATCTATGAGGGACTGTCATGATTGCTGGGGGTAGAATTGAGGAGGACCCTTTGTGGTCGTAAAGGGTGAGGTTAGATCTGTTAAAGGGAACCTGTCATCAACTTTATGCTGACCTCACTGAGGGCAGCATAAATTAGTGACAGAAATGCTGATTTCAGCGGTGTGTCACTCATGAGCTAAAAGTAAGTGGTTGCCGAGAACCAGCATCATAATCATTGCAGCTCAGGCCTTGAAAAGAGTCAAATCTACCTGAGAAGAGTCATGGTTATTCCTAATCTCCTGCTCTCCCGCCCATCTGCTGATGATTGCCAGTTCTCTCCTAGAGAGAAAGGGAGAAAACTAGGTAGAAGATTGTCAGTCATCTGCAGGGAGAGCAGGAATTCATGAGTAACCAGGACTCTTCTCAGGTGGCCAGGACTCTTTTCCAGGTCTAGTCTGCAATGATTGTGAAGTTGGTTCTCAGCAACCGCTTACTTTTAACTTATAAATGACAGACTGCTGAAATCAACTCACCTGTCTGTACTTTATTCTGCTGTTACTATGGGTAGCATAAAGTTGATGACAGGTTCCCTTTAAGGACTTTTGTGAAGTCTCTGGCCTGATTTAGTAAGGATTAATGGCAAAACTGAAGGCAGAATTGTGAAGGAACGTGTCAACCAAAATTAAAGGAAATAATCCAGTATGAAATTTCTGTAACTTCTGGGAATTAGAGCTCCTTGAGGCCTGAATAGGGGACAGTCACATCCAGAAGATCTACATATTGACTTTACTCCCTTATCTCTATCATCATGGATAATAATGAGTCTTTAGTCTTAGGTTTCTCTTACAAGGACCAATCGGTGTTCACCTAAAGTTCCTTTCACATGGCCCAATGCAAAGTGAAACAACCACAAACGACCTTCCCCCGATCATTTTACATAATGTTGGCAGCACATCCTTGTTCTCACCTGTTACCTGAGGTCAAATCCACAAATTTAACTGGCAAGTGGGTCAAGTGTGCTGTCATATAACAAAACATTTTAGAACAAACCGTGTGATTATATGTTTACCAAATGTACTTACCCTACGAGAGAGGGTGTACCGTGTGTAAGTGATGGATCCAAACACAGTTTCAATTCCTTTTTATTATGATTTGAAACCAACCCTTTCACTGAATAATTATGAGATCCTAATTATTATTGTAGCCACCTATTTCATAACAGTCTATTATGGGGTCACACGTCATCCTGTTATGTGTTTGAGCTAGATACAAAAACATTAAGTTCTTTGATGGAACATCTGAATAATAACTACATGGTGGGTGCACAAACCCATTAGATAATTTAAAGGGGTTTTCCAGGATTTAACTACTGATGACCTATCCTCAGGATAGGTCAACAGTATCTGATCGGTGGGGGTCTACCACCCGGGACTCCCACCGATCAGCTGTTTGAGAAGGGACCGGCGCTTCTGTGAGCGCCGCTACCTTCTCCCCGCTCATCAAGCACAGCGCCGTACATTGTACAGCGGCTTGGTATCGTGCTCAGCCCCATTCACTTGAGCCGCTGCTAGGCCACGTGACCGATGAATGTGACGTCACTGGCCTAGGAAAAGCTACGAGAAGGCCTCAGCGCTCACAGGAGTACTGGTGTCTTCTCAAACAGCTGATCGGCGGGGGTCCCAGGTGTCAGACCCCCACCGATCAGATACTGATGACCTATCCTGAGGATAGGTCATCAGTAGTTAAATCCCAGAAAACCCCTTTAAGTCCCATAATGGATTTGTACACCCCCCATCTTGATATTATTCAGATTTATTAATTTGTTTATTTGAAAAAAGGTCCACAAAAAGTTAAAAATAAAAGTTTAAAAGTTAAGCCATACTCATCCTCCCTGATGCCCCTGTCACTCCCGGTTACTGGCACTGATTGGCTGAGCAAGCTTTTCTTGCCATATCTGGCATTTCAGACCAGGACCAGGAAGTGAAGAGCATCAAGAACCAGACTAGTGTCAGAATGGTGAAGGCTTATTTTTTTTTTTTTTATCTTTAACTTTTTGTGGCCCTTTAAAAAATGGAGGATTTAAGAAGTATTTCCCATTAAGGGAAGCTGCAATTTGCACCCATCAATTCTCAAACCATGTCTGTCATAGAGATAGGTTATAGCAACGTGTATGAGTTCTGACCAGGCGCCCCCACACTTCAGAAGCCATCTAGCTTAATGGGTACTACTAGTAGAGCAATAATACAGCCGGGATAGCGCTACTGCTCCACTGGCTTGATTTTTTTGAGTATGAGAATTTTTGGGTAAAAGGTAGAACAGTTCCTATTTATTACCATTCACCTATCCCTCAATGTTCTGAGGGCAAGAAGATTAATTGAGGGTCTGAAAAGTGCATACACTCATGGTCATCAATTTATGGGATGTGGGCATCTTAGCACCACTCAAACATATTCCCATATCTCATGGCCAACTATCTAAATTCAAAGAGAAACGTCAGTAGAAATGGAACCCATTGAAATTAGTCATTAGTGTGTCCTCACTCAAAGGAAGATGACCTAATGGCAGGACAATATATTTCTGCTATGTATTCATTTCCAATGGTGTGGTATTTGTTGGGGGTCCACAATGGGGATTGAGAAGAGTGTTTGTGTCTCCCTGCCAGAATTCTCTGTTAACTATATTTTTAGGTAATATTTTTAAGATTCTTTAGACTTTTTGTATTTTTCAGGTTGGCTTATTAGACCATCACAGGGACGTTACGCTGTCTCTTATCAATCACGAAATATTCGGAAAGAACTTATATCTGAAATGAAGGCGGAAAACATAAGAATGTTCCTGCGGTAAGGAAAATAAGAAAAAAAAGTTGATCCCTCCCAAAGCAAATACAATTTGTAAAAACTAATCTATTCTACCTCTTCTTCTTTCAGAGATTTTACCAGAATTCCCCATTTGGCTGGAACAGAACAAAACCTTGTGTTAGCCCAAAAAATCCAAGCCCAGTGGAAAGATTTTGGATTGGATAAAGTTGAGTTAGTTCACTATGACGTCCTCCTGTCCTATCCCAATAAAACGAATCCCAACTACATCTCCATTATTGATGAGCACGGCATAAAGGTGAGATCAGTTTTTTTATTTTAGCGTTGAAGTTTAGTTCTAAATGTGCCTCAAGGTTCTGTGTAGCCATGAGGTCGCCCATGTGAGACAACCAGATACTCTCATAGTTTTGTCAGCTTTGCTGTGTAGATTGAGACAGTTTTAGCAGAGTCACCTCAGTTTGATGAGACAGTGATTGCTCAGGGGAGAATCTTCTCAGAATTAATGGCAGTTCTGTTGTATTACAGGAGGCCAAGATATACAGGATAGTTATACTATACACACTGATAAGGCTCTGTATGCAACTCTTCTAGTCTCTGGGGAAAAAAGCTGTCAATTCCCAGAGACTGTAATAATCTATGACCTGTGTATGTTAATTGACTTCTGTTTATTGAAAGGGGTTGTACAACTTTATATATGTTTTTTTTTAAATACCCACTCACCAAGCTGGACCTGTCAAAGGGAAGCATACTTACCTACTCCCCGATGCACAGTTCTGACTCCCTGGGTCCAAGGCAGTCCTCACTGTGCTTCAGTTCCCGCATGTAAAGGGTCACGTGTACTCATGCAGCCAATGACTGGCCACAGCGGTGATGTGTCCCCAACCAGCACATGACCCAGCAGTGACTTGCCACTTGGGAACACGTCACCGCTATGTGTCACATGTCCCTGTCCATTCCTCAAGATTACATCTGAGGACCAAAGTAAAGTTAGTGGTGGACCCATGGAGCTGAACCGATTGTCTGAGAGCAGGTAAGTATGCTTCCCTCTACAGGTCCTCCTGGTTGCGGGGCATTTAAAAGAACTATATAAAGTTGGACAAACCCTTTAAGTTGCCATTAAAAACAAAATTATGTGACAAGGTTGATGCTGCTGTAGACTGCCTCCAGGCCATGGATCAGTCTGAAATGTGGCTGCTGACTAAAAAGGGCAGATAACATGGAGGTCTTATGGGACATATGAGAGGGTGGGCCACAAAAAAAACAGACCCTGTTCTCATGTGAGGATGATGCTTATGAGATCGCATTCGTCAAGACATCGTTGCCCATATTCACCAATCCAACCTCAGCTTTCATGGTGGAGGGTAGTAGTGTTGTGGACATGTCCAACGTAGCGTATTCGATTCAACAAAGAATTAGTGGAGGGAGATATACGCACAGGTCCGTTCTCACAAACACAGGTCAATTATCGGATAGGTTCTGCTGGTCAATTATCGGACCTTCCCGTTCCAGCAAAAAAAAAAACTGTATATATGGTTTGGGGTGGAACAGGATGCATGGCCGATGCCAAAGCAAATAGACAACGGTGTGCTCGGACGCCAATCGTTGTTACAAGCATCCAGAAGAAGAATATTAAAGCCTGAGATCGACACCAAAATGAATCCAGCAGAGGAACGTGCAGGAGGGTCGTGCAGGAACTCTCGGATTTGTGGCCCACCATTTATTTCTTCAATAACAACAAGGAAATAAATTGGAATCAGCAAATCTTTTATTTCCTGTCCCAGGGTAAAATGAGAATTGTTGAGTATTGTAAGTGTTCATCCACATAATTATAAGAGCGTAAGTCAGATTACTGACCCATGAAGACAACTCAGCAAATGGCTAACAAATCCAGGAGAAGGCTTCACAATGAGTCCTTTTAGGGTCAATGGGTCCACTAGAGATCTGTACGTTGCATGTGGAAAATGGTCTAACCTTTCCTAGCTCAGAGAAGGTTCTTGATCCTCCTTTGCTGTTATTTCACTTTCAGATATTCAATACGTCCACCTCAGAGCCACCACCAAAAGGATATGAGAACTTCACTGATATCGTCCCTCCATATAATGCTTTTTCTGCTAAGGGAGAACCTCAGGTAAGTGGACGTTACCTTGTGAGCATTTTCCTTTGTGATCTATTTGACTTATGTTCTGGTGACTATATGGTTCTTGTGTTTCTTAGAGATGTATAGGAGTTGCATGAGTTGTACTTTGTCCGTGATGGCTTACCAGGATGGTGCCGCTACCACCCAAAGGTGTCATACGCTAAAGTGAGGTTTCAGATGAGCCTCAGTTACCAAGTTATGGCCCAAAGCTACTGTCAAAGGCATTTTCAACAATTCACTATTAAATTAGGATTTATGATGATTACGGACACTTTTTACACAGGCCAAGGATTGTGGCAATTATTGGGGAAAAACACTCATTCCCCATAATTGACCTGTGTACAATTGCCACTGATAACCCGAAAAATGAGCAGATGATCATTTGTCAAACAATCATCTTTGATGTGGCACCAAAAATCCCTGTAAACAGGGATGTACTGTCAACAAACAGTGAACTTGTATGGGGATGAATGATCGTAGTCGTGATTGTTCATCCCTATACAGCAGTGATCATTTCTGCATGCAAAATGCAGGTATAACGAATGAGCAATTATCAGGAATGATAGTTCCTCATTCCAGATAATTTCCCATAGAAATAAGCGAACCCAACATTTTTGGGTTCGCTGTTCGGCTTCCGTTTTCCATTCTGTTATAGAATTCTGTTATATTCCATAATAATGGAATTTCACCAGAACCTGGACCTGAAAACGTCGGGTTCGCTCATCCCTAATTGCCCGTTCTATTTGCCCTTGTAAAAGTGCCCTAAGATTAAATCCCAAAGGTTGCATGTAGCCGTTACTCTCCACCTGCCTGCTCCATCGCCTCCAGTCCATTGGTTTGAGTATGATTTCCGTATCATTGTCATACTAAATTTAAAAGCTCTGTCAAGGTTATGGGGTTTGAGGGCCCAAGATTTTTGAAAATTTGGCCTCTGTTGGTATCCCAAGTTCAAAACTGGTTGCTCATGAGAGTAGGGTTGATCAAAAGGGCTTTGCAACTTTTTGGGTTTATTTGGGCAAAAATAAAAAAAATTGCAGCATTTTCGATGACTTCATCAACTGCGAAAAATTGCCTCAATCTTACCCCAGTATAGCAGTGGCATTAAAAGCACATCTCAAGACAGAAGACTTAAAGGGCATCTGTCAGCAGATTTGTATCTATGAGACTGGCTGACCTGTTACATGTGCACTTGGCAGCTGAAGACATCTGTGTTGGTCCCATGTTCATATGTGTCCACATTGCTGAGAAAAATGATGTTTTAATATATGCAAATGAGCCTCTAGGAGCAATGGGGGCGTTGCAGTTACACTTAGAGACTCTGCTCTCTCTGCAACCACCGCTCCCTCTGCACTTTGATAGGGTCACGCAGTGAAAATGTCATCACCCCTGGCCGTGTCAATCAAAGTGTAGAGGTCGTGGCAGCTGCCGAGAAAGTAGAGCCTCTAGGAGTTATGGCAACGCCCCCGTTGCTCCTAGAGGCTCATTTGCATATAGTAAAACATCATTTTTGCCAGCAATGCGGACACATATGAACATGGGACCAACACAGATGTCTTCAGCTGCCAAGTGCACATGTAACAGGTCAGTCAGTGTCATAGGTACAAAACTGCTGACAGATGTCCTTTAAACAGGACCTGTCACCTCTCCTGACATGTCTGTTTTAGTAACAACTTGCATCCCCCATGTGATAACAATTCTGGAGCGTCTATTGTTGTGACTCTGTGTTGTGCCATTCCTTTATTATTCCTGCTAGATGTTATGAATGAATTGCTAGCAGTTAGCAGTGAAGGTTCAGATGGGTGTTACCAGTTGGGTGTTGTGCCCCTGCACAGTCTGACAACATCCAATCAGTGCTCCCGGTGTCAGACTGTACAGGAACACACCCCTAAATGGTAACACCCATTTGGACCTTCACTGCTAGTAATTTATTTATAACTTCTAGAAGGAATAATAAAGGAATGGCACAACATAGAGCCATAAGAATAGATGCTCAAGAATAATTATTACACTGGGAACGTAAGTACTTTCTAAAACAGACATGACGGAGAGAGGAGAGCTCATCTTTAAAAATTTTATTAATTTGGAACAAATTACAACAACACAGACTCCTGCAAAACCGACTTCAAAAATTTCCCCCCAAGGTTTTTTGCATTAGAACCTTATAGGTCATCTGTCAAAAAGCTAACCCCCAGGAAAGCTGTCACACTGAACTTGGTGCCATATCTGGGGACATCATATGATATAGCAGGAGGAGCTGAGCAGATTTATAGATTCAGCAGAATTTGTTATTTTTTTTATTGAAATCCCTTCTCTTTAGGAGTCCAGTGGGTGGACACATTGAGTAGGACCACCCACAGGACTCCTAAGCATTGACAGAGCATGGACAGAATAAGTAAAATATATGTTTTACTGAACATTTTCCCATAAATCTATACATCACTCTGCTCCACTTTTCCTGACCACCGATTGGTCTCCTGAGATGGTTCAGGTTTGGGAGAGTCCAATATATTCATGAGCTTCTCATACAACCTCCGCACCGATCCCGGTAACCGATGTGCCGGTTTCTCCTTACCTCCTGGATGCCCTCAATGAAATCACGGGCAAATTAATAAGCTGGAGGCTGAGGGTACTTGAGAAGGTGCTGGAGGTGAAGGAGGAGAGGACCAAGATTCATCTGCATCCACCACATAGCCCCCTAATCCTCTCATGGTTGGAAGGGGGGAGGTTGGTCTTAAAACTTTTCCACATTGCGAATAAGAAGGCCTGCACCCTCCAGTCAGGGCTCACGTTTGCCCCACCAATATCGGAGATTCTTGTATAATATTATATTGCTATTATATTATTTCTTGCAGGGAGATCTGGTCTATGTGAATTACGCCCGAACAGAGGACTTTTTTCTTCTTCAGCGGAACATGAGCATCAATTGTACTGGAAAAATTGTCATTGCCAGATACGGGAAAATCTTTAGAGGAAATAAAGTAAGAACGTGATGAGTTTATTCTGCATTTTATGAGGTAACCAATAGATTGAGCGTTCGTCCACAATTGCGACTTCAGTGCACGAAGAGGGCTGCCGTTGCTGCTGCCGTTTTCCTCATGTTATCAAACATATGTACAAAATCAGTACCTTTAACCCTTTTGCGCATTATGATGTACGGTTACGTCATAATGCCTCAGGGGATGTATGGAGCGGGCTTCTGCAATGGGCCCTCTTCATACACGGCGGGTGCCGGCTGTATTATACAGCTGGCACCCGTCCGCACTAACAGGAAGCAGCGATCGCGCCGCCTCTGTCATTTAACCCCTCAGATCACGGCCCCTGCAGTGAAATCGCGGGGCTCCAATCGGTTGCCATGGCTGAAGCGCTCCAGGTCTGCCATGGCTTTCTCCATACTGAGCTATGCCCGAGGCACAGCTCAGAATGGGGAGTGTAAAAACCCTATTCACCCTAAGGGCTCATGCACACAAACGCATTTTCTTTCTGTGTCCGTTCCGTTTTTTTGCGGACCGTAGATCCCATGTACTAGGTCCCTAAGGGGGCCTAATAGTTTAAAACAAAAAGGGAAAAAAAGTTAAAAAACAAACAAACAGTATATTAAAAGTTTAAATCCACCCATTTCCCACTTTTCCATATAAAAAAAACAATAAAAAAGATAAACAAATTAGGTATTGTCGTGTCTGAAAATGTCAGAACTAATAAAATATTTTTTAAAAATTAATGTACGGTGAAAAAAAGTGAAAAAAGCGCAATTCGCCATTTTTTGTTATCTTGTCCCTCCAAAAAATGTTATAAAAGTGATTAAAAAGTCGTACATACCACAAAAAGGGTACCAATAAAAAAATACAGTTTGTTCCGCAAAAAACAAGCCCTCATACAGCTCTGTAGACCAAAATAGAAAAAAGTTATGGCTGTCAGAATCTGGCGATGCAAAGAAAAGTTTGATTTTTTTTTTCAAAGGTTTTTATATTTTTTAAAGTAGTAAACAAAAAAGTTTGGTATCGCCACATTCGCATTGAGCCACAGAATAAGGACTTCAGGTCATTTTTTTAGTGCACAGTGAACGCTGTGATGTCAAAACCCCAAAAACCTTGGCAAAATTCTGTTTGTTTTTTTTCAATTTTGCCACAGATTTTTTTTCCCCCGTTTTCCAATATGAGATATGGTAAATTAAATGGGGGCTCGCCCCAAAGAGTTCAGTGACTTTGGCATCTGTGTTATCGCGCAGCGTTGTGAGGAGGAGATGCGTCTTGTCCCACAAAAAAATAAGCCCTCATATAGCTATGTGAACGGAAAATAATGGTTGTTGGGATGTGGGGAGGAAAAATCCAAAATGCAAAAATGAAAATGGGCCTCAACGCCAAAGGGTTAAGCCCCACCCCAGAATTGACCGCTTTTTGGTTAGGGTTTCTGCTAAACCTCCCCCCCATTTTGTCTGTATAAATATATATTATTATGTATTTATTATTTAAAATCAATTATTATTTATTTAATATTAATTATTTGATTAATTTAATATTAAGTATTATTTATAAATTATTATTTATTAATTGTTTATTTAATAATTATTTGATTAATTTATTCAATATTAAGTAATAATTTATGTATTATTATTTATTATTAATTTATTTATTTAATATTAATTATTTGATTAATTAAATTTATTTAATATTATTTATGCATTAATTATTTCATTATTAATTAATTATTTATTATTTATATATTTACTTATTTATTTATTTTTTTCATTATAGAATTAAGGGTTTTTTTGTGTTCGCCAAAAGTCTAAAAATTGTCCTTGGCAGTGAAAGGGTGGAACAAGAGATGTAATCCCAGGGTCAATTTTCTTCTACTAAATACCCTTTCATCAGCACCAGTTATGTGGGGAATGTGTGGAGATTAATTTATTTAGAGCACTCCCACCATGAGTTGTGCACCATGTAACGTGTGGCAGGGATTGGTCCCTGTGTTCTGTGGACCAGATGGAAGATCTAACCGCTTGACTTTTTGATGGTTCTACCAAGGCTCCATGTCAATGACCATTGGTCCCACTCTGCTAATTACTCCAGGAATGTCGTAGTCAGCAACTTGTGGGAGGCGGAGGGGGAGGCCGGTCAGCACATTGCTCAGTTGTGCATTAGCCGCTCCAGTGGTTGTGTGGTTAATGAATATACTAATACTAATTCACACACACCGAATACGGTGTAGGCCTATTAATAAGCAAGGCGGTATTAGATGTATTTTTATGTAGTGTGTGAACCCCCCCATGCTATGATGCTAAAGTCACCGAGCTGTTTCGGGTGAGCCCCTATTTTACCTCAGATTTATTTATCTATGGAGATTGTGTGATTTTATGCTCAATTTTATATATGTGTTAGGTACTTTTTATTACTTTTTTTTTTAGCAAAATGCGTCTGAATATTTTCAAAACATTTATAAGCAAAAATAAATAAACAAATAGATAAATAGAATAATAAAAAAATAATAATAATAAATGAAATAAAAAAGACAGATAGGCGGAGAACAGTCCCACAGGGGAAGGCCTCATACACACGACCGTATGTATTTTGCAGTACGCAAAAAACGGATCCGCAAAAAATACGGATAACGTTCATGTGCTTTCCGTATTTTGCGGAACGGAACAGCTGGCCCCTAATAGAACAGTCCTATCCTTGTCTGTAATGCGGACAATTTTTTTTTTGCGGAACGGAAATATGGACATACAGAAACGGACTGCACACGGAGTAACTTCAGTTTGTTTTGCGGACCCATCGAGATGAATGGTTCCGTATATGGTCCGCAAAAAAAAAAAACGGAATGGACACGGAAAGAAGATAAGTTCGTGTGCATGAGGTCGAACTGTTCTATCCACAAGCCACAGAGTAAAAATCCTATTCACCCTAAGGCCTCATGCACACAAATGTATTTTCTTTCCGTGTTCGTTCTGTTTTTTTTTTCTTTTTGCGGACAGTATACGGAACAATTCATTTCAATGGGTCCCCAAAAAAAAGGGAATTTACTCCATGTACATTACGTTTCCGTATGTCTGTATTTCTGTTCCGCAAAAAAATATCATCGCAGACAAGGATAGGACTGTTCTATTAGGGGCCAGCTGTTCTGTTCCGCAAAATACACAATGCACACGGACGTCGGGAAAAAAAAAATTAAAAAAGCACATTTCAGCAATTTTTGTTATCTTGTCCCTCCAAAAAATTAAATAACAGTAATCAAAAAGTTTTATATACCACAAAAAGAGTACCAATAAAATATACAGTTCGTTCCACAATAAACAAGCCTTCATACAGCTCTGTAGAAGGAAATATTAAAGGGGTTTCTGAGATATAATATAGACGGTCTATCCTCAGTATAGGTCATCAATATCAGATCGGTGAGGGCCCAACTCCCGGCACCCTTGGCGATCAGCTGACGAAAAGGGCCGCAGTAATCGGAAGAGCACCGCATCCTCCTCACAGGTCACCAAGCACAGCGCCGTATATTGTATAGTGGCTGTCCTTGGTACTGCAGTCCTGGCGCCTTCACTTGAATGCGCGCAGGCCATGTGACTGATGAACATGATGTCACCGGCCTAGGAAGGTGCCCCAGTGCTCCATTGATCTGTGGGGCCCACAGAACGGGCTCCTGAAGTAGAGAGCAGAGGCAGGCCAGTCTCTCTATTAAAGGGGTATTATTATTAAATAGCCAAGTGCCACGCTTGGCTATTTTCGGAAGTACCATTGAAATGAATGGGAAGCGCATCGCGCAAGCACATCCGCTACTCCATTTACTTCTATGGGGCTTACGGAAATAGCTGACTCAGCTATTTTCAGCAGTCCCATATAAATGAATGGATGCCGTACACGCATGCTCGGTGCGCACGAAGAATAGGTTGTAAGTCCCTGAGGTGGGACTCCCACCTATCAGACATTGGGGGCATATCCTAGCGTTCAGGATGATGCAACTTCTTTAACTGCTAACGGAAGGCCCATAGCGGTGAATGCAGAGCGCACTGCGAATGGACAGCCGGCGCTCAGCTGTTTTCAGAACTCTCATAGAATGGAGGGTGGTCACGCTTGCGCAGTGCACTCTCCTTCACTTCAGGTGGCCCTTTCTTGAGATAGGAGCGGTCCCAGAGGTGGGATGTGACCACTTTATGGTATATGCCTTCTGCAGGTGGAGCGATGGAAAAGTAGAAATGATCAGGTTTGATTGTCTGATCTTCAGGTTGATGGTGGAGGGGCCTCTGACCACCGTTGTTCCTGGGATGTTTCTGAATTGGATCCATCATTTCCATTGTGAAAGTGACTTGGTGTTGGGTTTAGAAGCCTGGGTGAGGAGCAAGACTGTTCTATATGAGATATTCATTGAGACCCCATGTCTTTCTGTAGGTGAAAAACGCTATCCTGGCAGGAGCCAAGGGGATCATCCTGTATTCAGATCCGGCTGATTATTGTGCTCCGGGCGTTAAGCCCTATCCTGACGGCTGGAACCTGCCGGGTGGTGGTGCCCAACGTGGTAACGTCCTCAATCTTAATGGAGCCGGAGACCCTCTAACGCCTGGCTATCCTGCAAAAGGTGAGTGGACATAAGAAATCTAAGGTTCACTATGGAGGTCTTGTGTGGATCCAAGTCACCATCCACGACCACGTCCACATGTAGATCACATTCAGACATTTAGGGGGTCATTTACTAAAAGAAATTCATCTATTTTTCACAATCGCAGCGGAGATCGGCAATCCCTGACCTGTCCCGTCCTACATTGTTTTCACTGGGAATTCTGTAATACTCCATTTCACCAGCGGAGGCACTGCAGGGAAAGGGAGTGCCAGCTTTCCCACACTCACAGCTAATCGCCGAGGGTTTCAGCAGCCCCTTTAAATCTGCAGCATGTGAATGAATTGGGAAAACATGTGATTTGGGGAAACAGTTCTTGCCTCTGCCTATAGAGGAACCCTACAGGCAGCAAACCTGAGCGATGTCTAATATGTAAGGGGGATGCCCCCACTCTCTCCTCTCTGCAAATGTTTGGGGAAAGAAGGGTTGGGCAGTTTGCTTCAGCTTATTCTCACTCCCTCTCCCGCTTAGAACACATGCACACTTGGCCGAGCATGCATGTGTATGAGAGGGTTGGAAAGTAGTCTTAGTATTATTTAGTACTATGATAGTAGGAATGTGCTCAAAATCCCACCAAAAAAAACTTATAATTGGGATTTTACTGCAGCCATTGGAGGAGGATGTGATCACATGATTGGAGCCTACAGCCGTGAGAATAAGACTTCATTCACACGACCGTATGTGTTTTGCGGTCCGCAAATTGCGGATCCGCAAAAAAAACGGATGACGTTCCGTATGGCATCCGTGTTTCTGTTTTTTTTTGCGGATCCATTGTAACAATGCCTATCCTTGTCAGCAAAACGGACAAGAATAGGACATATTCTATCTTTTTTGCGGAACGGAAATATGGACATACGGAAACGGAATGCTCACGGAGTACCTTCCGTTTTTTTGCGGACCCATTGAAATGAATGGTTCCGCATATGGTCCGCAAAAAAAACGGAACGGACACGGAAACAAAATACGGTCGTGTGAATGAAGCCTTACCGGACAGGGGCCAAGTCCAAGATTTTTTTACATTTTTTTAAAATCTGAAAACAGTTCTGAATATTCACAAAAAGTCACAATATGATCTGTCAACAGCAGTTAACCTACCTGCTGATTGTTTCTGTTTCCAGGCAGCTGTTGATTTTTCTCCACATCGTCCACAGAACAAAATAACTAAAAAGTAAATAAAATGAGCAATAAAGTAAAAAAAAAGAAAGAAAAAGATTGGTTATACAGATGTTTGATTCTATCAGCCCTATGGGAGTCTTGGGCCTTGTTCACATCTACATCATGTCTTCCGTTATAGATGATGTGCTGGATCTGTCGTATGATCGAAACCAGAGCTGACAGATCCCATTGATTTATAGTGGAACCTATAGTGGTGCCTATCTTTTTTGACAACATGAACAGCGCTGCATGATGTGTTATTCCTCCTGTCAAAGTGACGGAATTACAGATGGACGCAGATGTGGACAGAGCCATAGAGGAGGGTCCCATCCGTGTAACACTCTCCTGACATATACTTAGGCAATAACAATTCTGGAACATCTACTCGTATGACTCTATGTTCTTCTACTATTCCCACTATAAGTTAGGAATGACTTACTTGCAGTCTCCAATAAAGGTCCATCTGGGGGTTACCAGTTGGGGGTGGTTCCTGCACAGTCTGACATTATGCAATCAGTGCTGCTGATATCAGACTGTGCAGGGACCCCCCCCCCCCAAGCTGGTAACACCCAGACAGAACTTTATTGGAGACTGCAGGTAAGCCATTCCTAACTTATAGTAGGAATAGTTGAGGAATGGCACATCATAAGAGTAATACGAAAAGATGCTCCAGAATTGTTTTTACATGGGGGATGCAAGTAGTTACCACATGTCAGGGGTGTTACATAGGATGGGACCCTCCTGTAAGGCCTTATGCACACGACCGTATGTATTTTGCGTATTTTGGTCCACAAAACACGGATCCGCAAAAAATACGGATGACGTCCATGTGCATTTCTGTATTTCGCGGAACGGAAGAGCTGACCCCTAATAAAACAGCCCTGTCCTTGTCTGTAATGTGGACAATAATAGGGCATGTTCTATTTTTTTGCGGAACGGAAATACGGACATACAGAAATGGAATGCACACGGAGTAACTTCCTTTTTTTCTTTTGACCCATTTAAATGAATGGTTCTGCATACGGTCCACAAAAAAAGAAAACTGGAACGGACATGGAAAGAAAATACGTTTGTGTGCATGAGCCCTAAAACTGTTGTAGACTGCTGGTAATTTAGTCATACATTTCTAGCATGAATAATAGGGGGATGGCACAACATAGAATAATAAGAATAGATGCTTCAGACTTGTTATTACACGGGGGATGCAAGTAGTTACTAAAACGGACATGTCAGGAGAGGGGAGAGCGCTTTATTGTACATTGTGAATCCGGAAGTGAACAGACGCTCTTTGTATGTGGTCAGGGATCTGTGACGTATTATTCTTTTCCTCTCCGGCAGATTTTATGTATAGATATAAGGCAGATGAAGGCGTGGGACTCCCCAGCATTCCTGTCCATCCCATAGGATATCACGATGCCGAACAGATACTAAGGTATGTAGAAGCCAAGTTATTCAATTTTACAAATGAATGCTGGTTCTTGCCTAAGTGACGACTTTTTAGAAAAATCTGATTAATAGTGCCAGATGAGATGCAGATTGGTATGGTGTGACCACTGACAAGTCCAGCTTAAAGGGGTTATCCCATAATAGAAATCAGACATCATATAGTACAGGGCATCCTCTTTCTAACAAAGCTAAAACCAGCCCTGTACCTCACATGGATCCAGAGATCTCCACATTCATTGCTCTGCTAGATTTATATCAAGCTGGTAGCTCAGGGGTAGTGTCTTTTCTGCTGCAGCTCAGGAGGCGTGTCTCAGCTCTCCCTATCAAAGCTCAGGAGGCGTGTCTCAGCTCTCCCTATCACAGCTCAGGGGGCGTGTCTCAGCTCTCCCTATCAAAGCTCAGGAGGCGTGTCTCAGCTCTCCCTATCACAGCTCAGGAGGCAGTTGAAGGATGAAACTGAGCATGTGCGGCCTTCTCAGTGAGCAGGTCAAAGAAATAAGAAAACAACTAACAGCAGGTGGCGCTATACAGATACATTTTATTGAAAAACTCAGTGGCTATGCAAACATTTTAATTACATGCAATTACAAAAGTATTCAGATCCAGGTGATGATTTGAAAACTGAAGAATATTTTTCATGGGACAGCTACTTTAAGAGCCAAGTTATGCCTGACTGTCTGATGGCCAGGGATGCTCAGTAGGTCCAAAAATGTTTTTTATTAAAGGGGTTAGCCTGGATTTTCATATTGATGGCCTGTCCTCAGGATAGGTCGGCAATATCAGATTGGTGGGGGTCTGACTACCTGAATCCCTTATCATCTGTTTAAGGAAACCCCTACTCTCACTGGAGTTCCAATGAGTGCTGCAGCCTCCTAACAGCTCCCCGAGCACAGCGCCGTCCATTGTGTAGTGGCTGTGCTCGGTATTGCAGCCCAGGAACATGCACATGAATGGGACTGAGCTGCGCTTAGGTCATGTGACCCATGTACGGTGACATCACATGGCCTCCCTAGAAAGAGGTCTAAGGGCTCACAGAGTGCCATGACCTCACCGAACAAATCATCTCATATTAATGACCTATCCTGGGGGTAGGCCATCAATGTCAAAACCCCGGAGAACCCCTTTAATACAGACTTCAAAATGAAATCACTACACCTTGGCGCTACCACATGAATGGCAGATCGGCCTCCTGTTGAGGCCTTTTTCTCGTGTCAAGCTAGCATTTTTTTTAAATATATTCTTTTTATTAAATTTTTCAATTACAATCATAACATTTGATTGTCTTTATGTTTTTTTGTTTTTTTTTGGCGCAAAAAATCTCTGTGTGAACTAGCCCTTAGATAGTTTTCATATTTCTGGCTCATGTTTCAGGACTTTCATCATTATACTGCAAACTAAAAGAAAACTCCAGACAAGGCCGAGGCAGATTTATGCAGCCTGTCTAAAATAGAAACTGTCTTGGTTGCCAATAGCAACCAGTCACGGCTCAGCTTTCATCTTTCAAGAGCACTATAATAAATGAAAGCTGCACTGTGATTGGTTGCTATGGGCAGCAAAGACCGTTTTTATTTTCTGCAGTAGTCTCCCTGTGTTCTTCCAGGTGCGGGGCCTGAGGGGTCGGAGCATGACACATGGGTTCTAAGAAATCCCTGTGTCATGCTCCACCTCCAATCTCAAACATGGCACCGAGTTTGAAGTTTTCTCAAAGTGTTCTTTTAAGCTTTATTCACATAAAACAGAAAGCGTATGTGTAACAAAGGGTTAAAGAAACCTGACAAAGCAGAGGAAGGACCCCCTGGGTGACCCCACGAGTGGTAATATGGCCTGTCTTATATATCTCTCCATTTTCCCATTGTCTTCCTCCAGGTTGATGGGAGGTCCAGCTTCACCAGCTTCATGGAAAGGGAACCTAAACGTCTCCTATAACATCGGACCTGGGTTTTTAGGAACCTCCTCCAACCGGTAAATGGTCCTCTATTCATTCTTTGTACATTGGACTCCAAAATTAAAAGGGATCCAATGAAAATTATCTTTTGATTGCCGACATGTGTGAGAAGATCTGATTCTGGGTGAAGCTGCAGTACCAGACACAGCCACACAAGGAGGAATGGCGCTGTGTTATGGCACTGCAGTGCCCGGGTTCCAGCACTCTGCTGATCGTTGGAGGTACCAGGGATCGGAATACCACTTATCACTCCCTGAAGTCATGTATTAGAGAGAGGCCGTCAGTTTTACATCCTAGAAGACCCCTTTAAACTATGTGGTCCTTTTTGAGAGCAGATATTGCTAATTAAGGCCGGCAGAAGGGGGTGGCTCTTATAGACAGGAACATACAGAAAAACAGCTGCTATCATGGTTAATTAGCACAGTTCTGTTTCTGTGGGGACACGTTCAGCCCATTATTTCACCTTTATTTATATGAAATTACAGAACCCCTTTATTGTAAATCAATCGGTCAGACCCTAAGTATATTAGGGATGGGGGGTGCTGAATAGAGCGGATGACCCCTTAATGTTTATGTGAGGAATACATTGCATTTCCAAGGGGTTGTCCATGACTACATCCTTCCAGAAACAGCACCACCCCTCTCCATGGGTGGTATCTGGTATTGCAACTAAGCTGAGGAGCTCTCCCCCCTCCTGACATGTCTCTTATAATAACAATTCTGGACCATCTATTCTTATGATTCTATGTTGTGCCATTCCTCTGTTATTTCTACTGGGCGTCTATACAAGAATTGCCTGCTGGAGGCCTGTCTCTGCTCATTGACACTGTTCATATGGATTGGACAGTGACAGATTGTTCAGGGACGCATCTCCAAGTGGCAACCTTCAGTTGTCAGTTCATTCATAGCTTCCAGTGGGAATAATAGAGGAACAGCACAACATATCATGAAAATAGATGTCCCAGAATTTTTTTATTACATGAGGAATACAAGTAGTTACTAAAACAGAGATCCAAAATATGGCTGTGTGCATCAGTGCTCAGTCAGTAGGACCACATTGTCCCATTTCTCTACTTGCCTATGGCATCCATTATGCGGCTAATGCACCTCATGTGACTGAGCCTCAATCTTCATGGTCGCAATATCCAGCGATGACCCGATCCAGCCTCTGTCAGTCTGACCTTACGAGACGCTCGTAGCCGTGTAAATGGCTCCACGCCTGCATTCAGACAGATGAAAGCAGCCGACTTCACGTCCTAATGGAAAGTAACCTTTGTGTAAATGTCACCTCTGCTCAGTACAGACAGATTACCGCGTACCGGCCGTGTGAGAACCATTTATATTCAGGTAGCCTTCAGAGCTGGAAACGTTAATGTGACAAGTGTATAGAAGCGGAATTAAAAGGAAACTGTCATCAGGTGGGGAAGGGGGTCGGAGCGTGGCCTCCAATTTACATATGTAGCTTTCGGATTCAGAAGTGTGGTTTCAGTTTTCCCTCTGACTTCTATGATCCAGAGGGAACACGGAGGGGCCAGGGGCCACATCTACGTATAGCCTGCTCTGCGTTTATTGGCACCTGTGGGGTTAATTTACTGAGTGAGGAGTCCGGTTAGGATCAGGTTACCGCTGTGGCATCGGTTTTATATGCAATCTGTGTGTAATGATTTTTTCACTTGCGTTAATTAATATTATAAATCATTACAGACAAGTCAGGATGCACGTCTACAACAACAATGAGGTCACCAGGATTTATGATGTCATCGGCACCATCCGGGGAGCAGTAGAACCAGGTGTGTACCTATAAGAAGAGATGGGATGCTGGGCAGTGGTAATCCTGGCTAAGATCCTTAGTGCACAGCGGGGTCCAACATTGGGACACCGACTGGCGGTTTACATATAAAAGTCTACATAAGCATTTAATACAGTTTATACATTTCCTGCATTATATATCTTGTATTATACTCCAGAGCTGCACTCACTGTTCTGCTGGTGGAGTCACTGTGTACATACATTACTTATCCTGTACTGATCCTGAGTTACATCCTGTATTATACTCCAGAGCTGCACTCACTATTCTGCTGGTGGAGTCACTGTGTACATACATTACATTACTTATCCTGTACTGATCCTCAGTTACATCCTGTATTATACTCCAGAGCTGCACTCACTATTCTGCTGGTGGAGTCACTGTGTACATACATTACATTACTTATCCTGTACTGATCCTGAGTTACATCCTGTATTATACTCCAGAGCTGTACTCACTATTCTGCTGATGCAGTCACTGTGTACATACATTACTTATCCTGTACTGATCCTGAGTTACATCCTGTATTATACTCCAGAGCTGTACTCACTATTCTGCTGATGCAGTCACTGTGTACATACATTACTTATCCTGTACTGATCCGGAATTACATCCTGTATTATACTCCAGAGCTGCACTCACTATTCTGCTGGTGCAGTCACTGTGTACATACATTACTTATCCTGTACTGATCCTCAGTTACATCCTGTATTATACTCCAGAGCTGCACTCACTATTCTGCTGGTGCAGTCACTGTGTACATACATTACATTACTTATCCTGTACTGATCCTGAGTTACATCCTGTATTATACTCCAGAGCTGCACTCACTCAGGATCAGTACAGGATAAGTAATGTATGTACACAGTGACTGCACCAGCAGAATAGTGAGTGCAGCTCTGGAGTATAATAAAGGATGTAACTCAGGATCAGTACAGGATAAGTAATGTATGTACACAGTGACTGCACCAGCAGAATAGTGAGTGCAGCTCTGGAGTATAATACAGGATGTAACTCTGGATCAGTATAGGATGGTTTTGTGCCTCTAAGTAGTCCCAGGTGAATACACACATGGCGGCAGGAGAGCAGCAGCACCAGGCAATATGTCGGAGCCCACTGATTTCCTGGGGGGTCCAGCAGATGTCCCTCACCAGTGTTGTGCCCCTACTTGTCAAAGACCCCATAAAAACAAGTCGTTAGCATTTATTACCGTTATTGTCGTATCTTTTTCAGATCGGTATATAATTCTCGGAGGTCACCGTGACTCGTGGGTGTTCGGAGGAATTGATCCAACAACTGGGGCCGCCGTCCTCCAAGAAGTTGCAAGGAGCTTTGGAGTAAAACTAAGACAAGGTACGGATTTTAGAAACAGTCATGGAAATAGGTGCAGCGGTAGGTGGTGATAGGCGCCAGCCCTGGGACCTCAGTAGGTGAGTGGAGAGAGCAGCACATGAGTGGCGTCCTCTCCATTCCCGAAGGGGAACTCATTCTTGAGATTGGAGTGGATGCCAGAGGTGGGACCCGCACCTCTGGGATATTTATGGCAGATGGGACAACCCCTTTAATAAGGACCTCTCCCCTCTCCTGACATGTCTGTT
Organism: Rhinella marina; assembly: GCA_900303285.1. Taxonomy (NCBI): domain Eukaryota; kingdom Metazoa; phylum Chordata; class Amphibia; order Anura; family Bufonidae; genus Rhinella; species Rhinella marina. The sequence continues at coordinate 39,535 of ONZH01024321.1, forward strand.
TTAATAACTACTTGCGTTCCCCATGTAATAGAAACTCTAGAGCATCTATTCTTACGACTCTAGGATTTATCGTTCCTTTATTATTCCTACTAGAAGTGTATAAATAAATTCCAAGGACTCTGCCAGTTAGGGGGTGTGTCCCTGCACAGTCTGCCACTGGCAGCATTGATTGGATAGTGTCAAACTGTGCAGGGACACACCCCCAGTTGGTAACATCCATCTAGACCTTTATTGCAGCAAGCTGGCAATTCATTCATAGCTTTCTAATAGGAATAATAGGGGGACAGCGTAACATAAAGTCATAACAATAGATGCTCCTAAATTTTTATTACATCGGATATGCATGTAGTTACTTAAACAGACTCGTCAGGAGAGGCGACAGGAAGCGTGGCATGCCGTCGCCATTGCAATGAACAATAATATTCTTATCCTATAAACCTTCAAAATAAAATTCTTTTGGACCCAGGGTCCGGGTGCCAGCTGAATCCGACGTCTGGACAATGTAGTGTGGGGGAAGCCAAGTCTGTCAGGAGATGTTGGCCGGTTGGCACCGTTTCTCACTTGGCAGTGCAGTGGACCAGCGCGGAGCTTCATCAGGTTAACCCTTTGTGGGCGGTCTGTAATCCCGAATGAAAAACACAGTGATGCAATACCAAGATCAATACTGAAGAGGAAGACCTCCACAAAGGGGAGGGGGGGCTGACAATTAAAACTTAGCTTTTAATTAGTTAGTTAAAAAAGTTTTTAAAAAAGGGGAACAAAAGACAAAACACAAACAAAAAAATTGATTGCACTTAAAATTGCACCTGAAGTGCTGACAGTATATTATATACCAGACCGTATGATGCCCTTAAATGCGGTCCTGATCAGCTATAATGGAATAAACTGGACGGTCTTACCGGATCCAAATACAGCTTATCAGGTATTGGTCCTTGAGGAAAAAGTCCTAGACTTGGTTTGAGGAAATCCTCACAAGATTGGGGTGTCCGTATGATAGGAACGAAGTAATTGTCCCTAGACAACCCTGTGAAAAAGGTGTGTGTGTGGGTGACTAATATAACCAGCATCTGCTCCGAAAGGGGCGACCCTGTCCCGAACCTGCTCCTGCAGCGGCTAGTTCCCAAGTCGTCCCTCAGTCCTAGGGAGTTCATAGGGGACCTGTTTCGTGAATTACACGCCCTTTCAAGAGTATTTTTTTTTTTTTTTTTTTTTACCAATGAGCTGTCCTCAGGATTGGTGGGGTTCTGACACCCGGCACTCTTGCCATTCAGCTGTTTGAGAAGACACCGGCGCTTGCAGTAGCTCCAGCTTACCAAGAACAGTGCCGTCCATTGTATAGTGGCCGTGCTTGGTATTGCAGCCCAGCCCCATCATCTTCAATGAGCTGCGCCTAGGTCATGTGACCGATGAACATAACATCGCCTAGACTAAGCTGCGAGCGCCGCTGCCTTCTCAAACCGCTGATTAACGGGGGTCCCGGGTGTCGAATCTCCATCAATCAGATATTCTAAAAAAAAAATCTCGGAAAACCCCTTTAAGCTCCCTCATAGACAAACTCAAATGTCTATGCAGAGGATTTGGAGCTCTGCGTCAGGAAAGGAAACTTCCGACCAATGTGAAGATACATCAAGAAATTAAACATAAAACAAAATGGTATTCAAGCGGGTCGGATTCACCGCAGGTAACGTAATATTTTGGGGCACCGAAGAGAATCATAGCTCTGGATGAAGAAACAGCTAGCTTCATCCTGGACAAGATGCTCCTAAAGGGTTAAATAAGTGGACAGGAAGTGCTCCGACCATACAGCTCACCGAACTGGATTTACCGGAATGGAATGAGACTGCTCCTAAGGAGTGTGGTGTCAAACCGTGACGCAACCGCCGCACAGTGCTTGAAAGGAACATAAAGGGATCTCCCTTTCAACGCCCATCCCCCAAAAACATGGGGGATTTTTTAAAATTTTTACCCCCTTCTATGCTGTATTTTGTAGTTCCCCAGCAGTAATTACCCCCATGTTAAAATCAATATTTTATTGGTTAGGGCTCATACACACGACCGTATGTATTTTACGGTCCGCAAAACACGGATCCGCAAAAAATACGGATGACGTCCGTGTCCGGAACAGCTGGCCCCTAATAGAACAGTCCTATCCTTGTCTGTTATGCGGACAATAAGGGCTTATGCACACAAACGTATTTTCTTTCCGTGTCCGTTTTTTTTGCAGACCTTATACTAAAAAATAGAACATGTCCTATTATTCTCCACATTATGGACAAGGATAGCACTGTTCTATTAGGGGCCGGCTGTTCCGTTCTGCAAAATACTGAATGCACATGGGCGTCATCCGGATTTTTTGCGGATCCGTGTTTTGCGAACCACAAAATTCACTCACTTCAGTAAGTGGCATTTATCATGTAGAGAAAGTGAATACAAGGCACTTCCTAATGTATTGTGATTGTCCATATTGCCTCCTTTGCTGGCTGGATTCATATACACTGCTCGTTTCCATGGTTACAGACCACCCTGCAATCCATCAGTGGTGGTCGTGCTTGCTCACTATAGGAAAAAGTGTCAGCCTCTCTGGTGGCCGGCACCATGGCAGCAGACATAGGCTGGTGCTTTTTCCTATAGTGTGCAAGAACAACCACCACTGATGGATTGCAGAATGGTCTGTAACCATGGAAACGAGCAGTGTATAATGTGATAGAAAAATGAATCCAGCCAGCACAGGAGGCAATATGGAGAATCACAATACATTAGTAAGTGCCTTGTATTCACTTCTTCTACATGATAAATGCCACTTACTAAAGTGAGACAACCAGTTTAAGATTTGCATTGAATATTCAGATGTTAAATAGCTGGGCCGCAGAGATTTACTACATAATGAAAGTACTAAATCCAGAGACAGAATAAAAATAACAGATCCGTCAACTGTAGCTTGTTAATGGTTTCCATGGCCATGGTATGCTTTATAAACTATAAAAAGAAAAAAAAAAGAGGAGTAATTGAAAAAAAAACAGAAGAAACCATTTTCCTTTTTGTCCTGGGTCACTTCGGGTGGAGGAGCAGGTTTTCCAGGCCTTAGATCTGACAGGTTGATCTATTTTGCCTGCGGTGACGCGCTGCACTGTGTAGTGTTTGTGCCGGATTTACCTTATAATTAGTCTAATTAACCCTCCATGTTTCATAATAAACAAGCGGCGAGAACAAAGATTCCACTGGGAAATCGCTGAAAGCTTCAGAACTAGAGTAGAGCGGAGCTGAAATCACGGCCACTACCAGAGGTTCGCAGGGACTAGCAATTTACTTACAGCGCAGCAGCCATTTTGTTGTCGGGGTATGGGTATAGCAGTGACATTTCTATACACAACGTGGGAGAGCAATACATGTTTTAGGAAGACTCAGGGCTGGATTATACAGAGGGCACATGGGGCACTTGCCCCAAGGCCACAACAAGCCCCTGGCAGTCACTGCTTGTGTCTTACTTGCCAAATTTGAATGAAGACATCCTACAGATACTGAAAGAGGACATACAAATGCAACATTTTTGGCCTGATACCCCATCCATTTATGTAGGACACACCTACAACCGACAGTATTCGTATTCCAAAATGTGTACTGGACCCCCTTCAGTACACCCTAAAATGAATAGAGACCACCAGACCAAACCCCTAAATAAATACAGAACCTAGACCCGATATCGTAAATACAGACCACCTAACTAAAAACGTCTCAGACCAGCCCCCCTAAATAATAAAGACCCCAGACCAGATCTCCTTAACAAATACAGACCCCAAACCAGAGCCCCTAAACAAATACAGACCAAAGAGCAGACCCCCTAACTATAAACAGTTCTCAGGTCAGACTCCCTAAATAAATTACAAACCCAAAACAGACTCACTAAATAATAAAGACCCCAGACCAGACCTGTTAAATAAATACTGACCCCATACCAGACTCCCTAAATAAATACTGACCCCAGACCAGACCCCCCTAAATAAATACTGACCCCAAAGTAACCCCCTAAATAAATACTGACCCCAGAGTAGACCCTCTAAATAAATACAAACCCCAGACCAGACCCCCTGCATAAATACAAACACCAGACCCCATAAATAAATACTGACCCCAGACCAGACCCCATAAATAATTACTGACCCCAGACCAGACCCCATAAATAAACACTGACCCCAGACCAGACTCACTAAATAATTACTGACCCCAGACCAGACCCCATAAATAAATACTGACCCCAGACCAGACCCCATAAATAAATACAGACCCCAGACCAGACTCACTAAATAATTACTGACCCCAGACCAGACCCCATAAATAAACACTGACCCCAGACCAGACTCACTAAATAATTACTGACCCCAGACCAGACTCACTAAATAATTACTGACCCCAGACCAGACTCACTAAATAATTACTGACCCCAGACCAGACTCACTAAATAATTACTGACCCCAGACCAGACTCACTAAATAATTACTGACCCCAGACCAGACCCCATAAATAAATACTGACCCCAGACCAGACCCCCTAAAAAATACTGACCCCAGACCAGACCCCCTAAAAAAATACTGACCCCAGACCCCCTAAATAACTACTGACCCCAGACCAGACCCCCTAAATAACTACTGACCCCAGACCAGACCCTCTAAATAAATACTGACCCCACACCAAACCCCATAAATACTGACCCCATACCAGACCCCCTAAATAAATACTGACCCCCTGACCAGACCCACTAAATAAATACTGACCCTCCAGATTCCCCCAAAAGAATAAAGTCTCCAACACATATTACCCCAAATACAGACCAAAGACCAGTATCTTCCGTAACACAGACCCTAGATCAGTTGTACAGACATCTTTCTGTCCCTCTTCCTTCAGTCATACAACAATGGTTATCTGCCATGGTGTCCATGAGTTTGGAGGACTGCAGGAACAGGAAAAGATGAGTGTGTTGTAAAGAAGAAACACCTCTGGCACCCACCTCTCTTGAAAATTGGGTCTTCTGAAGTTTGGTGACCCTATCCAGCTAAAAATGAGTGGTGATGTGACCACGATTGGCTCTATCTTTAAAGAAGAACTCCCGCAAAAATTTTTATTCCATATCCTGCTAGAAATGTACATGATGCAATCTGTAGTGAATGTCATTTTCTTACCAGTAGCTGAATGTTTGAGTTATATCATCCTGAAGTTTCTTATCTGTGTCATGTGACTAGAAATTAGACCCACCAACTCACACAGCACCTTATGTGTGGACAGGAAGTCTATTTCTCTATGTATTCCTATGGGAGCCTCACTTTCAGTCTCATAGGAATGAATAGAGCAGTGACTGGCTTCCTGTCCTGGGTCAGTTGGAGGTCAGGGAGTTGGTCACATGACCCAGCTACAATAAGAAGAGAGTGGAAACTCTCAATTTCAGCCTCTAATAAGAAAATTACATTCACTACAGATTACATCATGCACCTTTCTAACAGGTCAGAGAATAATTTTTTTTGCGGAAGTTCTTCTTTAAGTCTAAAGACCATGTGCATGCGTGGTCACCTGCTACATGTGTCTGTGATAGGGGGTCAGGTGAGCTCCAGAACCTAGAGGTTCCCATGAAACTCTGTACCAGAACACAGGTGAGGCATCACATTTAGGGGTAGAATACAGTTTGAATACTATTAGGTGGGCATTCTGGGGGTTGAAAAAAGATGAGTATGTCACACAGAGAGCTGTCCCAAATTTGATGGGATTGTCCCTATTTTGTTGGGTATGGGCATAAATTACACCTCCAGAAATCAGAATTTTGGCGCCTGGTCTGGATTATGAATTACAAAATCTGGCCTGAGGTCTGAATTATGGAGTCTGGTGTCTAAATTCTGAGGTCTGGAGTTTCGTTTCTGGGAAAATTTTGGGTTCTGGTCTGGTTTGTACCAATAATACCACTAGAAACACTATCCATAGAATGGGGAATACGTGTCTGAATGCTGGTTCCCCGGTCATTGGGATACTCAGCAGTTGCCGAAACTGAAGACCCAGAGTCTCCTATGACAATGTAGTGGGAGTGCAGAAGTGTGATCGCTGCCCCGTTCACTTGGGACTGCCGAAAATCTTACCGAGCCTTGTACGCCACAGTCCCATAGAAGTGATTGAAGCTGTGGACAGATGCATGCACAGCTTCCTTCTGATAGGGGACTCCAGGGCCTCTGTTTTCATGATCAATGAGGGTCCAAGTGGGTGGACCCACAGCAATCAGACACCTTCCCTTACCTGTCAATAGGGGGATAAGTATTCTCAGTGGTAGAACCCCTTTATGGCGCCTGCACTCACTGCTATATTTCACCATAGGCTCTTGTACTGACCCCGTGGCAGATCGATGTAGGTGACCATTGTTTAGCTTTGTGTTGATTGCACCTTCATGTGAGGAGCCAATAATTACTAACACCATTATTATCATCAGGCTGGAGGCCCAGAAGAACAATCATCTTCGCCAGCTGGGATGCAGAAGAATTTGGGCTGTTGGGATCTACAGAATGGGCTGAGGTAAGAGATTTCAGTCTTTGGTGCCAGAAGCTCCAGTTCTATGGACAGGGTCGTAGTTATGGGGGAGGGGGAGATACAGAGGGAGCAGCTGTACCCAAGGCCTGGTGCCAGAGTTGGACCAAAGACAGCTCTGCTACATGAGGAGACACCAGGCACATTGCAATAGGGAAGTGGTCAACCAAGTGTGTATGTAACTTCAGTTTCTATGGCGTAGCAGAAGAATAAATATTTAAAGGGATTTTCCAAGACTTAAGAACTGATGACCTATCCTCAGGATACCCGACGCCCAGGACCCCCGCGATCAGCTGTTTGAGAAGGCAGCGGCACTCGCAGTAGCACTGCGGCCTTTTCTCGGCTTTTCCTAGGCCAAGTGACTACACGTTCACATGGCCTAGGTGCAGCTCAGCCCTTGGTAAGGACGGAGAAGACCGTGGCGACTTACAGCAGCACCAGTGCCTTCCCAGGTGGGGTCCCAGGTGTCAGACCCCACCGATCAAATACTGTTATCTAAAGTCTTGGAAAACCCTTTTAAAGCGACTGTCTAATCAAGAGCTTAAAAGTATTATGTAATTTAGCATCTACAGGGGACGATTACCTGCGTTTCGCTCAGATTTTGTTGTTTAGCTACGTTTTAGCTCAGCTCCATTACGACAAAGCTGTGATCTGACTACAGTTTAGCTGCAGAGTCTACAGGGAGCCTGCGGTAGTCTGAGACACACCCCCTGCAGCATCATTGGTTCAGGCTGTTGCTTTGTCCCTCCTCCTGCAGCTTGGCCTGCTCTGATTGGCTGCTGTGTAGAAACACAAACCTATCACAGGCTCAGCAGGAAGTCAGTGCACAGAGAGCCGATTTCTATTACAGCGAGGGCAGTAGGATTATCAGGTGACTGATAATTATCAGGTAACGACTGCACTTGTTCTGAGGGGAATGAGGCTTCATAAGTGCTGGGGGTGGTATAGTCGCCCGCGAGTCCGCAGAGCTAGAACTTGCAGCCAATCAGAATTTTCAAATATTCCCCAAAAACAAAAGAGTTTTCTGCATCCAAAAGCATCTATATATGTAACAGAGTTCACACATCCCACTTGTTTCTGTCGAGCTGATGGCTCGTTGACTGGAAAGGAGCTGCGGATATGTCGGGGAAGCCATATGACGGTGGGTGTCTCTCTGTGATGACATTTCTTAATAGGAAATCATAAAGAGAGAGACATTGTTGCTGAGACGTCTTGAGACGTGTCCCTGACATTTACAATTTTGCAGAACATCAGCTTTAAAGGGGTATTCCGGTTAAATCAGACTATCCCTCATCCACAGGATAGGGGATAACCATTAGATCAGTACTTGTCTGGCTGTAGGGACTCTTACCGATCACCATACACCGTGAGCCTCCTGAAATGAATGAAGCGGCATGTCGATAGGATTGCTGACAAAAGCCGAGCACTGTGTTCTGCTTTCTCCGGCAGTCCCACAGAGACTGAAAGGAGCGGCACTGCACCAGATAGACCGAGTGCTTCGTTCATTTTGGAGGGCCCCTTGTGATTGGTGGGGGTCCGTTGGATGGGGACAATTTTACATAAGCACAGTACCCCTTTAATTTCTTGTGCTTGCACCTAATGAAAGGAACAATGGGGGCAAAACTGATGCACCACGTTATCCATAGTCCAGGGCCTGAGGGGATGTAGCACCTCAACAGAGATACACGTCATACCCCACCCTCTGGACCCTGTACTAGATGTAACACAGGGAGTGTTTCTATACCGAGACAATATACAGGTCCCCACATGGCAATAAGCTGGATCCTTATTTCTTGTGGAGGACCCCTCACCGCGGCAGAGCGTCTGCAGAGATGTTTAGTATGTGACACACACATAACAGTACCACCCTGATCTTGGCCTGTGGACAGTTGTCATGGTACGAGACTCCGCAAGTAGGAATATTCAGAGGAGACTCAAGGGTTCTCCTGCACTCCTTGTTGCTTCTTGTATCACTTGGTATACAGAAATTAACAGGTTAAAAAAAACACCCAAACACAAAAAAATTCACTAGGAGTGCTGAGAGTCCCACCACTTTACAGGGTGACCCTCTCAGCCATGACATGGATATCGATTCTCCTTGTGGAGATCCAGCAAACAGATAAAAAAGACTTTCATGCAATGCTTTCTGGGTAAAATATGCAAAATACCCCATCAGACTCACTTAAGCGGCGGCTGTAGGAGGTTAGCCTGTACGTCACTAGCCGATCCTTCTCCGAGTCTTCTCTCGGGGCTTCGGTGAAGTTCGTGCCTGATAGATGGGGGTCTCACTTCTTCAGAAAAACGGGGTCTTGTGTCTACCATTCACAATGGATGCTTGAGGTCAGCGTGGAGGTGGCAGCTGTTACTGGTCTATGGCAGGGATGCCCAACCTGTGGCCCTCCAGCTGTTACAGAAATACAACTCCCAGCATGCCTGGACAGCCTACAGCTATTAAGGGCATGCTGAGAGCCATAGGTTGGGCATCTTTTACAGAAAGAACCAAATTCAGTGAGCCTGAGTCACTGGACCCCTGTTCTCCTCATACTTGCCAAAGTTTCAGCTGGAAAATTAGGGACATGTAGCCCCAGGAAAGCCCCAAACCATATGGCACCAATCATTTATGGGTAGGGCTTATATAAGACCCACCCATAACTGTCTAAGAAAATTAGGGAGAGGCCCTGCAAATTTGGGACTGCTGGCAGCTATGTATGAAGGTGGAATACCCTTTCAGTTGTCTGTGTGAATCCTCAGAGGCGATCCCCCACAAGTATTTTTAAAGTCGTATGTTGCCTTACGCCAGGGATCAGCAACCTGCATAGTGAAACTACCACTCCCAGCATGCATACTTGCTTGATTGGTTGTCAGAACTCCCATAGAATTGCATGGAGCATGCTGGGAGTTGAAGTTTCACCGCCGCTGGAGTTCCGGAGGGTGGTGATCCCTGCCTTACAGGATAGCCACCTGTAGGTGGCGCTAAGAAGACCTTTTGTAGGACTTTTTGTATATTTTATCAAGTCATGTCTTTTTAACTGAAAAAAGAGAATTATTGTGCTCCCGTCTCGCCATCACTTTATATAATTGTTCTCGTATGTTTATTTCATCTGCAGGACAATGCCAAAATTCTTCAGGAAAGAGGCGTGGCCTATATCAATTCCGATTCTTCTATCGAAGGTAATTACTTCTACCCTAGGACTATCTATAATGTTTGTCACATCTTATCATGTCCCAACCTGCTGAGCCGGAGCCCCCATGGCTGACCAAGTCCTAAGTGACTGTAATACAGGTAATGCGTGGTCGCCAAAATCCCACTGGCAGCTGCGTCCTTTCTGCCTCCCATTCTCCATTCAGAAGATCACAGAGTGGTGGTTTAAACCCGCGACTGCCCCAGGAAGGTCCGTTCACAGTGTGGCCGCGGCTTTACACCATTCCTCAGCGCTGCTTCCCATTGAAGTGAGGGGATGCAGACCTCGGCAGCCAATTACTGGTCTCAGTGATCACATGAATTATATGTGACTGCTGAGGCCAGTGATTGGCTGCAGTAGTCATGTGAACTATAAGTGCTGCAGGCCTGGCAGGGAACAGAGAGGTTTTTAAGGCCGAATTTCGCCAAAATCCCGTCAGCAGCTGAATCCTTTCTGCCTTCCATTCTTTGCAAAAGGAGACAGCACTGAAGATCACAGAGTGGTGTTTTAAACCTGCCACTGCCCCAAGAAGAGACATGTCCGTTTACGACATGACTGTGGCTTTACTATGCCGCTCCGCTATCCTCAGTGCTGCCTCCCATTGAAATGAAGGGGAAGCAGAAAGAACGAGGCCGCAGACGGGATTTTGGTAAAATTTCTGCCCAGCTGTCAAAATTCTTTGGAAAAAAAATGCAGTGTGAACTGGCCCTTACAGCTGTCTGAAGGGAACACTGTCTGCAACCAATCACAGCACAGCTTTCATTTTACCAAAGCAGGTTAAGAAATGAAAGCTGAGCTCTGATTGGTGGCTGTGGGCTCTGCAGACAGTTTTGATAAATCTGGGTGTTCCCGAACAAGGGGCGCCCGTTTGCTGTAACCACAGCATTAACCCTTTATTAGAGGTTCCTGTCATACTTACCAACATTCTTGTTGAAAAATGTGGGGGATTAAAGCTCTGCCCAGGAACATCCCACTTCTGAAGGATCACCCACTTATGGGTGGGGCTTATGTAAGGCCTGTTCATTTTTGGCCCAGAATAGTCCAGATTTTGAGGGATCAGGGGCAGACTGGGAACTTATATTGGCCCTGGAAAAAATACTAAAAGTGGCCCCGTTTTGTAGTCAGGTCCAAATTGATGGAAGGAAGGGCTAGCAATACCATATTGTGGCACATTATACCACCCCAACAGAATCAAATACCCAGTCCATCACAAAATACTGAGAGCAGCACAAAATACATCCCCAAAAACTTCCACTGGTGGCAGTGAGGAGGGTTCAGACAGCCCCCTTGGCATCGGCCCACCGGGAAATTTCCCTGTAAGGTCTAACGGTTCCTGTGCTTCCATTAGAGATATGTATGCACTTGGCACTCGGCCTATTTATCAGTTCAATTTTAATTTAATATATTTTAATTTTCAGGCAACTACACGTTAAGAGTTGATTGCACCCCGTTGTTATACAGACTTGTGTATAATGTGACCACACAGGTGAGTCTTAAAGGGATTTTCCAGATGTGCCAAGTATGAAAGGTATTCTGTAACCACAGTAGAGGGTATAACTAACTGCCTGGTGGGAGCCTGACCGCTGGGACCCCCCCCCCCCATTCCATTTCCCATCATGATGGAGTGGCAGGCCAAGCATGCACTCCACAGGCATCTAAATCTCTAGATGTCATGGTCAAGCACGACCATGACATCTAAATGGTGAAAAACCCGGTGAAAAGTGCATGCTTCTGGGATAAGACCTGCTCCCCTGTGTGGTGATCAGGGAAGCCGGTCATTAATTCTAATACACTGAGTCTCTCTGAAGAGACCCAGCATTTTATAGCTGCGGTTTCTATACTGTCCAGCAGGTGGCAGGCATACATAGGATAACAGCATTTTTGGCACTTATACAGTAGTATAATCCATAAGGAAACGAATTATTGGATATTGAAGCCTCCAAGTGGGGCTACAAAAAAAAGAAAAAAAAATGTTAAAAAATGTAAAAATTGAAATCACTTTCCCTTGTATAATTTGTAGATATAATCAGTTTGCAATCTGAAAGAAGGTAGTGCTTGTATCCTGGGTTGCAGGCCTATACATCCAAGTATATATATAAACATCATGGGCATCGCCGCGGCCGAAAAGGCCTGTACTATTAAAAATATAAAAATATTTATCTGACATGTGAATGGTGTAACAGAAAAACACATCAAAATGGCCAATCCTCCATTTTATCTTCGCTTCTCTTACCCCCAAAAATTGAATAAAATGTGATTCAAAAAAGCCACTCACACTAAAATGGTATCAATATTAACTACCGATTGTCCCGCAAAAGAAATTAGCCCCCAGACAGCTCAGTAGATGTAAATAAAAAAGTTATGGGGGTCAGAATATGGCAATGTAAAAAAAAAAAAAAGTTTTTAGTATTTTTTTTAAAACACAAAAAAACCTACACATATGTGGTATTGTTGTAATTGTACTGACCCAGAGCATAAATAGCATGGGTCAGTTTTTCCGCATAGAGAACGCTGTAGGGACAAAACCCATAACATTGTGGCAGAATTGCCTTTTTTGGTTCCAGTTCCACCCCATTTGGAATTTTTCCCACTACATTATATGTCATATTAAATGGTGCATTAGAAAGTACAACTTGTCCCTCAAAAATCAAGCCCTCCTACGGCTATGTGAACGGAAAAGTAAAAAAGTTATTGCTCCGGGAAGACAGGAATAACAAATGAAAACAAAAACTAAAAAATCTCGGGTATCCAAAGATTTAAAAAGTCGATGTGCATTTTCTTTCTTAAATTTTATACAGCTCCTGCACTATTCAAACCCTTTAAAATAGAATTCCCTGAAAGGGTAAACTAAATAACTCTGTCACAAGAAAGTTAGGGAATAGTACAGCCCTGAGCTCCACCCACACCACTATCCCTACCTACTTGCACGGTCCGTCCTAACTGACGGTGCGCAACTGGACAGCTGTCACGGGGAGCCGGCAGCACGCTTCATCCACTTTGTGCCGCCAGTCTCCCGCGCCTATCCCCGAGCGAGGACGTGTTCTGCGTCCTCGTCTCCATGGGGATCAAGGGGCGGCTAGTGCTCAGAAGCGTACGCTTCCCAGCGTACATCCGCTCCCTAGTTCCATACAGGAGGCAGGGCGTATCCGGCAGCATATGCTTCCCGGCGTACGTTCACTCTCTAGTTCCGTACAGGGGGCGGGGCGTATCCGGCAGCGTACGCTTCCACGCGGTCAGCGTACGCCTGCCCCTTAATTATGTGTTTACGAGCTGGTGAGCGTGGGCATTCTTTGGCCAGCGCTCACCTGTTACCACTTCAGTGTTTGGGTCATGTGACGCTGGCCCCGTCACATGACCCACCTGTGAGCCTATTTAACAGGCAGCCTGCTAGCCACAGGTTGCCTGTGATTGCTCTTCCGCCTAGTGCTTGTTTTAATCCATTGCTGTTACTGATTCGACTTTGGCTTTATTCCTCGACTTCGTCCTCTGCCTTATCCTCCTTTACCTCGTGCCCTCTTGGTTTTGACTTCGGCTTGTTTGGTTGACTTCGCTTCTGCACGCTCCTTTGGCTTTGACGTTACCTCCAGGTTTGACCCTTGCTAGATGACTTCTCTATATTGTGTGTGTCTGTACTGTAGTTCGTTTATTGTGTTCTCCCCTTGTTCCCTTCCCTGTATGCCCCAGCACTTATCCAGGTTAGGGAACGTTGACTAGTTGTACGCCGTTGCCTAGGACGGGCCGTGCAAGTAGGCAGGGTCAGAGGTGGGGTTCAAGTCAGGGCTGCACCTCCCCCTGACGTGACAACAGCAGTCCCCAGCTTGACGTAAGTACAGGGCCTTAGTGGGAAGGGAAAACAATAGGAGAAAACAACAGACAAAGACTCTCAAAACGGATGCGTTAACGTTACCAGACCGGGTCAGATACAGAGTAGTCAACAAATCAAAAAATGTAAGCAAACCAAAACAAGAGGAAGCCGAGGTCAAGATGCAGGAGGTTGCGTCAGTACAAAGGGATATAACAAAGTCGAGGTCAAATTTCAAGCCGAGGTCGATAAACAATATAATCAAATCCAAGGAAACACTAGTGAGGCAAGGAACACCAATCACAGGCAACCCGTGGCCAGGCTGAAAAGCGCCACACCTGTCTACAGGTTCTATGTGGTATTGCAGCTTGGTCACATTAAAGGGGTTGTCCGGGTTCAGAGAAGAACCCGGACATACCTGCAATTTCACCCAGGCAGCCCGCCTGAAGAGGGCATCGGAGCATCCTATGCTCCGATGCCCTCCTTTGCCCTGCGCTAATTAGCGCAGGGCAAAGGAATTTAGCCCGGTTCCGGTGACGTACCGGTCCCTGCCGGGCAGAGGCTTCTGCCCGGCAGTGAGCCGGTGACGTCATCGGCGCTGATGGACGGGCTTTAAGGCCGGTGACGTCACCGAACTCACTGCCGGGCGGAAGTACCCGCCCGGCAGCGAGTATTTACAAACAAAAGAGACCTTGCCCTGCGCGATCTATGATACATGAGATGCTCCGATGTCCTCTTCAGGCAGGCTGCCTGGGTGAAATTGCAGGTATGTCCGGGTTCTTCTCTGAACCCGGACAACCCCTTTAACTTCAGCTATGCTGAGCTGCAATACTTGGCACAGTCCTGGAAAGGTGTGGTGCAAGTCCTGGGAAAAAAAAAAAACAGCCCTGTTTTTGGAATCCTGTATGACATATTACTATGATTAACAATGTTTCTTGAAATATGTGAAAATTGCTGCGAATGGTTTATCTAGGGGAAGGTCTCAGCATAGTGTTTGAAACGGAAGACCGTGTACAGGATCTGCTGTGACCGTGCTGTGGAGACTACGGACTGTGATGCAAACAAGTTTTACCAGTTCATGTTTGTACTGAATACAATTATATCTGGCTTTTTGCTCTGGCCTGTGCCATGTTTATAGCGTGTACTGCCACCTAGAGGAAGATGAGACAAGTGCAGCAAATGGACTGAGTATCCCGAGTATTATAATTGTACTGTGAGGGCCTTACTTCTGAGCGGGCCTTGTGTGGAGCTACACACACACATATACAAACATACTGTATATGTACATATATACATATATATATATATATATATATATATATATATATATATATATACATTCACTGACAAAAAAAAACAACGCACTCAGATAGAAATGTGGGATTGCTGTAATACATGTATCAGACTGATATATAACTGATTTCAGGTGTGGTCTGATTAGGCACCAGGTCTTGCCACAAGAGGGCGTAAAAATGCTTCCCCTGCTACCCTATAAAAAGACTCTCAGAGGCTACTTTTGGGTAGTGTACCTCTTGCTGAGACTTGCTTCTGTGACACACTCGAATACAATTAAACCTTGATCGGGGGAGCTTCATTGCACTTAGAGAAGCAGGATGGTCATTTTGACAGATTGACCACCATCTAGGGCCTTCTGATCTAGATGTTAGGGGGTGTTGGGAGCGGTGGTTGCACGAGGGCACATTGGCTCTGGATGGCCAGACAGATCACCAGTAGAGAGGATCTTTTGATCCGTCAACAAGCATGAGCAGCTCCCACAGTTTTGTTGTCCACCATCCAGACACAGGTGGCTCCTTCATTACACACTCTTGTCTCTGCCCAGATCCCTTCCAGGCAGGTCCTTTCGCAGAAGGAAATTTGGTGTCATTGCGCTCATAACATGTCCTGCCATTAATAGCCAGCCACCACCAACAACACCTTCGATTGCAGTGGTTTAGTGAACGAGAAACCTGAACTGCTACGGACTGGAACTTTATTGTCTTTAGTGATGAATCCAGGTTTTGTTTGGGATCTGATGGCGTTTG
Source organism: Rhinella marina (assembly GCA_900303285.1). NCBI lineage: Eukaryota > Metazoa > Chordata > Amphibia > Anura > Bufonidae > Rhinella > Rhinella marina. The sequence continues at coordinate 55,116 of ONZH01024321.1, forward strand.
GGTTAAAGCATGAAGGCTGCATGGTGAGCACTTCAATTCTGCCTTTGCTGTGGAGCCGAACTGCTGGTGTGATGATTGGGGGACCATCACGTATGACATACGGTCACCCCTGGTAAAAACTAACAGCTCAGTGATATGTGTAAGACCTTCCTGCCGCCACATGTGTTCCTCTCGTGGCAGGGCTTCCATCCGGCATTTTTCAGCAGGATAATGCTCGCCCACACACAGCAAGGGTTTCCCAGGAACGGTTCCTCCAGATTACAACACTCGGGCTCGGACACCAGCTTAACCAACTACGGGTGTGCAGGATCTACAGGCCCAGCTGTGACATCTGTGGGCAAATGTGCCACAGGATATCATACAGACCGTGTATACCTCAATGCCCAAGCATATGTCATCTTGTGGACAGGCTGGAGGCCGTATCTCATCTTGTATCCAGACTAGAGGCCGTATCTCATCTTGTATCCAGGTTAGAGGCCGTATCTCATCTTGTATCCAGGCTAGAGGCTGTATCTCATCTTGTATCCAGGCTAGAGGCTGTAGATCATCTTGTATCCAGGCTAGAGGTTGTATCTAATCTTATATCCAGGCTAGAGGTCGTATCTCATCTTGTATCTAGGTTAGAGGCTGTATCTCATCTTGTATCCAGGCTGGAGGCCGTATCTCGTCTTGTATCCAGGCTAGAGGCCGTATCTCGTCTTGTATCCAGGCTAGAGGCCGTATCTCGTCTTGTATCCAGGCTAGAGGTCGTATCTCATCTTATATCCAGGCTAGAGGCTGTATCTCGTCTTGTATCCAGGCTAGAGGCTGTATCTCGTCTTGTATCCAGGCTAGAGGTCGTATCTCGTCTTGTATCCAGGCTAGAGGCTGTATCTCGTCTTGTATCCAGGCTAGAGGCTGTATCTCATCTTGTATCTAGGTTAGAGGCTGTATCTCATCTTGTATCTAGGTTAGAGGCTGTATCTCATCTTGTATCCAGGTTAGAGGCCGTATCTCATATTTTATCCAGGTTAGAGGCCGTATCTCATCTTGTATCCAGGCTAGAGGCTGTATCTCATCTTGTATCCAGGCTAGAGGTTGTATCTAATCTTATATCCAGGCTAGAGGTCGTATCTCATCTTGTATCTAGGTTAGAGCTGTATCTCATCTTGTATCCAGGCTGGAGGCCGTATCTCGTCTTGTATCCAGGCTAGGAGGCCGTATCTCGTCTTGTATCCAGGCTAGAGGCCGTATCTCGTCTTGTATCCAGCTAGAGGCTGTATCTCATCTTATATCCAGGCTAGAGGCTGTATCTCGTCTGTATCCAGGCTAGAGGCTGTATCTCGTCTTGTATCCAGGCTAGAGGCTGTATCTCATCTTGTATCTAGGTTAGAGGCTGTATCTCATCTTGTATCCAGGATAGAGGTCGTATCTCATATTTTATCCAGGTTAGAGGCCGTATCTCATCTTGTATCCAGGCTAGAGGCTGTATCTCATCTTGTATCCAGGCTAGAGGTTGTATCTAATCTTATATCCAGGCTAGAGGTCGTATCTCATCTTGTATCTAGGTTAGAGGCTGTATCTCATCTTGTATCCAGGCTGGAGGCCGTATCTCGTCTTGTATCCAGGCTAGAGGCCGTATCTCGTCTTGTATCCAGGCTAGAGGCCGTATCTCGTCTTGTATCCAGGCTAGAGGCTGTATCTCATCTTATATCCAGGCTAGAGGCTGTATCTCGTCTTGTATCCAGGCTAGAGGCTGTATCTCGTCTTGTATCCAGGCTAGAGGCTGTATCTCGTCTTGTATCCAGGCTAGAGGCTGTATCTCATCTTGTATCTAGGTTAGAGGCTGTATCTCATCTTGTATCCAGGATAGAGGTCGTATCTCATCTTATATCCAGGCTAGAGGCCATATCTCATCTTGTATCCAGGCTAGAGGTCGTATCTCGTCTTGTATCCAGGCTAGAGGCTGTATCTCGTCTTGTATCTAGGTTAGAGGCTGTATCTCATCTTGTATCCAGGATAGAGGTCGTATCTCATCTTATATCCAGGCTAGAGGCCATATCTCATCTTGTATCCAGGCTCTAGGCCGATGTGGCCACACTGGCTCTTTCCCCTCCCAAATCTGTGGAGAAAAAAGGTAAGGGCATATGCAAATCATACAGTACAATACTTAGGCTTTCTAAACTACCACAGGATAAAATGACCACTTTGTACAGGCCATGAGAGCAATGAAATGAGGGCATCTATTGAAGTGCTAACTTCAGCCATCAATGCTACACCAGCTTGTGTGGGGAATCTCTTCGGTTCTCCGGGTGCCTTCTTCTCCAGGCACGCCCGTATCTCCCTTATAGCCTGAAGCACTTCGGGCTCAACACCTCATGACATTCAGCCCCAATCTGGCTGACACGACCTGCTGCTCTCCATCGCTGCTGCTTCTCTGGTGCAGTTAACAAATCTGGTAGATGATGGATCCTGGTGGGCGGTCTCTTTTTTCATGCACTTGTCTTGGCTCCTATCTGGTTGTAACAATAAGAAAGTCATTCTCAAGGGGGTCATTAGTGACGTCGTGGGCATTCCCTAAATTGTTAGTTCCAATCTTTCTAAAGGGATCTGTCAGAACATATCCCACCTGCTGGAAAACCAGGCACACCACTTGTAAGAACAGTTACATAACAATAGTAAGGCACTAAATGAGAAGACCTTGCAATAAATATACTTATAGGATACATTGCTAGACTTAGGAACCCATAGCCAGGTGACAACATGGTAGTGCCCCTCTCTAGTTCAGGGTTTCATCTGGAGCCTCACTTTGGGCGGCAAGAGTAGTATAGCATGCGGCGCTCGTACAATGACAGAGGCCTTGATGGAAACTGGTTAGACCCCATTAGGATGGCATAGCATAACGACACAAGCTACAATGTGAACAAAGCCTTACATAAAGGCCGCTGTGCTCGTTCTGATGTCACCATTGCGTCCTTTGATGTTGGCATAATGTAGTGATCATGGCTTAGTGGTTGTGTAGGCCCAGATATGTCACCTAGAGATATTTAGTCTATACAGCTGAGTGCAGGCTAAGTGGGTCCTCTTATATGTCAGAGACAGGCTTGTCCCCTTTATCTCTGCGTTCTTCCTAGATAGAACAGATCTATGTCATATTACTTCCATGTGCTGAGCTGAGAACCAAAAATCCCCTTAGGGCTCATGCGCATGAACATAATTTTTCCGCGTCTGTTCGTTTTTTTGTGTGGCCCGTATGAGGAACCATTGACTTCAGTGGGGCCGCAAAAAAACAGACATTACTCCTTGTGCACTCCTTGTCTGTATGTCCCCATGGCCCTTCTGCAAAAAAAAAAATAGAACGTGTCCTAGTATTGTCCGCATTACGGACAAGGATAAGACTGTTCTATTAGGGGCCAGCCATTCCGCAAAATTCAGAATACCGGCACGGACTGTATCCATGTTTTGGACTGCAAAACATTCAGCGGTCGTGTGCATGAGCCCTAAGGCAAAGAATTGTAGCATTGTCATAGAACTGTAGGTATTGCATGCCATGACTTCAAGTTATGCACATTCTGCATGCAACGATCATAGCATCCACTAGGTGGCATCAGCGCTCCACTGTCAGTGTGTAGTGATGTCTGTATTCTTTCAGAGGGAATTTATAGTCTGACTCTACATTGCTTCAGCTTTGCGTTTTCTCTAGTATTTTCTGTGTTCAGTAAGTAAGAGGAAATCCTTCCTTGTCCTCATCTGCTGGAAGATGCCTCATTGTAGTATATGGCGGTGGGAATCTATGGAGAATGACGGTAATTCTCATGATTGTAAAGCTAGGATGAAAATCAGACCTAGTTGGATAGTTTAAGGGTATTTATTAAAATTCAAGTTCATTACTTTATTTGAAGGGGTTGTCTCAGCAGGCCAGTCCCATCCTTGTCCCCTATTAGGTTATATGGATGTCAGAGAGTACGGGGCGGCCTGCTGGGGATGTCTTCTATAAGTTGGAGTAATCTAAAATAAAGAGACTCAGTCCATCCAAGTAACACATAGATCCTCAGCCATCTGAATGGACATTGTGTAATACTACACATCACCAGTAGTGGCCTCTGCAGGGAAAATGTATGGATGAACACAGCCAGACCTGCAGCAATCAGTTGATCTCTTTGGATGTTTTCATGGGGTTGATGTGGTGAGACTGCCTCTTGAATATGTGAATATTTAAACACCTTAGCACTATAGGACGTACCTGTGTGTAATATGCATTAAGCTGGTGTATGGAGTGGGCTATGCTCGCCACATACACAGAAGGTATAATACACCAGGCAGCTGTCAGCAGTGACCGGGATCGGCGATAACGCTTATCCCAGTCATGTCACCCCTCAGGTGTCACTGTCAAAAGTGACCAGATCATCTGTGGGGTTAGACAAAGGAGGACTCCTCCAATCAGAGGCCCTATGGTGTAATTGCAGTCTTCAATCGATTGTTAAAGGGGTATTCCCATCATAGACAATGGGGGCATATCGCTAGGACCCGCACCTTTATCGAGAACGGAGCAGGGAGAGCTGTGGCTGAAGGAATCCGGGGTCCGGCCACCACCAGGCACAGCTCCCTGCCTTCCCCCCAAAAAATTGAATGGGAGCGGCTATTTTCGGCAGCCTCCTGAATTTTCCCCGCTCCGTTCTAGGTGCCCCCATTGTCTATGATGGGACAACCCCTTTAGGACAGCCTGGTCCCTTGTAAAGGCTTCTAGGTCTGTCATAGTCGGCAGCCTGTAAAGCCACGCCCAAGGCACAGCCTCACAGGCAACCTGTGCACATCCCATTGACTGCAATAATATTCTACTGCAGTCTATGGTACAAGTCCCCTAAGGGAGTAAAGAGTACTGTGAAAAAGTAAAAAATATTTGTTATTTATTAAAAACAAAAATATTAATAATCAAAATCACTCAATTTCCCAGGTTTACATACAAATAAATAAACAATAAAAAATAAACATCGTTGCTACCATTGTGTCCGAAAACATCCAAACTCGAAAAATATTGTTTGTGGTAAACACCGTAAAAATTTGCTGTTTTATAGTCATGTTGCCCCCAAAAAGTCGTATGTTCCCCAAAGTGGCACCAATAAAAACTACAGCTCGCCCCACAAAAAATGAGCCCTCATGCAACTCTGTAGATGAAAAAGTGAAAAAAAAAGTTAGGGCTGTCAGTTTTTACTCTTTTTGAAGTAGTAAAACATAAAAGAGAAACTATATAAATTTGGTGTCACCGTAATTGTACTGAACCTGCAGAATAAGGTTAAAGTGTCACTTTTAGTGCCTAGTGAACACTGTAAAAAAACCCAAACCCCAAAAAACCATGGAGGAACTTTGTTTTTCTTTTTTTTAAATGTCACCCGCAAAGAATTTTATTCACGTTTTCCAGTGCAAGCTATGGCAAATGACATGGTGTCGTTAAAAAAAACACAACCTGCAGAAAGTAAACCCTCATGTGGCAATGTGAATGGAAATTTTTAAATTTTATAGCTCTTGGGAGGAGGAATAAAATGAAAATTGGCTGGGTTCTTAAAGGGTTAATATTTTATTAACCCCACTTATACAGTGTCCTGCTGGGTAATAGGTCTGCATCCTGTGCAGATGCCTTTCCATAGGTTCAGCCACCGACTGTAGGATGAGGGTTGCAAGCCTGGCTACCCACAAGATCCGGTCCAGTGGTAACCTTTAGTGGTGACTGGTGATGCAGCCCCACATGTCACCACCCCCCAAAGCTAGCCTTGATGGTAATGGCATTCCGATACAGTGGATTAAGGGATTAGTTGCTTCACCTAGAGCGTTAACTCCCGTTTTAATAGTATTGTTGCTGTGAGCAACGGGGGTATTTATAACACCTCCATCTTTGTGGGCACAGGCGTGGCATGCATCGGTCCTGGCTGCAGTTAGTGTGCACATATGTGTGTTACCATTCCCATTGTCAAAGGCTGCTAGGTCTCCTCTTGTGTGTGCATTAGAGTCTGTTCATTGAACCTTACCCTGCTGTACTGCAAGGGTTAATTCCCCTTTGTTCTTTGTACAGCTGCTTGTGTAATGAGCTAATCAGCTCTCCTACATACACTGGGCTGTTTGTTCCACCACATGTCTCAGCAATCTCTTAAGCTCCATTCACACGTCCTGTTTTTCTTTCCTGATTCGATCCTGATTTTTTCAGGACCCATTGAAATGAATGGATCCAGATCAGGATCGAATCAGGAAAGAAAAACAGGACATGTGAATGGAGCCTTAGGGTCCTTTAACACGGTCCAATGATCATGATCTGTTGCACAGGAATGATGATTTTCGGTTCCGACCAAACTACATGATCACCCCATGAACCAGCATTCATCAGGTGATTGCCAGCACCATTTACATTGGCAGATTATCATGACCGTCCATACAAATGCTCTTCCCTGATAATCTGACAGATCATTGGCCTGTGTAAAAGGACCCTTAGATCTCTCTTAGGTCTCACTAGCTTGCTAGCCCCTGCAAAAGAGCTATAATCTGTCTGTCTGCCTGTGTACAGACTTCTGCCTGATTTCTGGATATTGGCTCTCTTCCACCTGACCTGATTCATGCCTGTTCTCTGTTCTAACCATGTGCCCCCTGCCTTAACCTCTGCACTGTTTCACGGATTTGCACGTACCCTGCTTGCCCTGATCCCTGCACTGTTTCACAGATTTGCACGTACTCTGCCTGCCCTGACCGCTGCCTGCTTCCTGACTATATGTATTGCCTGATCCCTCTGTGCTTTGCTTCGGTGTCTCTGACCCTGTGAGTCGGCAGCCAACGAAGGTCAGAGGTAGCCAAGATGTAGCGGTGGCTCCCCTGCAGAGAAGGTATAGGGATTAAAGGGTGAAAACCAGGGGACTGCCAGGGTAATGCACCCAGGACTAGCCCAAAGTCAAACTGGTTGGTTGGCACAGTGGGTCCACACTCACTGGCTATAACAAAGGTGGAGATGCTACTAATACCTGCACCGACATGTAGTTTACAGCAAATCATCATGGCTTTGAAATAGTTTCTTTTGGATGGTTTTGCAGGTAACCAGCAGGGTTTTTTAGTTACTAAGTACAGAAAAAAGATTACCCCATTTTTCAAGCAGGCCTCTGAAGCAGTTACAATAGGCTGATGCTTCCTGTTTACTAATAGTCACTTGTCAGCTTTACTGTGTAGACTGGGGCAGAATCAGCAGAGCCACCTCATTATTAGAAAGTAAGAGTTTTAATTACAAATCTTTTGTACTGTCGGAGGCCTAGATAAGGCAGGATAGTAACAGTAAACAGTACAATGTACACACAGATGATGCTGGGTTTGTAGCTCCCCGTCACTCCCTGATCCCTTGGGGACAGGGTTGTATTCCATTACTTCTCGGAGCCTAGTAGTCTATCACATTTCTCTCTCAATTAACAGACATTACAAGAAGAACATGTGTGTCTCCAATATGGCTGCCACCAGGGAATTTTTGAAAGAAAAAAATGAATAGCTACGACATAACAATAAATGATTTCTGCACAGGGGAGTTGGAGGTCATGTCACTGCCTCTTCTATATACTGACTCTGTAGAGTCAACACATCTTTCCAATCATTTTGCTTTTTATCTGCTTTCCTCTTGTAGTCTGAACTTTTGCACGTCTTATCAAAGAGCGGCCGGCGACGTAAGCCCAAACGCATCATGTTTTATAAGGCAGAGAACCATATGTTCAATTTATGCTCCTTCCTATAGTTATAAACTTAGTCAATTCTGGAGGGTAAAATAAAATGAGATTTATACGTGAGAAGTAAGTACGTCTTTACATAGAATTACAGCATAGGAGGCGGCCGAGTATTTGTGCTCTGAGCATTAGCTGTACATCAGACAGGAGGCCTAATAAAGAGGTTCTCTCTGTGAACTCCAGATCCAACTTTTTATTGTGAATCGAAAAAGTTACGACTGGTGGAAACCAGGGACCACGAGATAAGGCTCAGTTGGCACACAGTGTAAGCACTACACACCTCTAGTCAGCAATGCCCATTCATACATTTCCAGGAGGAATGACAAAGGAGCGCCAGAAAACTGAGTTTTAATAGACGATTCTACAGCATTTACTTTTTAAAAAAACATGTCAGGGGTGGTGACAGGACCTCGTTAGATGATGAAATTCTGATTACCTGTAGCCGCCATTAGAGAGAGCTCCCATTGAAATTTATTTGAAATTGGCCCCATCAGACCTCAGATCAGCCCTTAATGTGAGACCCCATCAGACCTCAGATCAGCCCTCAGATCAGCCCTTAATGTAAGACCCCCATCAGACCTCAGATCAGCCCTAAATGTGAGACCCCCATCAGACCTCAGATCAGCCCTTAATGTGAGACCCCCATCAGACCTCAGATCAGCCCTTAATGTGAGAACCCCTTCAGACCTCAGATTAGCCCTCAATGGGAGACCCCCCTTCAGACCTCAGATCAGCCCTTAATGTGAGAACCCCTTCAGACCTCAGATTAGCCCTCAATGGGAGACCCCCTTCAGACCTCAGATTAGCCCTCAATGTGAGACCCCCATCAGACTTCATATCAGCCCTTAATGTGAGACCTCCATCAGACCTCAGATCAGCCCTTAATGTGAGACCTCCATCAGACCTCAGATCAGCCCTTAATGTGAGACCCCCTTCAGACCTCAGATTAGCCCTCAATGTGAGACCTCCATCAGACCTCAGATCAGCTCTCAATGTGAGACCTCCATCAGACCTCAGATCAGCCCTTAATGTGTGACCCCCTTCAGACCTCAGATTATCCCTCAATGTGAGACCCCCTTCAGACCTCAGATTACCCCTCAATGTGAGACCCCCATCAGACTTCAGATCAGCCCTCAATGTGAGACCCCCATCAGACTTCAGATCAGCCCTCAATGTGAGACCCCCATCAGACTTCAGATCAGCCCTCAATGTGAGACCTCCATCAGACCTCAGATCAGCCCTCAATGTGAGACTCCCATCAGACCTCAGATCAGCCCTCAATGTGAGACCCCCATCAGACCTCAGATCAGCCCTCAATGTGAGGCCCCCATCAGACCTCAGATCAGACCTCAATGTGAGACCCCCATCAGACCTCAGATCTGCCCTCATTGTAAGACCCCCATCAGACCCCCATCAGACTCAGATCAGCCCTCAATGTGAGACCCCCATCAGACCTCAGATCAGCCCTCAATGTGAGACCCCATCAGACCTCAGATCAGCCCTCAATGTGAGACCTCCATCAGACCTCAGATCAGCCTCAATGTGAGACCTCCATCTGACCTCAGATCAGCCCTCAATGTGAGACTCCCATCAGACCTCAGATCAGCCCTCAATGTGAGACCCCCATCAGACCTCAGATCAGCCCTCAATGTGAGACCCCCATCAGACCTCAGATCAGCCCTCAATGTGAGACCCCCATCAGACCTCAGATCTGCCCTCATTGTAAGACCCCATCAGACCTCAGATCTGCCCTCATTGTAAGACCCCATCAGACCTCAGATCAGCCCTCAATGTGAGACCCCCATCAGATCTCAGATCAGCCCTTTCAGACCCCCATATCAGAATACCATCAGCCCTGTATTTTAGACCAACATCAGACCTCGTCTGAGACTATGTCCACTTTTGGGAGAAAAAAGTTTGTCTTGTAAAGCAAAATTTTTTTGTTGTAAAGAGAAGCAGGTGTGTAAGGGTAACCCGGCCTTTTGGAAAATCACATGATTTGCCTTATAAACTGGAGATATATCTGAGACTGCATCATCGGTCCTAGACCAAAACAGTTTGGGTTATTTTAAGACTAATATGTGCACCGTGCCCAGAATGTCAGCGTCTGAAAGGTTTCACTTTTATCTCCCTCTTCACACTGCCGAGCCTCCATGGTTACTTAGGCAAACAGATTATATTTACTGGAAGAAATCACATAAGAGGAATCAGTGCAGTTCAGAATATGGTATAATCTCTTCTTTCCTTCTATTTTTTTTTCTTCTTCAGTGATAAAAGTGACCCTAAAAAAATCTAAAAGTTTTCTCTTTAATCCAAATTTAAAACAAGATTACATAAATATATCCGGAGGAAATGCAGCCCATGACTTACTTGTTTCTGTAACCAGTGGATCGTTCAACTGATTTTATTTTTTTTTTTTAGTTTTTAATATTTGAAACTGCGCCACTTGTGGACAGGTTGGGTACTGACAACATAGCCATGAAATAATAATTGCGTGCATTAAAGGAGCTGTATGCTTAAAAATAAATAATAATAATAATAATAATGAAAAAAAGCCTTGTTCTGCAAAACCAGTGTAAGCATTTTAATAAGAATTCCATCAATTGCCGCCGTACAATGGAGATGAGGGGTAATGTGACATACTGTATTTTTTGCTTTATAAGACACACCCCAGATTTTAAAGGAGGAAAATAAGAAAAAAATATTTTATATCAGATTCTCAGATCAGACCCCCATAAACATCAGGACATATATTAGACCCCCATATCAGCCCTCCATGTCAGACCCCCATCAGCCCTTTATTTCTGACCCCCATCAGACCTCAGATCAGCCATTTGTTTCTGACCCCCATCAGACCTCTGATCAGACCTTTGTTTCTGACCCCCATCAGACCTCTGATCAGACCTTTGTTTCTGACCCCCATCAGACCTCAGATCAGCCCTTTGTTTCTGACCCCCATCAGACCTCAGATCAGCCATTTGTTTCTGACCCCCCCCATCCGACCTCAGATCAGCCATTTGTTTCTGACCCCCATCAGACCTCAGATCAGCCCTTTGTTTCTGACCCCCATCAGACCTCTGATCAGCCCTTTGTTTCTGACCCCCATCAGACCTCTGATCAGCCTTTGTTTCTGACCCCCATCAGACCTCTGATCAGCCCTTTGTTTCTGACCCCCCCATCAGACCTCAGATCAGCCATTTGTTTCTGAACCCCCCCATCAGACCTCAGATCAGCCATTTGTTTCTGACCCCCCTATCAGACCTCAGTTCAGCCCTTTGTTTCTGACCCCTATCAGACCTCAGATCAGCCCTTTGTTTCTGACCCCCATCAGACCTCAGATCAGCCCGTTGTTTCTGACCCCCATCAGACCTCACATCAGCTTTTAATGTCATACCCCTATCAGACCTCAGATCAGAATAAAATTTAAAAAACTCCGCTTACCTCTCCTGCGCCGCAGCTCCTCTTCATCTCAGACAGAAGTCACGCTCCCCTGTCTTCTCCAGCCTGTGCTCCACTGTTACCTGACAGCGTGCAGCGTCAGGTCATAGTGTGCGCACTACGTCCTGACTCTGTACGGGGTCAGGACAGTGCGCCCATGGCCCCAGCAAAGAAGACCAGGGAGGTTGAGTACAGGAAGTGCTTGCATCGCTTCTTCCCCGCTCCCGGCACCTAATGCATACTAGTGAGCGCTTCCATAATAGAAGCACTCACTAGTATTCGCTTTATAAGACGCACAGCCATTTTCCTCCCAGTTTTGGGGGGAAAAATGTGTCTTATAAAGGGAAAAATACGGTATATATATATATTGGATATATTGAAATGTTGGTCATTGCTGCATTTGTCTTTGCAGATTGCTAGTCCGGATGAAGGCTTTGATAATCGGTCCTTATTTGAAAGCTGGCTACAGAAGAACCCTTCTCCACAAAAGAAAGGTCTACCAAGGTATGATTATTATTATCATTAGTGTTGAGCGAAACAAAGTGTGTGAAGTGGACTTCGATCCAAAATTCAGGGAAAATGTGATTCTCCGTGAAGCCGAATTTCCTTGTGCTTCATGGTAACGATATTCTCTGGCCTGTTAGAAAGGTGCATGATATAATCTGTAGTGATTGTCATCTTCTTATCAGTGATCAGTGAGTTTCTGTGAGTAAAAACCTCTCTTCTTATTGTAGCTGGGTCATGTGACCAACTCCCTGACCTCCAATTGACCCAGGACAGAAAGCCAGTCACTGCTCTATTCATTCCTATGGGAGCCTCACTTTCAGTCTCATAGGAATACATAGAGAATTAGACTTCCTGTCCACACATAAGTCTGTGTGTGAGTTGGTGGGTCTAGTTGCTGGTCACATGACACAGATAAGAAACTTCAGGATGATATAAGTCAAAAATACAGACACTGGTAAGAAAATGACAATCACTACAGATTATATCATGTACATTTCTATCAGGACATGGAATAAAATTTTTGTCGGGAGTTCTTCTTTAACTGCATTGAAAGTCAATTGGGGACGGAGAAAACTGTCAGAGAAAACTGTCCCCATTGACTTGCATTGGGGGTCATGACGGATCTGTCTTGCTCCACATCCCAAGACGGAAAGAAAACCGCAGCATGCTGCTCTCCGGCATGAGAACGGATTGGAATACATTTTGGATCATTCCGTTCTGTTCAGTTACGTGTGGTTCCCATTGACAATGAATGGGGACAAAACGGATGCTTTTTTTTTTTTTCCGGTATTGAGACCCTATGACGGATCTCAATACCGGAAAATATTAACAATAGTGTGAAAGTAGTCTAACCCCTGAAAGCCCTCATTTTTTATCTCAGAGGTGAACGTGGCATATGAGGGGTTCAGTGACGGGGAGGGCAGCGCAATCGCCGTTCCCTGTCAGTGCACTCGTTACATACAGAGAAATGCGCTTTGTGACAAAATAACTTGTCACAATGCGAATTCCTTTGTGAAATTCGACGAAGCAGCCGAATCGAAGTTTTGTAAACTTTGCTCATCTCTAATTATCATAATCAGTATTAACCCTTTCAGCCCCGGAGGTTTTTTTTCATTTTTTGCGTTTTCATTTTTCACTCTTTGCCTTTCCGGGGCCATAACCTTTTTATTGTTCCATTCATCTAGCCATATGAGGGCTTACTTTTTGTGGGACAAGTTTCTAATTCCACCATTTAATGTTGCACACAATGTAATCGAGAGCTGGAAATAAAATCCAAATGGGGTGAAATTTAAAAAAAAATGTAATTCTACAAGATTTTTATGGGGTTTGTTTTTTACGGTGTTCTATATACTGTAAAACTGACCTGTTAATTTCATTCTCCAGGTCTGTACGATTACAGCAATGCCACATATGTATAGTTTTTCTTGCTTGCCTTTTAATTTTTCTTTTTGTCACCGTATTATGACCCGTATGACTTTTTTGTAGTTTTGTGTACGGAACTGAGTGAGAGCTCATTTTTTTTTGCGGGACGATCTGTACTTTTTATTGATAACATTTTCGGGTGTGTATGACTTTTTGATCACTTTTTATTACATTTTTTTGTGGGCTGTGAAGTGACCAAAAACTGGCCAAATCAGCCATTTTGTCTTTTTTACAGTTTCCCCGTTTGCCTTATGTGATGAATATTTTATATTTTAATAATGCAGGCGTTTTTGCATGTGCATAAAATGTCATTTTTTTATTGTTTATGTATTTTTATTTTCATTTTGGGGAAAGGAGGTTTATTGGAATTTTTATTATTTTTAAAAAAAAAAATTTATTTTTTAAATTTATTTTTTTTATACTATAGTTCCTGTCATAGATTCCAATTCTTTAGCATTGAAGTATATGAGAATTATACTATGTTCCTATGGAGCCCTGCCATAAGTCTCTATTAAACCTTATTAAAGCGGTCATCCCATGATTAATATAAACAATGATAATCAGACATCATATAGGACATGACAATATTTTTCTAACAAAGCTAGAACCAGCCCTGTACCTCACATGGATCCAAAGATTCATTGCTCCAATTGCTGTGCTAGATTTATTTCAAGTTTCCAGTTCAGAGGGTGTGTCCTTTCTCAGGGGGTGTGTCCTCTCTGCTGCAGCTGGTGGCAGTTGAAGGATGGAACTGAGCATCTGCAGTGAGGTGGACAGAGAATTTAGAAAAAACAAACAGCAGGTGGCGCCATCCAGATAGATTTTATTGAATAACTCAGTGGTAATGATACATTTTTAATTACATGCAATTACAAAAGTATTCAGATCCAGGGTCTGGTTTGAAAAATGTAGAATATTTTTTGTGGGACGACCCCTTTAAGCCATTTACACCACTGTTGTGGTGTTGAAAAGCTGAAAATTATATTTGCATCATAATTTGCGACTTTTTGACCTTCTTGACACTTTAGAAAGTGGGAGAGGTGGGGCTTCCCTCAACCTACCAGATTTACTGGCGCAGATTTGAGTTTCGGGCCCATGGAGGCATCAGTCACATCTTACTCCAGCGCACAGGGGACCAAGACTGATGTATGGGAACGCCAGTCTTCGTAAATGTCCCCCAGTGCCTTGCTCTCGTCTGTATACTCCCCTCACCGATTTGCTGCTGTTCCCATTTGGATGCGTCAACGTCCCCTACCAGTCTCTACTTCCTGGGCCCTGTCAGCAAGCAGGCAATGATCGCCAAGCCAGTGATTGGACCAGGAAGCATGGAAACGGGATCGGCGGGGGATTTGTAGGGTGAGTATGACTTATTTCATGAGGAACCTTATTATATAGACAGACAGCCCCTTTAAGACCCAGAAATTCGGTTGTGGTCCTGGTGGGATGGAACAAAACACTCTAGAGAAATGTATGAAGTATGAACCATATGATGTTCCTGACCACTGAGCCACCATACTGATTGTCTCCTGTGTTCTGCAGAATAAATAAACTTGGATCCGGCAGTGACTTTGAGGCTTATTTCCAACGTTTGGGAATTGCTTCTGGAAGAGCTCGTTATACCAAAAACCCGGTGAGTATACCGCTATTCTCTCATCCGGACCACATGGTGCTCGCCCCTGTGTAAGTGGTCAGTGGTCTTTCTAATGCAGTGTACTACATATTAAAGGGGTTGTTGAGGAAGATTAAAACATGGCTGCCTTCCTCCAGAAACAGCACCACACCTGACCAAAGATCAACTCCAGAATTATGAATTATACCAGACCTCACTCTAGATTAGTCCACCACTCGTGGAACCTCTCATGGTGTTTCACTCAAAAATTTCAAGTGTCTACCTAAGTGACAGGGTTGTTTGAGACTGTTTTTGAAAAAAAAAATTTTCACCCAGGGCTGGCACCTTTCTTTGTGCTCTCAATGCCAATAGGTCTACATGTGGTAGAAGAAGTGCCATGAAACTAACAGGGATAGAACAATATATGAGGTGTATGATGACAGCATCAGGAAAAGAGTGTGCTGACTTTGTTGTAGACAGTGACCCGTACATTCATGGGGCTAAGTTAGTTATGACAGATCTACTTAAGATGGAAGCAGTGCCCCAAAGTTACCAAGGATAGATCGGATGGTTGGAATAATAACAGCAGTAGGAGAGGAGTGTGCTTATCGTTTGGGAAACAGTGACCCGTACATTCATGTGCAGTTATGATAGGTCTACATTTGGTGGAGGCAACGTAATGGAACAACCCGTAGATGATTTAGTGATTGGAATAATGACGGCAGCAGGAGAGGAGTGTGGTGACCCTGTTAGAGACAGTGACCTTCCCATTGTTTTGATTGAGGTAGCTGTGACAGGTTTACATGTATATGAGGCAGTGCCATGAAGTTAGGAAGGATAGAGCAATAAGTATATCAACAGATTTGAGAACAGGGACAGCAGCAGGAGAGGAATGTGTTGAACCTGTTGGTGGCAGTGACCTTTCCAATTCATGAGTTTGAGGTAGTTATGACAGGTTTACATGAAAACAAGGCAGTGCCATGAAGTTAGCAAGAATATAGCAATGTCTATATTATCAGATTTGAGAGACGGACAGCAGCAGGAGAGCAGTGTGCTGATCTTGTGGAAGAAAGTGACCTGTCTTGTCTGTTGATTATGCAGTGTATGTCATTTTTAACTTTGCCTTTCTCTTCATAACTGTACCATTGTTATAATTTGAATATATCACTACATGTAATTAAAGGGATTATCCTATAGTACAAATACCGCCCACAATGCCCAGGCCCCTCCTATACCCAATCCCCGGCACCCGCGTCCCCTCGGATCCCTGCATGGCCACCACTGCATCTCCCTGTTGCACAAATCAAAACATCCATCGGTGGTGCTAGGGAGGCTGGTCACCATTACGGATTGCTATTGGGTCCTCCAAACCAGCCCCCTCCTTTGTCGGATGTTTTGAACTGCACGATGGGGAGATGCAGCAGGTGCCGTGCAGGGATCCGGAGGGACGCGGGTGCCAGGGACCAGGTAAGTGTCTTCTATAGGAGGGGCCCAGGCATTGTTGGGGGGTATTTGTACTACTGGATTATCGTCTTGCGCACATACAACATGACCGACTGAACGTTCAACATTTCTATTTCAGAAAACGGACAAATACAGCAATTACCCCATGTACCACACAGTCTATGAGACTTTTGAGCTGGTGGAGCGTTTTTATGACCCATCGTTTAAGAAACAGCTTGCAGTGGCCCAAGTGAGGGGCAGCCTGGTGTACGAGCTTGCGGACTCCGCCATTATACCCTTTAACGTCCTGGATTACGGAGAGGAGCTTAAAAACTATGCCGATAGTATTTCCAATTTGGCCAAAAAACATCTGGATCAAATGGAAACCTACAATGTGTCTTTCGGTGAGTGGCCAGCACAAACCAGACAAAAACCACAACCACGGGCAGGTTCCTAACACAGGTTCCTTGGGTTGGAATAATCAGAATGAGATATTAGTCTTGGGCCGTTCTTGCAATAGAGCATGGGGGCACAACTTCTTCTGGTCCAGGTACTGGTCTGTAGACCACTCAAAGTAACGTTGAAAATCCATGCAAGAAATGTCTCATAGGTCCAGAGACTAAGAAATGAAGTGGCCGCACATGCATGTAGTAATTTCCTTTGTAGGAAGGGGCTGTGGCCTGTGACATCACATCCATCGGTCACATGACCCTTCTGTAGTTCAGTCCTCTTCAACTGAATGGGATTGAGCTGCGATACCAAGGACAACCACTATACACTCTATGGCGCTCTGCTTGATTTACTTGTCTAAGCAGCACAGTCTCTTCAAACAGCTGATTGGCGAGGGCGCTGGGAGTTGGACCCCCACTGATGTTATAATGATGACCTATCATGGAAAACCCTTTTATAGAGCAACCAAGAGAATACTAGTAATGGTCTGCCACATAGTACCCACCATCAGGGGCGGACTGGGAACTTAAAGTGGCCCCGTTCTGTAGTCGCGTCCAAATTGATGGAAGGCAGGGCCAGCAATACCATATAGTGGCACATTATACACCCCAACAGAGCCAAATACCACAGTCCAGCACAAAATACATCCCCAAAAACTTCCACTGGTGGCTGTGAGGGGGGCTCAGGCAGCTCCCTGGGCATCGGCCCACCGGGAAATTTCCCTGTAAGGTCTATGGCCAATCCGCCCCTGAATGTGCTCAATATTGTTAGAAGAGTCCTCAGCAGAACAGTAAATGTATACCTTATGTACCGTATAGACATTATTGGCCCCCAATAGAAGTCCAGTTGTTGTGTACACAGTCTCTGATCTGTATGCCTTCTGACATTTTCCTTTGCTGTCTTGTAGACCATTTATATGACGCCATTAATAATTTTACCAACTACGCTGTAGGACTGCACCAACGGATTAAAAACGTACATCATAATAAGTAAGTTTATATTAGTACGTATATTTATATTATCATTTATGATGTCACCGGTGAAGTCACCTCAGACCAGCTCTGATCTCCAGAACGAAGCAGTGGAGATCCCAGCCGTGATACCATCATCAATCCCATATATCATTGTCATGTCATTACACTGTTCAACTGAAAAGCCCCTCTAACCCCTGGGGAGGTCCTTCATAAGGTGCAAAAATGTTCTTGGAGAAGCTGAAAGTGACCTGTGGAGGACTTAGAATTCACCTTTCCCTGTACTTTGATTACCTTGTATATCGGCGTCATATTGACTTGAGGCTTGCAAAATTGTAGTTTTATTATACTCAACTAATATGGTGGCGCTTCCATAGGACAGGCGGAAACAATGGCAGATCCTTCACGTCCCACCGGTGAAGCCATAGATGGACATGCAATCATACATCTGGAAAACGTTATATTATCTGCTACTAAATAGAATTGTCTTCTTCTAGTCCACTAGCCATTCGCATCCTAAACGACCAACTGATGTTCGCAGAAAGAGCATTTACAGATCCCCTAGGTCTCCCAGGAAGACCCTTTTACAGGTATGGTCAGCAAAATGGTGAACTGTATTAAATCTATCGGCATCTGTTCAGAAGAAGATAATCAACTTGTTCACGATCTTTAGAGAACAATACAACGAAGATCTCAGAATGGCCGGTGACAGAAATCAGATGTTGGGTTCTGTTTTGTTCATAGCTTTAAGGTGGCTTCTGGTTTTGAGAAGCCATTTTCAAATATAAAAACCTCTCCAAAGCATGCCCTCTTGGACAAGACCACCTCTTTACTTTGACCAGATTTTCTTTTCCTTTATATGCACGTTGGCCTCATCTTTGAGAGGACCATTCCTCCAGAAGACCATTTGTCAATTCGACTTTTGGTGGTTTTAATGTACTCTATTTAAGAATTTTTATCTAATCTGGAGGGCCTGGCGTGGCCATGCATTACGTAATTGGCCCATGGGTTTCAATGGGGATTGTTTTCCGAGATTTTTCTACTGTTGACCTATCCTCCTAGGACCCCCGCCGATCAGTTATTTGAAAAGGAATCGTTGCTTCTGTGAGCGCCGTGATCTTCTCTCAGGTCACCAATCACAGTGCCATACAATGTATAGAAGCTGTGCTTGGTATCGCACTCAGCCCCATTCACTTCTATGGGGCTGATGTGCTCCTAGGCCAAGTGACCGATGAATGTGTCGTCATTGGCCTGGCAAAAGCTGAAAGAAGGTTGCGGTGCTCACAGGAGTGCCGGTACCTTCTCAACCAGCTGATCCACAGGGGTCCTCCACTGATCAGATACTGATGACCTATCTAGAGTATAGGTCACCAGTATAAAAATTTTGGAAAACCCCTTTAATTTGTCCTGTGGTGGGGATGTGTTCTTGAACTCTTTCTCCTGGAGCTGATGTCTTGGGATTCATGTGGGACAGCTCTTCATCAGTTTATCCTGAATGGATTGTCAAAAGTGGGTGACCCCCTTTGATTACATAATGGAAGCATTCAGTGGTGAGTTCTCTACTGATTGGTGGTGTCTCCAGTTATAGGACAGATCTTTGGAAACTGAAGACATGTCTAACGCTATCCACTATATATACTACACTCAGACATATCTTAGACTACATGGTCTTCTACATCATCTGGAACTGCTATTCCCAAATAGTGAACACAACACACTACCACTCTGTTGTGTAGGTTTATTCTGGTTGGGCAGGAGAGGACCTTGTGTGAAAGGTCTGAGACTATCTGGTGGAGAACCTACTTTGTACCTTTCCTCTCACCACTGTCTTGCAAAAGGGTAGTCATGGGTTACTTTGTGCCAGGGGCGTACACGCATATCAGGACCCCATTGCAAAACTCAGAATGTGCCCCACTTTCCAATAGGACCTTTACCCAACATGCAATGTTATTTCATTTAAATGAACATTCACTCTTAAACTGAGTGAAATGATAAAGCTTTTGCTCACAGCATGTAGTTTTTTTACAGCTACTATTCAACTCAGCAGCTGTAAAAATCTCTGCCTGCTGCCACTAGGGGGAGCTCATCGATATGGATTTATAGAGCTACTATTGAATTAGGCAGATGTACAAACTATCTGCCTGCTGCTGCCTCTAGGGGGAGCTCACTGCATATGGATTTATAGAGCTACTATTGAATTCAGCAGATGTACACAATCTATCCCTGCCGCTGCCACTAGGGGGAGCTCGCTGCATATGGATTCATACAGCTACTATTGAATTCAGTAGCTGTAAAAAATCTCTGCCTGCTGCTGCCACTAGGGGGAGCTCACTGCATATGGATTTATACAGCTACCATTGAATTCAGCGGATGTACAAAATCTCTGCCTGCCGCTGCCACTAGGGGGAGCTCACTGCATATGGATTTATACAGCTACCATTGAATTCAGCGGATGTACAAAATCTCTGCCTGCTGCTCCCACTAGGGGGAGATCACTGCATGGAGAATTTTACAGCTGCCGAATTCAATAGTAGTTTTATAAATCCATATGCGCCCCCTAGTGGCAGCAGTAGGCAAACGCAATATTTATGTGTGCCTGGAAGCTTGAGAGGCAGTACAGAGCTGGCCTCTTTCACCATAGGCCTTTTAACAAGGGAGGCTATGGACATAAATGTTCAGTGATTGCGTAATCTCAGCGGATTATGGGACTATTTGGAAAAAAATAATAATTCTTTTTTTTTTTTTTTTTTTTTTTTTACAGGCACATCATCTTTGCACCAAGCAGCCATAACAAATATGCCGGAGAATCATTTCCCGGTATTTATGATGCGTTATTTGATATCGAAAACAAGGAAGATCAGAGAGCGGCCTGGGAAGACGTGAAGAGACAGATCGCTATTGCAACATTTACCGTACAGGCGGCGGCAGAGACCCTGAGAGAAGTTTAGTGTGAAGTGGGTTCTCCGCTTATCTACGGGCGCGGGTTCAATAAATCCAACGGATGCATCCTCCTGGCCTACACATCTCTCACAGTCACATAGAGCTTGACAACTGAACCACACCAAACTGGACAAGAATTCATATTGGTTGTCAGTCACCATTTCCCAGAACTGAACCTTGTAAATTGTTGAAAATCCATTCAGATCTAGATCCATATTTTTGTCCACAGGGGGCAGTATTATAGTACTTTATTCTTGTCCTCGGGGGGCAGTATTATAGTACTTTATTCTTGTCCTCGGGGGGCAGTATTATAGTACTTTATTCTTGTCCACAGGGGGCAGTATTATAATACTTTATTCTTGTCCTCGGGGGGCAGTATTATAGTACTTTATTCTTGTCCTCGGGGGGTAGTATTATAGTACTTTATTCTTGTCCTCGGGGGCAGTATTATAGTACTTTATTCTTGTCCTCGGGGGGCGGTATTATAGTACTTTATTCTTGTCCTCGGGGGGCGGTATTATAGTACTTTATTCTTGTCCTCAGGGGGCGGTATTATAGTACTTTATTCTTGTCCTCGGGGGGCGGTATTATAGTACTTTATTCTTGTCCACAGGGGGCAGTATTATAGTACTTTATTCTTGTCCTCAGGGGGCAGTATTATAGTACTTTATTCTCGTCCACAGGGGGCAGTATTATAGTACTTTATTCTCGTCCTCGGGGGGCAGTATTATAGTACTTTATTCTTGTCCTCGGGGGGCAGTATTATAGTACTTTATTCTTGTCCTCGGGGGGCAGTATTATAGTACTTTATTCTTGTCCTCGGGGGGCAGTATTATAGTACTTTATTCTTGTCCTCGGGGGGCAGTATTATAGTACTTTATTCTTGTCCACGGGGGGCAGTATTATAATACTTTATTCTTGTCCTCGGGGGGGCAGTATTATAGTACTTTATTCTTGTCCTCGGGGGGCAGTATTATAGTACTTTATTCTTGTCCTCAGGGGGCGGTATTATAGTACTTTATTCTTGTCCTCGGGGGGCGGTATTATAGTACTTTATTCTTGTCCACAGGGGGCAGTATTATAGTACTTTATTCTTGTCCACAGGGGGCAGTATTATAGTACTTTATTCTTGTCCACAGGGGGCAGTATTATAGTACTTTATTCTTGTCCACAGGGGGCAGTATTATAGTACTTTATTCTTGTCCACAGGGGGCAGTATTATAGTACTTTATTTTGGTCCATAGGGGGCAGTATTACCGTAGTTGTAATCACGATACTCTGCTTCATTGGTCAGAAAGACATCCAGTACTTTGCCCGGATTAGTTGTCATTTAGTTTGAAATCACTCTTCACAGTTCATACAAAATGCATGACCCAGCAGGGGGCGACGATGAGCACAGGAGAAAGCTCCTCCCACACGAACGAGACATTGGAATCTGTGCTCTGTCCGATAACATGGTAACAGAGGCAGACAGAGGATTCCTTTTTTTTTAAACTTTCACTCACTTCACCATTTAACTTGGAAATCATTACAGCATCATCGCTGGTAATATCCATGGTGAATGGAGTCGCCCTTTAAATGTGTGTAATTATTCACACTTTATTTAAAATGAAGGTTATATATTCTGTAAATACACGAGTGAGGACTGTACCGCACCCATACTTGAATCATTTTAATCCTTGAAAAACATGCTTTTTGGTAAGACACATTTTACGGGTACATATTGGGGGCAGGGACATTATACAGCAGGGATGCCCAACCTGCGGCCCTCCAGCTGTTGCAAAACTACAACTCTCAGTATGCCAGGATAGGCTACCGCTATCAACCTACAGCAGGGCATGGTGAGAGTTGTAGTTTTACAACAGCTGGGGGGGGGGCCACAGGTTGAGCATCCCTGTTATACAGTATAAGGCCTCATGCACACCACCGCATTTTTTGCAAATCGGATGCGAACATTTCAGCGTGGACAGCACACCGTGTACTGAGTGCATCCGTATGTCTGTTCCGCCATCCCGCAAAAAAGATAGAACATGTCCTATTCTTGTCCATTACTTTTACAATAATGCGGAACAGAAAAGTGTGGGACACACATGACCGGTATTTGCAAAACGGATACGGTCGTGTGGACGAGGCCTTACACAGCAGCCGAACGCTATCTCATTACCAGGTAGGCAAGAGCGCCATCTGTTAGTTAAAGGGGTACTCCGGTAACAAGATGTTATCCCCATCCAATGGATCATGAGATCCCTGTCCTGTGCCCCTGTTTGAATGGAGCGATAGTTAAAGGGGTATTCCCATCACAGATTATAGGGGAATACTGCTAGGACATGCCCCCATTGTCTGATAAGTGCAGGTCCCAGCTCCGGGACCCACACCTACATGGAGAACGGAGCTCGGAGAGCTGTGGCTGGAGGACCCCGAGTTTCTCAGAGTCCGGCCACCGCCAAGCTCTCTCCCCATACAAGTGAATGGGAGCACACCACGCATGTGCGGCCACCGCTCCCGTTCATTTCTATGGGGCCGACAGAAATAGCCGAGTCAACGATCAGCTATTTTCGGCAGCCCCATAGAAGTGCGCCTTCCACCACCTTCCCCAGTCTGTTCTTGGTGTATGTGCAGGTCTCAGAGGTGGGACCCGAACCTATCAATGGGGGCATATCCTAGCGATATGCCCCAATTGTCTGTGATGGAAATACCCCTTTAAGCATGCACGCTGCCACGCCATTCAAAGTCTGTGGGACTGCTGGAGATAGCTCGTCCTAAAGTGGTACGAGCTCAACCCTCTCTCCATTGAAATGGGGGGGAAACAGGACCCCCATTCTAGCGCCTGGCCACCTTTGATGGTAGTCAGTAAGAGAATGTGAACTTCTCACAGTGGGACGTGTACTATTGTTGATGCGCCAAATTTCTTGTGTAAGTCGCTCCTTCTTTTTAGCATCAATTTAGACGACTTTATCGTTGATTAGCGCCAAAAAAAACGACCTTGGTATACACTTGTAATGCATCTGGAAACAGGGGGGTGGTTTTATTGTAAAATGTGCCTTTTTGGCCCAAAATACTGGTTAAAGTTGTAAAAGAACTTCTTGCAAGACCTGACAAATCTTTCACACAGTATGTGCCACAGCAGTAGTGAATGTGGGCCAATGTTTTTGTTTGAGTATTTTTATTGTTTCTTTTTTGGGATTTTTTACGCACAAGGGACTCTTGCGATCAAACAGCACAGTAAGCCATCTTAGCGCTAACATAAAGAGCCACAAAAACACTGTACAAACACTGTAAGAAATTCATTTATAAGGAGTCTGCCAGCAGTTTTGAGCATGCTAAACTGCCTGCAGGACTAGTGAGAGGCTGGGGTGAGCAGTACAAACATACCTTATATGGAGCCTTCACCATCAGGAGTAGTGTGAATATGAAGTTTGTTTGTTTTTTTCAGCCAGATTCTTCTCCTGAAAGTGCCCAGGGCAGAGCTCTCTACATTGAGCTACTTCACAACCCCTCCCCCTTGTTCAGGGACAGCTGTAGTGATCTCCTGGTGGGATGCTACAGCTGTCACTCATAGCAGAGAGCTGGAGCTGTGATGCAAAACTTCATATTCACGCTACTCCTGATAATAAAAACTCCACAACAGGTATGTTTGTACTGCTCTCCCCAGCCCCAAACTAGGGCTGTCAGCAGTTTAGCATGATGGTCAAAACTGCTGACAGATTCCCATTAAAAAGTCTGTATTTTCACTCTTAATTCTTGCAGGCAAATGTTCAGAAAACTCCGTAGTCCTCACCAAAATCCATTAGAGCAGGGATGCCCAACCTTCTGCCTTCCAGCTGTTGTAAAACTACAACTTCCATCATGCCTGGACAGCCTATAGCTATCAGGAGATGTTGGGAGTTGCAGTTTTGAAACAGCTGGAGGGCCCCCAGGTTGGACATCCCTGCTCTAATGGATTTTGGTGATGACTAAGGAGGTTCCTGAACATGTGCTTGCAAGAATTAAGAGAGAAAGGATAGACTTTTTAATGGGAATCTGTCAGCAGTTTTGACCATCATGCTAAACTGCTGACAGCCCTAGTTTAGACATCCACGAATCCATAAAATATGGACACCCTCCATTACACAATACAGACAAGAATAGGACGTCCGTTTTTGTTTTCTTTTTTTTGTAAACCTCTAGAAATGAATGGGTCAGTGTGCGATCCACAAAAAATACGGTTGTGTGCTTCAGGCCTAACAGAGTACATAGAAGATGAGAGAGGAGGGGGATGCAGCTGCAGCATCTCTCTCTTCCTTTGTTTCTGCAAGACTACAGGGTGGAAAAAACGTAGGGAGAGGATGGGATGTACGAGCAGTGGGAAACTTCACTGAAGAGCATGCCCACAGGAAGAGCATGCCCACTAAAAAGCCTGCAAGGAACTGAAATACATTGACAACGCATATGACGAGCAACAATATGTAAAACAGGCACATCTCTGGCTGCACTACATCTGATAAACCTCTACTGTTCCCAAAGGGTTAATCAGGACTGGTGTTCTTTAAGAAAAAAATAAAATATACAGACAGTGCTGTTTGACGAAAATGTAAGTTATTGTACTAGAACCACTGGAGACCAACGTTTATTTGGTTTATGAATAAAAAAAAAAATTCTTCCACATTTCGTTTTTTTTGCTCATATTATTATTTCTCTATTAGGTCAGGTATGTGGGTTTTTTTTTTATTATTTATATTATGCCAAAATATTCATCACTTGCTGTCCCCAGTGGAGCTCAGTCTAAGGCAGGGGTGCACCACTTTTTCTGGTTGGGGGGGGGGGGGGGCCACATTGCCAGACTGTACCAATAACGAGGGCTGAAAATAAAATTTAAAGGGGTATTACCAACAGAAATATTGTATTTTTGGTGTATTGTGCATACTGTATATACTATAAATGTCTGGTTACACCTCCAAGATTCCCATCTAATGGGGAAATACATGAAAACTACATGTAAGCAGCCACAAGACATAGACATACATTTCTGTTATCAGATGGTTGGGGGCCACACAGAATGGTATCAAGGGCCGCATGTGGCCCCCGGGCCACAGGTAGTGCACACCTGGTCTAAGGGCTCATGCACACGGCCGTATGTGGCTCCTAATAGAACAATCCTATCCTTCTCCGGAATGTGGACAATAATAGGACATGTTCTATTTTTTTTGCAAAACGGAATGCACACAGAGTAACTTCCGTTTTTTTTTTTTTTTTTTTGCGGACCCATTGAAATGAATGGTTCTGCATACGGTCTGCAAAAAAAAAAAAAAGGAATGGACACAGAAAATACGTTTGTGTGCATGAGCCCTAAGTTCCCGATCAGTATGTCTTTCAAGTGAGGGGGGGCACCCGGAGCAAACCCATAGAAACATGGGGAGAAGGTACAAACTCCATGCAAATAACTGAGGATGAGCGGGAACCTAGGACCTCCGCTCCGTAAGGTGGTGCTAACCACTGAGCCAATGTGCTGCCCATTATTCAAACATGAAAAAATGCTCCTGTGCGAAGATACGGCTGTTGTATACTTATGACTAGAGATGAGCGAAGCGCGCTTCGGATGTTATGAACAAAGCGACTTCAGATGTACCATATGAAGCTCGCTTCTCTCATCTCTACTTATGACACCACCTAGTGTTGTTTTAATTCCCTCTCAGAACGTCAACTTTCCTTGTCCAGTGGTGGTGGTGGTCACACACTCTCAGTAGCTCAGCCCCAATGCCTGGATTCTATTACCACAGAAGACAATTTGACCTTACAACCTATACCCACCTGATATCCCATGAAGCCGTATTGATGAGACGTCCTGCATGTGCGATGATTCTGTAGCATAAATTACTTAGAAGTGGTTGTGCACGTCAGGTCTGCACAGAGGGTGGGCCCTAGGATCTTCAGTCCGACGCTGCTGCCGTTCTGACCGAGCTGTTGGCGGCAGCGGTTACGTGAGGGCTCACATGGAGAACAGGCTGTAGGAGGCCCAGACAGACCGCCAGTAGAGAAGATCATCTGATCGCCGAAACCACAAGTGACTTCGTTGAATAACTTCAGTAGTTGATTTTTAAAGTGGAAAACCACTCGGCTTTGGTTCCAAGGTAACAGTCGGAACTGAAGCAGAGTTCAGTTTCAAGTTTTAATGTGCTTTTCTACTTTAAAAATTAACTACTGTATTTTTTTCCCCCCAAAAGTGAGGGAAAAATGTCTCTGCGTCTTATGGGGCGAATGCTAATGAGCGCTTCCATTATGGAAGCGCTCATTAGAAACCGGAAGACCGGAAAGTGATGAAGGACCTGTAGTCACCGCTTCCCGGTCCTCCGTTTGGCTGTCGGCTGCGCACAGCGTGAGGGCGCTCTGTGACCTCATTCTGTGTGCGCCAGTTCACAGCACAGACGACGGAGGAGGAGGGAGAAGAGCTCGGGCGGAGAGGAGCAGGAGAGGTAAGTGTTTTTTATTTTATATGCTCTGCTGCTGATATATAAGAGGCATTGGGGGCTGATATTGGAGGCATGGGGCTCTTATCTGAGATCTGATTGGGGGTCATTCACATTGAGGGCTGATCTGAGGTCTTATTGGGGTCTAATTAACATTGGGGGTCTTATTGGGACTGTCATCTGAGGTCTGATTAACATTGGGGGTCTGATTGGGGCTGTGACCTGAGGTCTGATAAAAATATTTTTCTTATTGTCCTCCTGTAAAACCTAGGTGCGTCTTATAGGGCGAAAAATACGGTACTTAAAAGGGGTTCTCCGGGAATTAAGAAAATAAAATTACATAAATATTACTTTATTAGAAATATATTCCCAAATACTTTTCATTAGTTATAATGGCTCTTTTTGTCTAGGGAGCAATAATTGAGAGACAAAATGGCCGCCGTCCTGTTAGTACACACAGAACCTGTCCTAATCACACAGGAGGACAAGTTACTTCACTACATTGAGATAAAGAGCTGCCTCATCCTCCTCTCTGCTTGTTAGGGATTATAATCCCTGACAAGCAGAGCAGAGAGGAGGATGAGGCAGCTCTTTACCTCAGTGTTGTGAAGTAACTTGTCCTCCTGTGTGATTAGGACAGGTTCTGTGTGTACTAACAGGACGGCGGCCATTTTGCTTCTCCTAATTATTGCTCCCTAGACAAAACGAGCCATTATAACTAATGAAAGGTATTTAGGAATATATTTATAATGAAGTAATATTTAAGTATTTTCATTTTCTTAATTCCCGGAGAACCCCTTTAAGTTATTCAAGTCACACGCTACTTCGTGAATAAATAACTTCGGCTCACTGGAGCCCATACATTCTAATACTGTACAGAGACGAAACTTCGTACAGTATTAATCCGAAGATCTGAACGAAGCGACTTCGGATGTAACATCGTTAGGATCGGTTTGTGTCAGTTCCATCAGAGATGAGTTATTTCTGTGCAAGCAGAACTTTGGGTACTTTCACACTGGCAGTAGCAGGGTTCGGCAGGCTGTTCCATAAGGGGAACAGCCTGCCGGATCCGTGCTAACGCTAGCCCACCGTGCCGCCGGAAATCCGCTCCGGCTCCTTTCGCTATAATGGGGGTGGGCCGGAAGTCCGGGCGCAGCACGGCAAACAAGCCGAGAGGCGGCCGGACAAAAAAAAAAAACGCACCATGCTGTAGTTTTTGTCTGGCCGCCTCTCAGGCGGAACGGCCTGCAGGACCCTGCTGCTGCCAGTGTGAAATGAGCCTTTCTCCCGTCAAAAATAACTGATCTCTGACGGAACTGATCATAACTGATGCTCAAAATAAAGGATCCGTTTTTTTTTTTTCTGTTCTTCTGAGGGATCTGAAGAATGGAAAGCTATGGTAATGTGAACTTAGTTCATCTGGCAGCTGTACGTTAGTCGGTTTTGTCTACACAGGCACCAGCGGAGAGGCGCACATAGATCTGTTACAGGCACAGCGCCACTCTTGTCCGTGGGCCGTGTCTGGTATTGCATCTTGGCTGAATGTGGTACCAGACAGTTCATAGAAACACAGTGAATGACATGGAAAATAAGAAGTGCCGCTGACAAGACTTGAGTGATCGCATCTTTTATTAAACAGTCAGAACGCTCGGAGAGGCACAGTACATGGAACTGGTTCTGAAAACCCAGTCATATAACAGGTGGAAACCAATCCAGCTGCTCGGACCAGGTCTCAGGATTTAACTTTTCATTTAAAATAATTTACATTAGATCTATATATAAAAAAAATAACAATAAGAATTTCCTTTTTGAGTCCAGGGTGAGGAAGCGCCACATTGTGTAATGCTGGCCCTTTAAGAGGAAATTCATGATGGCACAGTTACGTCAGAGGTTTTACAAACTACAGATGTAGCAGAGCTCAATAAGACACAGGCCATGCCCCTTGCAACACTTTAAAGGGTATTCTGTCATGTGAATGCAGCCTAATATGTATGGGGGCTTCCTGACTCTTCAATCATGGCAGTTGGTGGGGGCAGAGAAGGACTGGGCAGCTGGCGGCATTCAACATGTCCAATCCTACCGTTTTCAGGAAGATAAGCTACTGCCAGCTGCGCGATTATGGGATGGGGAGGGATTGCTGCCGACGAATGAGTGTTTGCTCCAACAGCTATCGGCCAGCTTATAAGGACACTTCCATCAAAAAATTTGCATTAACATTACGGAGGTATTCCGGGTTTTAGTGGTTACCCTTATTCATGTAGAGAATAAGATGTTGAAAAGTTTTCTAATACACATCTATTTAAAATATTGCTCACAGATCTTTATTATATCCATAAAGCAGCCTCTAAAAATGGTACGGCCCGTTTTAGTCCTGTAACATGCATCCATAGGAGAGCTGGGATAAGACTAAACATGGCCTTAGTCATGTGAGCCGTCATGTGACCCGGCTTTCAGTTAACCTCCCAGGGGAAGAATAGTGTATTGAGGAGCTGCACATACTATTACTACCTGCAGTATCTCCATCATGTCTGCGTAGTTTTTTTTTTTTTTTACACTAAACTTTATTAACATGACATCACCTAGAGACAGGCTGCCACTTTACAACATCACCTACAGACAGGACGCCATGTAAATACAATAAAGTAGTTACTGTAACTACCACAAGAAAAATCATGATTCTGTCACTAGTCCTATTTACTTATCACACGACAGTGTCCTGTGTGACGACCCCGCACATGTATGTCATATAACACAGCTGCTTACTGAATATCCGGGATTATATCATGTGTAGGGGGTCACATGACTGATGCCATGAGGTAAACTGTCTGATGTAAGAAAGGTATGTATACAGAATTGTAAATACATGTACATTAGAAAATTAAATGATTTCCTATTATATAAACATGTTCAAATAAAAACTGGAATACCCCTTTAATGGGGTTATCATGGAAAAGGTAATGAAGACATCATCAGGATAGGTCATCATTATAACATCAGAGGGGTGCCAAGTCCCAGCATCCCCACCAATCAGCAGTTTTCAGGGAGCCACTGTGCTCAACAGAGCTCCCAGCAGCTTTCCAAGCACGGCGCCATACATTGTATAGTGGTAGTGCTTGGTATTGCAGCTCAGTCCCATTGACTTGAATAGAGCTGAGCAGCAACTAGGCCATGTGACTGGCCTAGGAAGTGTCGCACGCAGAAGATCTGATACTAATGACCTATCCTCATAAATATCTTTTCCTGGATAACCCATTTAACTTCCACTTTGCTTGGCCTTTTAACATGGCAGATAGCCTTGCTTAAAGGGGTTTTTCCGGGATTTTAATACTGATGACCTATCTGCCGATCAGCTGGTTGAAGAGGACACACTCCGTGCAAGCGCAGCTCGCCGTCGACACTGCAGCAGAGAGCAGGCGTAATTACAACCCGTCCCATTCACTGCAATGGGATGGCGTCTTTCTATTCAAGTGCAGACTACAGAGCTGTCCCATAGAAGTCAATGGGGACGGCTTAACTGTAATTACACCTGATCACCACTGCGATGTCAACGGCGAGCAGGTAAACAATGAAGGGAAGGCTGTGCTGGCATGGAGCGAAGGCGTATCTTCAAACTGCTGATCGGTTTTGCCCGAGTCCAGCTGGGTCAGTGGGAAAAGTAGCTAACTGGAGAGGGAGGGTTGCTCCCAAATGCAACTGGTCTTGTTTGAAAGCTGACATTCCAGGCGTTCATACAAGACCAAAATGACAGCTAAAGTCCAAGCAACAGAGGAAGAAATTACTTTCAGCTGCAATCACCGCATCCTGATTTCTATCGGCGATATCTTTCCCCTGTACTGAACATATTGCTTTCATTCTGGTATTGTTTGAAATGTCAGCTTTCAAACAAGACCAATTGCATGCTTATAGCTGCTACCATTCAGGAGATGGCAAAATCTAAACAACCCTCCCCCTCCAGTTAGCTACGTTTCCCACTGCCTGAAATGGACTCAGGCAAAACAGTTGGGTGGTTAACTCCCAGTCAGACCATTGCTGTGACCAGACACTACACTAATCATTGCAATGCTCTTCTATGAACATCTACACCTACTATAATCATGAGGATTACCCTTCAGAAAACATCTTCCCCTCACTGCAGCAGTAAACTGCCAATGGATTACCTATCTATATAGCAGGTCTAATTTCTGTCGACTGCTATAGGAAGAGAATATTCTGTATTTCTGTTCCCAATGGCATAGTACTGTTGAAATAAAGAGAAACGGTCAACTTTCTATGAATATTGAGTTTAATGAAAACCCCCTTTCTGACAGAAGTGTCCCTTTAAGGCTGGGGCTACATATATATGGGGCATACCACAAGACGAGGCGATAGCCCTGCCCGCAATTAGCTGGGACAGAGTAGCTTGGTGTGTACACAGCTATATGACATTCATATTACATCATTTAAAGGGGATTTGTCCTAGTAAATATTCACATTCTCCATAAAATAACTCTAGAAATTTGTTTTTCTTACAACTCTACAATGTGCTGTCCCTCTGCTATTCCTCCTGCAAATATGAATAAACTGACAACTGGGTGTGACCATTCCCATTATGACTGAGGCTCTACACGCTGGCACCGCCTGATCACGGTTGACAATGCCATGATGCGCAGGGACCCACCATACTGACAAGACGACTGGTAACGCCCATATATTTCCACTAGGAATAACAGAGGAATGGCGCAAAGCACAGGTCTAAGAAAAGATGTTCCAGATTCGTTAGTTTATAGAGAAACCAGATCCCCTTTAACCCGATCCTGTCCCTGAGGCTACAATGACGTGTCAGGCAGAATTCGGCGGGCCCGGTGCTACACGATCCATGGATTACCAGTGCATTTACTTGGATTTCATTTAAATATCTGGTAAAAGGGTTACGGTAGTCTGTGGTTGTGATGCCACCATATACAGCATAATATATATAAAAAAAAAATTACAACAATATATTAAGTGACGGCTGAAAATACAGATTTTTACACATTCTCCAAGGCTGGACAGTATCAAAAAATTGGAGGCAGGAATTATCAATTTTGAAGACAAAAAAAAAAAAAAAAAATAAAAAAAAAAAGGGGAGGGCGAGAAGCTACAGCACATGTGAACCGGAACAGATAAAACGTGACAGAAACCGGGGGTGCACCACAAACAGGTTAAAGAGGTCATCTACAATTAGACATAGGTCTCAGAGACAGCGCCTCCTTTGTCCACGGGCTATTATTGCAGTTCAGCCCCCATTCAAGGGAATTGGGCTGGGGTGCAATACTGGGCACAGTGCATGGATGAGGGCAGCACCAATGATCAAAAAATAAAATAAAATAAAATTAATAGTTAAAACGGTTTTCCGAGATTTTTATACTGATGATCCATCCTCAGGATAAGTCATCAGTATCTGATTGGTGGGGGTCAGCTATTTGACAAGGCTACTGTGAGCGCCGCACATTGTACAGTGGCTGTGCTTGGTATTGCACTCAGCCCTATTCACATGACCGATGAATGCCGTCATCACTGGCCTAGAAAAGGCTGAGAGAACGCCGCAGCACTCAGAGGAGCACCGGTGCCCTTTTATAGGGGTTGTCCGAGTTATGAAAATATATATATATATATATATATATATATATATATATATATATATATATATAAAAAAGTTAAGCGAGTTTTAGCCAAAAAAAAATTAAACCTATATTTCCTAATTTCCCTGGTTCTCTTCTGGCTCTTTGTATACATGCAATAACAACAATCTCTGCCCCTCCCCCCTGCTCTGCAAAGGGGATGAATACAAGTGCTGCCCTGAGTGACATGTCTGCCTGCTGGGATACTCAGCAGCATGTTGTATGTGTAGGACTACAAGTCCCAGCGGTACAGTGACATTGCTGATACACACAGGATCTTCCCCCTACCTTTCTTGTGCAATGTTCTGCAGATCTCTAGTGTCGGCTCTGTGTCTGCAGTAGGAGGAAGGCAAATCTCGTGTCTTTTCACTGCCTGCAGCTGCTCAGAGCAGCCTTGAGCCCTGAGTCTGTGCTGGCTAAAGGGGGTTAATGTTTTATCTGAAAGAATCCAAGAGGAACCGAGACGGCAGCTCAGCCAGCACAGTGACGCCTCGTGTACAGACTCTTATCTGATCTCTCAGGCTTGTGCAGGAAACATCAGCAGAGCAGGGAGAGAAGCTGACATCACAGGTCATGTGACACTCAGTGAAATCTGAGAAACCAGCAGCTGTGAAAGCCCAAAGTGCACGGCAAAGCTGTTATATTTGACTAGTTAGAAACATACAAAGAATAGAAAAATTAACTTGGACAACCCCTTTAAACAGCAGATTGGAGGGGGTCCCGGGCTTCGGACCCCCACCAATCAGATACTGATGATGTATCCAGAGGGTAAGCCATCAGTATAAAATCTCAGAAAACCCCTTTAATAAAACCGGTGCAAACGAAAAGACGAGCGCTTGTCCATAGTAAATCTACCAAGCTGCAAAATAATAACAGCTGGAACCTGATCGGCAGCCACGAGACGCTGCTCTACGCCACCGCTGCACCGGTATCTACCCCCTGCGTGTCTTCGTTTTGGTCATGGGCCATTGTCATGTACAAGTGAATGGAATGTCAGACCGACATGGATCATAAAAAAACAAAATGTTATAACTAGGACTCATGTACACAACCATGATCGGCCCTGTAAACACAGTCCGTGTGCCGGCCACATCTCCCGGACCGGTGGCGGTTTGCCTGACCAGAGCCGACTGTATCAGAGTCATTTATGGCAAGGGGCTACTGCTGTGCAACGACACGACGATATCAGCACAGTACAATAGCCCCTGACTGTATCATAAATTACTGTTTGGGTCAGGGGAGCCGCGGTCGGCCCGGGAGATGCAGATAACATATGGACTGTGTTGTCCGATCCGATCCAGGTCGGTTGTATGAGCCCCAAGTGGAACACAAGTCTTTGCTTGAAATGAGTAACACTAAGAGGCAGACGTCCTGCACGGTCATTCCTGGGCCTCCAGGCTGTTCTCCTGTGGCGTCTTTGGAGGGACGGGTCGAGGTAGGTCGAGCCGGGCCCAGGTCATAGGCTCAGCCTTTTTCATGAAAATCTCCACCTTGGTCGCAGTTAGGTTCACGTAACTTTTCTGCACGTCGATGACCTGGAAGTGTCACAATCAAGAGTCAGTGACTTAAAGAGGACCTGTCCCCGCTCCTAACATGTCTGTTTTAATATCTTCATGCATTCCCCATGTGATAACAATTCTGGAACATCTATTCTTATGTCTCTATGTTGTGCCATTCCTTTATTATTTGCACTAGAAGTTATGAATGAATTGCTATTTGTCTTCAGTAAAGGAACAGAGGGGAGGTGACCAGTTGGGGGGTGTGTACCTGCACAGTCTGAACATGGCAGCACTGATTGGCTAGAGTCAGACTGTGCAGGTACACACCCCCTACTGGTCACCTCCCCTCTGTTCCTTTACTGAAGGCAAATTGCAATTCATTCATAACTTCTAGTGCAAATAATAAAGGAATGGCACAACATACAGACATAAGAATAGATGTTCCAGACTTGTTATTACATGGGGAATGCATGGAGCTATTAAAACAGACATGTCAGGAGTGGTGAAAGGTCCTCTTTAAAGGAGAGCCACAAGTAAACAGGAGATGATCTTGTCCGTCTGCAGGTTCTGAAATAGAAAGTCTTGTAGAAATCGCCGGGGTTAATCTCCCGCTGATCTGTTCCGTTATTCTGCTGCGGAAGAGCTGACGAGACTGGGATTAGCAAAGGAGTTCTCTGGGCTTTACTAAGTGAAGTCAGTGGGAGCAGCGCTGCACTGATGGAGCTGCGTAGTTCCAGTGCCAACTTACAGAGCTACACCTGAATGGTGGATCGTCTGGGGTGTGGGACCCCTGCTGATCAGCTAGTGATAGGCCATCACCTAGCAAAGCCAGAACAACCCCTTTAACAATCTTATTGTCCTACTACAGACTGGTCAGAGAGGGAGGCTCATGCTGCAGCCAGCTGTCTTACAGCCAGACACAGAACAGTGAGGGGGAGGAGGAGGGCCATGTCTGATTTCCTGGGACACACCGAAGATTTCTCTGCATATTTCTCAGTTTATTTGCAATAGTAGAGAAATGAGATTAAAGGGGTTGTCTCATGATGGACAATCCCAGCGATTATGCCCCCATTGTCTTAAAGGTGCGGGTCCCAGCGGGGGTGGGATCCGCACCTATATCCAGAACAGAGCCCCGCAAGGTGGTTGCTGGAGGACTCCGGTCCGGCCACCACCACCACCAAGCCGGCTCCCCATAGAAATGAATGGGAGCGTTCCACGCATGCGTGGCCCCCGCTCCCATTCATTTCTATGGAGCCGACAAATAGCCGAGCCAGTGCTCAGCTATTTTCTCTGGCCTCGTAGAAAATGAATGGAGGGCGGCTGCACATGCACAGTGCTCCCTCCTTCAATTTCAGGGCTCCGTTCTGGATATATATGGGACCCACACCTATAAGACAATGGGGGCATATCCTAGCGATATGCCCTCATTGTCCATCATGAGACAACCCCTTTGGTGTAACGGTATGGTAACGCCCCCGTTGCTCATTTGCATATATTAAAACATCATTTTTCTCAGCAACGCGGGCACATATGAACATGGGACCAACACAGATGTCTTCAGCTGCCAAGTGCACATGTAACAGGTCAGCCAGTGTCATAGGTACAAAACTGCTGACAGCTGCCTTTTAAAGGGATTGTCACATCAAAGATCTTTATAGCATGTCAGTAGGACATGAAAAAAAAAAAAAAAAAGACATCTGATCGTCACAGGTTTCACCAGTGATTCTCTCCCGATCAAAAATTGGTGCCACATCCCTGTGATCTGCTGGGCAGCCTCTGCAGCAGCGGCTTCTCCCCCCCTCCAAATAAGGATATAAACAAAGGAGAGGGGCTTCCAGGCAGGTCTCAATTTTGAGAGAAGCTGCAGAAATTTTGGGGGTGCACATCAATAGACACCACGCTGAGGAACAACCCTGTACTGCTACAAAACATCCAAGTCCAGGAGAAAAGGACATACAAGTTTCACTCATCAGGAGCTACTTACCCCCCACAACTGTAGGTTCTGCTGAAATTCCTTCTCACCGTCAAATATGATCTGAATATTAACCTAAGGAGGAAATAAAATATGAGATGTTCCAGTAAGTAGGATGGATGAGGTTTTTAGGTCAGGATCACACAGCATTATACGGATTTATAATTCTATATAATCCTGAGGGTCCTGAAATGTACTGTATAACACTGACATAATGCTGTCAGTGTAATACAATAGATTTCAGAACTGTCAGGGTAAGGGCCTGGTTGTGTGGTTTGAAGGACAGAGCAGAATCAAATGTTATCCCCCAAAGCATCGGACCCGTGAGACTGGAAAAAGCGTGGAGCCATTAACTGTGATTGATAGGTCTGGTGGGGGCCGAGTCAGATGGAGGCAGTTTTCTCCCTGTTGAGGTTTAGGAAGCAGCAGGAGGAGGAGGTTATAACTGATGGACATGAAGGAATATCTGGAAAGCAGGGGAAAGACATCTGGACCAGAGAGGTAAAGCTGAGAAAGTCATCAGCATAAAGGTGGTCCTAAAGCCAGGGGACTCTTATGAGCTGTCCCAGGCCGGAGGGCCACAGACGCAAGGGCCACAGACGCAAGGGCCACAGACGCAAGGGCCACAGACGCAAGGGAGTCTGAGCACACTTTCTAAACCAGACAGCCTCCTTAAAGTGATATTGCCATCTCAGAAAATCAGGTCATATGGCTAGGATATGCCCCCATTGTCCGATAGGTACGGGTCCAACCTCTGGGACTCGCACCTACATAGAGAACGGACCCCTGAAGATCGTGGAGGGCGCACTGCGTCGACCCCATAGAAATGAATGGGAGCGGTGGCCGTGCAAGCGTGGTGTGCTCCCCTTCAATCCTATGG
The DNA here is from genome assembly GCA_900303285.1 of Rhinella marina. Classification (NCBI taxonomy): domain Eukaryota; kingdom Metazoa; phylum Chordata; class Amphibia; order Anura; family Bufonidae; genus Rhinella; species Rhinella marina. The sequence goes on from ONZH01024321.1 coordinate 92,050, forward strand.
CGAGAGCAATTGCCGGTGGCCGGACTCTGGAAAACCCGGGGTCCTTCGGCCACCACCTTCCCCTGTAGGTGCGGGTCCTATCGATATGCCCCCATTGGTTGAGAAAGGAATACCCCTTTAATATATATCTTCAACAAATCAATCTAAACCCATCCTATCAGGACCGAGAACCTTATAAAACTCGTATCGCAGACGCCACTCACCACTGTGCTATTGGCCTCCACGTAGCTCTGTTCTGGGATGGAGTTCTTTGCATAGATTGAGATGGTGACTCCACTACCAGTCTGGTGCCAGTCGTGTCGGCAGGGAACCACCTTCTTACCCTGCAAAGCAAAATCATACAGATCAGGCAGGACTGCTCTATACCCAAGTAAGGGCCAGGACTTCAACGCAGCCACAAACTTACGTCGTCTTTCTTAATCCATAAATGCGTCCCCTTAAAGCATCCTTCCTGGGACAAAAACGTATTGAAATCTGAGGTTTTCCTCTTACAGCAGCTCCAATATTTCATCCTAAAGAAAAAAACAAAAGATTTTAAAAGGAGATCCAAGAAACACAAAGCTGTGAAGTAGTCGTTTTCTGCTGCCCCCTGCTGGCCACCTATGTGCAGCTACCCTGCTCCATGTTGGTTGTGACAGTGACACAAGTTTTGTATTTTCTACTTACCCCTCATGGAAGATGGGCACGCCGGTGTGATACTGACAAACCTCTTCATTACTCTGGGGTCCCGTAAACGTCTACAAGAAACATATAGATATACATCAAGGTTATATAATAGGACGAGGCAGCCATCAGCAGTCCTTACGACATTTATCTATCAGGAAGGGTCCATTTATATGCAAATCAGGGACGCCCATCCTGCGGCCCTCCAGCTGTTGCAAAACTACAACTCCCACCATGCCCAGACAGCATGGTGGGAGTTGTCGTTTTACAACAGCTGGAGGGCCACAGGTTAAGCATGCCTGAGGCAGATTAACTGGGCTTCTCAGTATAGCCTGTTCCTGATAGTTCTGTAACTTTCATTTAAAGAATTAAAGGGGTGTTCCATTTATGTGAAGTTACCCCCTATCCACAGGAAATGGAATAAACCATTAGATCGGAGGAGGCCCTACCTCAGGAACCCCCACTGATCATGAGACCGGGATAGGAGTTCCATCGACTGCAGCATCAAAGGGGTGAAACCATCAGTCAGTAACTTTACTGGTCCCTGATAAGTCCCTGATGCCCAAGACTGTCAGCAACACCCCGGGCATCACTTTATGAAGCGTTGCTGTAAGGAGGCGGCAGGCATCAAGTGTCATTCAGCAGGCAACCAGACAGCAAAGGGCACCCACCTGCAATAAAGAAGAGGCTGTTACTTACCTGACAGATCCTGCGTCCCCACTCCAGTTCTCTCAGCCTGGCTCTGTTTACCATGGACAACCCGTGGCAGCTGCAGCCATTCACTGGCCCCTTCGGTGGACGGGTAACCAGAGCCCCGGCCGAGGGAGCAGCGGCGCAGGATGTCAGGTAAGTAATCTATTCTTTATTGCTGGCAGATCATGTGTCGCTCAGTTCCATCCTGAAACCAGACAATCCCTTTAAGGGGTTAAACCCTTTCATATTCATATAACTAGAGAATCTAGGGGCTGTCAGGATATAGCTGGATTCATGTACAATGTATACTAATAACGGATACAGGGTGCTGATAGGGGGACTTGGTGCAAACTACACGGCACAAGAGCATAACTGTAAAAAGGAAGGGCAAATCTGTATATAGACATACTTTAATATATCAACCCATTCAAATGCATTAAAGGGGTTATCTAGGTTCTTAACAGGTATGGCCTACCCTTAGGACATAAATTTTAGATCAGTGGGGGGGAGGGGGTCCTAATCTCAGCATTCCAGCCAACCAACTGCTTAAATGGTTATCCCCATGACTAATGTAAGAACGGAAAATCAGACATCGTATAGTACATGACAACCTCTTTCTAACAAAGCTAGAACCAGCCCTGTACCTCACATGGATCCAGAGATCTCCACATTCATGGCTCTACTAGATTTATATCAAGCTGACAGCTCAGGGGGGCGTGTGTCATCGCTCCCCATCACAGCTCAGGGGGGGCGTGTCTCATCGCTCCCCATCACAGCTCAGGGGGGCGTGTCTCATCGCTCCCCATCACAGCTCAGGGGGGCGTGTCTCATCGCTCCCCATCACAGCTCAGGGGGGGCGTGTCTCATCGCTCCCCATCACAGCTCAGGGGGGGCGTGTCTCATCGCTCCCCATCACAGCTCAGGGGGGCGTGTGTCATCGCTCCCCATCACAGCTCAGGGGGGGCGTGTGTCATCGCTCCCCATCACAGCTCAGGGGGGGCGTGTGTCATCGCTCCCCATCACAGCTCAGGGGGGGCGTGTGTCATCGCTCCCCATCACAGCTCAGGGGGCGTGTGTCATCGCTCCCCATCACAGCTCAGGGGGGGCGTGTGTCATCGCTCCCCATCACAGCTCAGGGGGGCGTGTCTCATCGCTCCCCATCACAGCTCAGGGGGGGCGTGTCTCATCGCTCCCCATCACAGCTCAGGGGGGGCGTGTCTCATCGCTCCCCATCACAGCTCAGGGGGGGCGTGTCTCATCGCTCCCCATCACAGCTCAGGGGGGGCGTGTCTCATCGCTCCCCATCACAGCTCAGGGGGGGCGTGTCTCATCGCTCCCCATCACAGCTCAGGGGGGCGTGTCTCATCGCTCCCCATCACAGCTCAGGGGGGGCGTGTCTCATCGCTCCCCATCACAGCTCAGGGGGGCGTGTCTCATCGCTCCCCATCACAGCTCAGGGGGGGCGTGTCTCATCGCTCCCCATCACAGCTCAGGGGGGGCGTGTCTCATCGCTCCCCATCACAGCTCAGGGGGGCGTGTCTCATCGCTCCCCATCACAGCTCAGGGGGGGCGTGTCTCATCGCTCCCCATCACAGCTCAGGGGGGCGTGTCTCATCGCTCCCCATCACAGCTCAGGGGGGGCGTGTCTCATCGCTCCCCATCACAGCTCAGGGGGGGCGTGTCTCATCGCTCCCCATCACAGCTCAGGGGGGGCGTGTCTCATCGCTCCCCATCACAGCTCAGGGGGGGCGTGTCTCATCGCTCCCCATCACAGCTCAGGGGGGGCGTGTCTCATCGCTCCCCATCACAGCTCAGGGGGGGCGTGTCTCATCGCTCCCCATCACAGCTCAGGGGGGGCGTGTCTCATCGTCCCCATCACAGCTCAGGGGGGGCGTGTCTCATCGCTCCCCATCACAGCTCAGGGGGGCGTGTCTCATCGCTCCCCATCACAGCTCAGGGGGGCGTGTCTCATCGCTCCCCATCACAGCTCAGGGGGGCGTGTCTCATCGCTCCCCATCACAGCTCAGGGGGGGCGTCTCATCGCTCCCCATCACAGCTCAGGGGCGTTCTCATCGCTCCCATCACAGCTCAGGGGGGCGTGTCTCATCGCTCCCCATCACAGCTCAGGGGGGCGTGTCTCATCGCTCCCCATCACAGCCTCAGGGGGGCGTGTCTCATCGCTCCCATCACAGCAGGGGGTCTCCTCCCATCAGTCAGGGGCGTGTCTCATCGCTCCCCATCACAGCTCAGGGGGCGTGTCTCATCGCTCCCCATCACAGCTCAGGGGGGCGTGTCTCATCGCTCCCCATCACAGCTCAGGGGGGCGTGTCTCATCGCTCCCCATCACAGCTCAGGGGGCGTGTCTCATCGCTCCCCATCACAGCTCAGGGGGGCGTGTCTCATCGCTCCCCATCACAGCTCAGGGGGGCGTGTCTCATCGCTCCCCATCACAGCTCAGGGGGGCGTGTCTCATCGCTCCCCATCACAGCTCAGGGGGTGTGTCTCGTCTCTCCCTATCACAGCTCAGGAGGCGGTTGAAGGATGAAACTGAGCATGTGCGGCCTTCTCAGTGAGCAGCACAAAGAAAGAAGAAACCAAAAAACAGCAGGTGGCGCTATACAGATACATTTTATTGAATAACTCACTGGCTATACTAAACGTTTAATTACATGCAATTACAAAAGTATTCAGATCCAGGTGCTGGTTTGAAAACTGTAAAGTATTTTTCATGGGACAACCCCTTTAAGGGTGCTGTGGCTCTCAGCCGAGCACTGCAGCCGCTTCGTTCTTCACATCAGGTTTTAGACTGGCTGGTGTTGCACACACTGTACTTTTAGCATGGCTTGTGCAGAGTATCTAAGTGAATGGGACAACGCTGTAATACGCAGTGCAGCAGGTGTGGTACAAACCAGTGTAAGAGCCAATGCAAGCTATGAAGAGGCTGCGGAGTCTGCCTGAGCACCGGGGCTCCTTTAACCAGTTGACTGCCGTGGTTGCTGGACGTCTGACCCCTGATATTTTAGGACTTTTCCTAAGGATAGGCCATCAATTTATAAATTTGGAAACATCATTCTAGGTCAGGCATGACCAACCTGCGGCTCTCCAGATGTTGTAAAACTACAACTCCCACCGTGCCCTGCTGTAGATAGTCTGGGCATGCTGGAAGTTGTAGTTTTGCAACAGCTGGAGTTCCTCAAGTTGGCCATCGCTGTATCTACGTCTTCGGATAAATAACCATCTACTCTTACCTTTGTGCAACCGCCATTTTTACAGGAGGTTCCGACTTTGGTTTCTCCTGTGTCCTCATCTGTATAAAGAGGGGAAAAAATAATCAGGGAAGTCTACGGCCATACAACGTGTACGCCTCATCCAGCAAGAAAACGCTTTCCGGAACTCCCTCATTAGGCCATACTAAGACATCAGTGAATCACAGACAGCATACGTACCCATTAAGTATTCACACATCCGTGATTTACCACGGTCCGGGCTTACACTACAGAAACGTCCTAATTTTGTCAGCGTTTACGGATCCATCACGCCCATTATAGTCTAGGGGTCAGTGAAAAAACACAGGCACAACAAGGATGGCATCTGCGTTTCCTCCATGTAGCACTAGTCGTTACTAGGAGATGCCTTTGAAATTAATTTTCCGTGGAATACAGATGACACACAGAGGCAAAAAAAAACGGACACGTGGACCAAACACGGATCCTTCACTGACGAACTACTTGTCACTGATGTCATCACGGACACAGACGTGTGAATGAGGGCCGTGAAGCGGCGCAGCAGTCGTCCTGTGGCTGCAGGGTGTGAAGGGGTTAAGGACGTCTATCAAGCACCTCTGAGTTAATGAAGGAAGCCGGTGTGACGTGCGCGTCTGTCAGCAGCTCCCGCCGCGGTCGGTCAGGCTCTATAGTGAAGGCTGCCAAGCGTTTTGGAAGGAATTTATTTTTCCGCGTCTTTCCTCCGGCCGATAATCAGATCCTGGAGCTTTTTATAGAGGAGGTCAGCGGCCCGGGATCACTGTGTTACAGCACGCGGCGTACTGAGGGCGAGACGGAAAAGTCCCAGAGCACAAGTCTGTGATACATGCTGGAGGGGATTCAAGGCAGATGTGAGGGGCTGTACAGAAGAGAAACAAACATGGCCGCTTTCTTTCTATGGTTGTTACTTGTATTGGAGCTCAGCTTCATTGAAGCAAACGGGGCCGAGCTGCAGTACCACATCCAACCTGCAGACAAGTGTGGAGCACTTTCTGAAATAAACCAGCCATTTTTTTTTTTTTTTCTAATCCAGTTGACCCCTTTGATCCTGTAAGACCTTGCAGTTTTCCGATTTTTACTCCCTGCCTTCCTGGAGCCATAACTTTTTTATTTTTCTGTTCACACAGCTGTACGAGAGCTTGTTTTTTTTTGCAGGACAAGTTGTACTAACCCTCTAATGGCACCATTTAGTATTACATGCGATTTAGTGAGAGGCTGGAAATTGGAAACGGTGATGGAATTGGAAAAAATAAAATAAATAAAAAACAATTCCACCGCAGTTTTATGGATTTTGCTTTTACCTTCGTTCTCCGGTTAGTACGATTACAGGGATTCCACATTTATATAATCTTTATTGTGTTTTAATACAGGAAAAAATAAATAAAAATTTTGGAAAAAAAATAAAAAAAATTTTCTTTGCACCGACATATTCTGACCTCCATAAATTTTCTATATTTATGTCCAGAGCTGTGTGAGGGCTCATTTTCTTGCGGGGTCAAGCCTCATTCGCATGTCCGTGCTCAAATCCGTGAGCAGGTGGTCAGTGAGGCGTCCGTGAAGAATCCGTGTTGGGTCCGTTTTTTGCCGTCCGTGTTGCATCCCATGTTTCACTGACACTGAACAGCTGAAAAATAATTTTCAAAGAATCTCTTCTTAATGATCCGTGAAACACGGATGCAACATGGATGACATCTGTGGTTTTCACAGACCCATAGACTATAATCCGGGAGCACGGATCAAGATAGGACACGCATCCGCGCTAAAAAAACGGAACCGCGGACTGTGAGGAAACACTGATGTCTGAACACACACATTCAAATGAATGGTGACGTGAACGGTCTGTGGAGAACACGTACAGCACATGTCCGTAAAAAACACTGACGTGTGAATGAGGCTTCACCTGTAGTTTTTATTGCTACCATTTTGGGACGTGTATGACTTTTTGATCACTTTTTATTCCATTTTTTTTTTAAAGGGGAAATGATTAAAATAAAAAAAAAAATAAAAAACTGAAACAGCCATTTGGATTTTCTTCCCGTTCGTTCACTGCATGGGATAAGTATTTTTATATTTTAAAGGGGTTCTGCAGTTCTGTAAAGCTGATTATCTATCCCCTGGATAGATCATCAGCATCTGATCTGCGGCGGTCCAACACCCGGGGCCCCCGCCGATCAGCTGTTTGAGAAGGCAGCGGCTCTGCAGGAGCGCCGCGGCCTTCTCTGTGTTTACCGCAGGCCCAGTGACGTCACGACTAGTATCACTGGCCTGGGCGGGGCTAAACTCTGTTCACATGAATGGAACTTAGCTCCGCCCAGGCCAGTGATACTAGTCGTGACGTCACTTGGCCTGAGGAAAACACAGAGAAGGCCGCGGCGCTCCTGCAGCGCCGCTGCCTTCTCAAACAGCTGATCGGCGGGGGTCCTGGGTGTCGGACCGCCGCCGATCAGATGCTGATGATCTATCCAGAGGATAGATAATCAGTTTTAAACAACTGCAACATCAGTTTTAAACAACTTTTTTTTACACATATTTTAAGTCCCCCTAGGGGACTTTAACATGTTATCATCTGATTGCTTCTCCCTTTGCAGTCTATGGGAGATTCGTTATGTTCTTATGCACCCTGTCACAGTCAGGGCTTCATAGGAGCATTGTGGTCGGTCCCCCCCCCCCAGTGTAAGCCAAAAGGGACCTGCTTTGGGACACTTTGGATGCACATGGATATGAGCACCTTATGCGCTGTATTAGGGGTCTCACAGTTAGTAGATGGGGGTCCTCTGTTCAGGACTCTCTTGGTCAGAATAGAGAACGGCTACTAAGTGCAGTGACGGGTATAGGTGCTGTGCAACGCTTAGCTTCTCCAGTGGTGGCGCTGTGGAGACGTTAAACACTTGGGGCTGATGCACACAACCGCGCTAGATCCGGGATAAATGAGCCGTGTGTGGGCGACATCTCCTGGACTGACCACGTCCCCCCTTGCATCGTAGTAACTTATCATACAGCAAGTGTCCGCATTCACACAACCGTCGTGGTTTGCGGATCCACTAAACAAGGACACTGGCAGTGTGCGTTCTGCATTTTGCAGACCGCACATGGCCGGCACTATTCGCGTCCGCGGAGGAGAATAGGACGTGTTATAATTTTTGCGGGGCCACGGAACTACTGGGTGCTGTCCGCATCTTTTGCGGCCCTATTGAAATGAGTGGGTTCGCCGCTGTTCCGCAAAATTGCCGAATGGATGCAGACTCACTCCTACGGCCGTCTGAATGATCCCCGATCGTGGATCTATTGCACTGAGCGCTCGTCATCACGTCAGTACAATCGGCTCACAGACGGGAACTTTATCATAAATCACTATGACGCAGTCAGCTCGGGTCAGGGGTGCGGCACTTGGTCAGGGTGATGCCGCCAACACACTCAGTCATGTGAATGAGCCCTTCCTGCCTGGTGCCGACTGCTGGGTAAGTGACTACGACTTACCTGCTACTGTCTGTTCAGCTTCTGAGGAAACTTTCAGCTTGTCCAGCGCTTGCTTCAAAGACGCCGACACCTTCAGCTGTAACCGACTTAAAGGCTCGTCCGCACTGGAACACAAGAGAAGAAGGGACTGTACGTGAGTAATGGCGTCTACACAGAGGCGGACGGCCCTGGCTTGTCTCCAGACTCTGCCTATCACGAGCTGTACGGAGCGACAATAAGTCACCCAGGAAAAAAAAAAACTTTTACGGGATAGCTGCCATTAGAAACAGGATGTCCTGAAGCCAGTCACTGGCCATGCCCGTGCTGTGGCGGATGTAAAAACCACGCGGGGATCGCAACACGGAGAACTGGAGCGGCGGGGAGCAGATAAGTATGACTCTTCTGCTTATAGGGACACTTGCAAAAAAATTAAATTAAAAAAAAAAATTCACGTCGGAGAACCCCTTTAAAGAGGACCTAGGAGGTCTGTTTTAATAATCTGTTCTTAGAATAATTCTGTTCTTATGGTTCCTCTGATAATCCTCCTGGAATTTAATTGCTAACTGGGTGTGACTATTCCCTTGTCATTTCTGACACTGACCACTGGGCGGCGGTGCAGGGACATCCCCCTGTCCTGCAGCGGCCACTAGAGGACAGATGTGGTATGACGTGCTGCCCCCCGCACTCACCTGGGTCTCTTTATGCATTCTATAGGCTTTGGTGCTTGGATGATGCGTTCGTCAAACTTTGGCTTCAGGTCGGCCAGCTCCTTCTTCTCCGAGGTGGTCTTCACCTCCGGCTTCACGGGTTCAGGGGGCTTCTCGTTGCTGTGTAAGCCCTTGGTGCAGCCCTGTAATGACAGTGAGAGACGGCGCTCAGTGGTCTTACACGATGCGTTAGCTGAGGTCTGTCCAGGAGGACTGGTATAGTCCCGCTCCGAGAACACGTACCGCAATACTGAGGAAATCGGAGAAATCCGTCGTCCGCCTCTTACAGCACGACCAGCCCTGAAGACAACGGAGACGAGTTACAGACGGCCGTAATAACCTGACAGGAGCCTCGCTATAACATAAGCTTCACACCTACCTTCAGAGCGTCGTGAAAGACGGGGACCCCCGGGTGATAGGTGCAGGAACCTACAAGACAAGAAGAAAGTTACTCCAGGTATTCCTATATCTGCACCTCCTGCAGAACTACAACTCCTAGTAGTCTGACTGCCAGGGTATGTTGGAAGTTGTGGTTACACAACAGAGCGTCGGAGCCTGGCTGCATCGTCTGATATACTGGACAAGGTCAGGGAATCAGGGGTTTGATTAATCTTTTCACGGACGTCAACCAGACACGGAAATGTGAACGAGGCCAGATACCGGTGAAGGATCCACGTTTGGTCTTGGGTCTCCGTTTTATTTTTGCCTGCGTATTCAACGGACAATGCTGCAACACCATCTGCTATCTGGGAAAAACGGACCAAACGTGGACGCCATCTGTGTTGTCAGCAATTTTCACGGGCCCACAGACTTCAATGGTCCACATCATGGTCAGTAACAAATACTGACGAGTGAACAAGCACATTAAAATCAATGGGTAGGTGCGCTGTCTGCAGAGAACGCAGCACACGTCAGTGAAAAACGGAAATGTGAACAAAGCCGCATTGACTCTGAATGGAACCCAGTCTTCTCATTCACTGACTGCACTCGAAGATCTTGAAAACGGCGCGGAACGTTCCATTTCTACAATGATTGCGACTTATTTCCGTACACAAGATCTGCGTCCAGACGCTACATGAACAGCACCTATAACGGGCCCACAGCAGGATCCATCCCTTCTATGGGATTTCTGAGCAAGTGCGCATGCTGGGAGTTGTGGTTTCACAACAGCTGGGGTGCTAAACGCTGCTGCTGACCCCCGATCTATAACGATCACTCAAATATTCCCATTGAAAATTATTTTCCCCTCTCGCGCTCAGCTTGTCAGTTTGGGATTTGGCAGAAGTGCAGTAAAGGGAGAGTCGCACATGAACAGTGCCCGCTCCTTGCCCATCGACACCGATCACCAACGCCACGCCATTCACTCATGTTACCCGTGACGGAGGGCGTGCTATGCCACAGCCTAGGTCGCCATAAACCCCCCAACTAGGACCTGGGCCACCCCGTGGTAGCAAAAAGGCACTGATTATGCATGTGCAATAATCACACGCGTGTAATGTGGTCCTATGGGACCCTATAACACCTCAGGCCTCATACCTACTGCTATAAGAGTATACAGCGCCCCCTCAGTAATATGCAGTTACTGCACCCCCTGTAATACCCATATGATGCCTCCATATAAAGCTGTTCCTGTAAGGTACAGTTCAGGACAAGCGCGGTACCGGACATCAGCCTCTCACCTTCCGTGTTGTTCTCGGCGTCGTAGCGCTGGCCGCAGCCCCGGTTGTAGCACAGCATGGACATGGCGACGAGCAGCAGGCACAGGAGGGACAGGAACCGCAGCGGGAGCTCACAGGTCGTGTACACACACCGCTCACGCTCCTTCCGGAAAACGCCGGTTATCACTCGGGAACTTTCGCGAACCTTCCGCGCATGCGCCTGACGAGGACTCGGAACCACTGCGCATGTTCGGATGACAGCCGCAGAACAGCGTCTAAAGCGCATGCGTGACGGCGGACGGTTGGAATTGAGGGTTGCTCGGCTCTGTTTAGGGAGTGCAGCTCTTTATGAGAGCCGTGTATCGTCCTGTATGTAATTATAGCCGTGTGGTGTCACCACATGTCAGTGTGAGAAGAAATCTGGAAGTCTTCCACCGTTTTAGAGGGTGTGAATACTTTTGCAACCAACTTTTAATTCCTGCAGTGCATCAAAAATAGAAACAAATGAAGTCACTTGGTTAATGTGACCAGACCCCATTCACGTGCACTCACCGAGATGAGTGTCCGAGTTGTGCAGCAGGCGCCCAGGTCTAATGTCTGCGACCGGCAGTAATACTCATCGCGGAATTTTAGCCCTTTAGATACCGTGGTCGAATGTGACCATGGCATTTGGAAGGACAAAAACCGTCATGTGAAAGTAGCTGTCATGGTGAGCCGGCGACATGCCCCATCCTTACTGCGTCGCCGGTCTCCCGTGTTCAGCTCCAAACAGGAAAGCAGCAGGCGTCCTCGTATCCCTTGCAACCCAGGGGAGGGGAGGACCCAGCGACACACGCTTCGCCAAGCGCAGCCGGCATCCTCCTCCTGGACAACAAGCAGCAGGGTTGCTGAGCGCCCACGCCCATGAGTCGGCGCTCAGGTCTATTGAGGTTTCTGATGTGGGTCACGTGACGCTGCCCATGTCCCAACTGCTGGACCTATTTAAACAGGCAACCTGTGGCCAGTGATTGGTCTTCCATCCGGTATTTGCGTTTGTGATCTTCAGTGACTATTGTGCTTGTCTCCCACTTGTATTATTGAGTCCTCGTCTCATCCCTTGGTACCTCGCTTCTTCTCGGTTTTGACTCGGCTCGTTTATTAGACCTTGCTCCTGCTCGCTCCCCTGGTTTTGACGTTACTTCCCGGCTTGACTTTGGTTTGCTGTCTATCCGTTATTGTGTCTGTTCTGTCTTTGTTTATTGTGTTCTCCTCGTTGTTTTCCCCTCCCTGTACGCCCCAGCACGTACCTAGGCTAGGGACCGTCGTCAAGTTGTACACCGTTGCCTAGGACGGGTCGTGCAAGTAGGCAGTGTCAGAGGTGGGACTCAGCTCAGGCCAGCACATTTCCCTGCACACTAGACAGAACATGACAGTAGCCTTAAACAGTCATAGAAAATGGTAAATGAGACAGGCCTGCTGGCCCGCCCCCTTCCCTGGCGTGAGCGGGGAGAAGTCGCAGATTGCAGCGCAGAGGACCTTTGTGTTGCAGTCTGCACCAGAAGTACGCCTAATTTGGGCATATTTCTGTTTAATAAATTAAAGGGTTTTTCCGGGACTTAACTACTGATGACCGATCCTCAGGATAGGCCATCAGTATCTGATTGGTGGGGGCCCCGGGTGTCGGACCCCCACTGAGCTGTTTGAGAAGGTACTGGTGCTCCTGTGAGCGTCTCTCAGCTCACCGAGCACAGCGCCATACATTGTATAGTGGCTGCGCTTGGTATCGCATTCAGCCCCATTCACTTGGGTATTAACCCCTTCCCGCCCAGCGTCGTACATGTACGGTGCTGCGGGAAGTGACTTCCCGCCCAGCGCCGTAGTACTACGGCGCACTGATTAGGCGGGTGCAGGAGCTGCACCCGCCAGATCAGCAGCGGGGGTCCGGCCTGGCCCAGTAGCCGGACCCCTGCTGTATGCACTGGCATCGGTGTTTCATTAACCCTTCATGTGCCACAGTCAGATGCAGGCGGTGGGAAGGGGGATGCCATCGGGTCCCCGCGCTGCTGTGACGGGGACCCGATGGCTTAGAAGGCATCCGGTTGCTATCTACGGAAGCCTGTGAGATCCAGCCCCCTGGATTTCACAGGCAGAAGGCTGTAAGTGTATTACATTGAGTAATACACTTACAGCCAATGCATTACAATACAGATGTATTGTAATGCATTGTAAAGGGGATCAGACCCCCAAAAGTTAAAAAAAAGTATAAAAAAAAAGAAAGTGAAAACAAAGTTTTACAAAAAAAAGTTTTAAGTTCCAAAAAAAGCGTCCTTTTCACAAAATAAAAAGTTGAAGTAAAATTGTAAAAAATAGGAAAAAAAAAGAAAAATAGACATATTAGGTATCGCCGCGTCCGTATCGACTGGCTCTATAAAAATATCACATGATCCACCCCGCCAGGTGAACGCAGTAAAAAAAAACAGTGCCAAAAAAACCATTTTTTGGTGACCTTCCCTTACAAAAAGTGTAATAGCAGGCGATCAAAAAAGCGTATGTACCCCAAAATGGTACCAATCAAACCGTCATCTTGTTCCACAAAAAATGAGACCCTACCTAAGACAATCGCCCCCCAAAAAATAAAAAAAATATGGCTCTCAGAAAATGGCAGCACAAAAATGATTTTATTTTGTTCAAAAATGCATCTAATGTGTAAAACTTTCCAAAAATAAAAATGTCAGACATATTGGGTATCGCCGCGTCCGTAACAACCTTCTCTATAAAAATATTACATGAGATGGCCCCCCAGGTGAATGCTGTAAAAAATTTTTTTAAAAACTATGCCAAAACAGCCATTTTTTTCCTCTTGCCTCATAAAAAGTGTAATACCACATGATCAAAAAAGCATATGTACCCCAAAATGGTACCAATCAAAACTTCATCTCATCCCGCAGAAATTGATACCCTACCTAAGACAATCGCCCAAAAAATAAAAACAATATGGCTCTCTGAAAATGACAGCACAAAAACAAGATTTAATTCTGTTCAAAAATGCATCTAATGTGTAAAACTTTCCAAAAATAAAAATGTCAGACATATTGGGTATCGCCGCATCCATAACAACCTGCTCTATAAAAGTATCACATGATTTGCCCCCTCAGGTGAATGCTGTAAAAAATGTTTTAAAAAAACTATCCCAAAACAGCTATTTTTTTCACCTTGACTCACACAAAATGTAATACCAAGCGATCAAAAAGTACCCCAAAATGGTACCAATGAAAACGTCACCTCATCCCGCAAAAAATAAGCCCCCACATAAGACAATAACTCAAAAAAATAAAAATCAATGGCTCCCGCAAACCAATCCATCAAAATCTGTGCTGCAAAATCCATATGGCGCTCCTTCTGTTCTGAGTCCTGCCATGTGCCCTCACAGCAGTTTACCACCACATATGGGGTGTTGCCATATTCAGGAGAAAATGGGGAACAAATTATGGGGTGCTTTTCTCCTGTTACCCCTTGTGAAAAATGAAAAATTTGGGGCTAAAGCAACATTTTATTTGAAGAAATGAAACTTTTCATTTTCACAGCCAAGTGTTTCCAAATTCCATAAAACGCTTAGGGGGGTCAAAGTGGTCAGTACCCCCTTAATATAATCTTTGAAGGGTGTAGTTTCCAAAATGGGATCACTTTTTGAGGGTTTCCACTGATGGGGTACGTCAGGGTCTCTCAATTACAAAATGGTGCCTAAAAACCATTCTAGCAAAATCTGCCTCCAAAATCCGTATGGCACTCCTTTCCTTCTGACCACTGCCACAAACCCATAGAGACGTTTATCACCACATATGGGGTATTTCTGTAAACTGCAGAATCAGAGTAATGTATATTGAGGTTTAGTTTGCTGTTAACTCTTACTGTGTTAAAAGAAAAAAAATATTAACATGAATATTCTACCAAAAAAGTGAAATTTTGAAATTTCACCTCCATTTTCCTTTAATTCTTGTGGAACACCTCAAGGGTTAACAAAGTTTGTAACTTTTTTATAATTTGAGGGGTGTAGTTTCCAAAATGGGGTCATTTTTGGGTGGTTTCCATTACGTAAGCCTCACAAAATCACTTTATATCTGAATTGGTGCTTAAAAAAATGGTTTTGGAAATTTTGTTGAAAATTTGAAAAATGGCTTCTAAACTTCTAAGCCCTCTAACGTCCTAAAAAAGTAAAATGACATAACATGATGCCAACATAAAGCAGACATATGGGGATTGTAAAATAATAACTATTTTTGGAGGTATTAATATGTATTTTGAAAGTAGAGAAATTGAAATTTGCTAATTTTTCCAAATTTTTGGTAAATTTGGTATTTTTTTTATAAATAAAAATGAAATATTTTGCCACAAATTTACTACTGTCGTGAAACACAATATGTGACGAGAAAACAATCTCAGAATGGCCTGGATAAGTAAAAGCGTTTCAAAGTTATTACCACATGAAGTGGCACATGTCAGATTAGCAAAAAAATGGCCTGGGCAGAAAGGTGAAAACGGTTGAAGGGGTTAATAAAAAATATTTATCTCATTCAGCAAACAGCGAAATGAAAAAAAAGTTTTTTGTTCGCTGAAAAGTACAGATGAACCCTCACACAGCTCTGTACACATAACATTTAAAAAGGTATGGGGGGCCGAATAAAGTGATGCAAATAAAAAATGTTTTTTTGCAAAGTTTTTATTTTTTTTCAGTATTAGAACCCAAGAAAAACGAAAGATATGTGGTATCGCTGTAATTGTACTGACGCAGAGAAGGAAAGTAACAGGTCAGTTTTGCTGCCTAGGAAAAGCTGTAAAAACAAAACCCATAAAACTGCTGGCAATGGAAAATTGCCAAGTAACAAAGGGGTTAAAGTGCAGAGGACACGGCAGTTACAGACACAGCAGAGCCTCTAGGTGTAATGGCAATGCCCCCGTTGCTCCTAGAGGCTCATTTGCATATAATAAAACATCATTTTCATCACATATGAACACACAGACTTCAGCTGCCAAGTGCACATGTAACAGGTCAGCCAGTGTCAGAGGTACAAAACTGCTGACAGATGCCCATTAATCAAGGTTATTTGCAAAGCAGCATTTTGTTATTTAACGGGGTTATCCCATGACTAATGTAAAAAATGAAAATCAGACATCATATAGGACATGACAATCTCTTTCTAACAAAGCTAGAACCAGCCCTGTACCTCACAGAGATCTCCACATTGATTGCTCTGCTAGATTTATATCAAGCTGACAGCTCACGGGGCGTGTCTTTTCTGCTGCAGCTAAGGGGGCGTGTCTCAGCTCTCCCTATCCCAGCTCAGGGGGCGTGTCTCAGCTCTCCCTATCCCAGCTCAGGGGGCGTGTCTCAGCTCTACCTATCCCACCTCAGGAGGCGTGTCCATGCTTTCCCTATCACAGCTCAGGGGGCGTGTCTCATCTCTCCCTATCACAGCTCAGGTGGCGTGTCTCATCTCTCCCTATCACAGTTCAGCGGGCGTGTCTCATCTCTCCCTATCACAGCTCAGGAGGCGTGTCTCATCTCTCCCTATCACATCTCAGGGGGCGTGTCTCAGCTCTCCCTATCACAGCTCAGGAGGCGTCTCAGCTCTCCCTATCACAGCTCAGGAGGCGTGTCTCAGCTCTCCCTATCACAGCTCAGCGGGCGTGTCTCATCTCTCCCTATCACAGCTCAGGGGGCTTGTCTCAGCTCTTCCTATCCCAGCTCAGGAGGCGTGTCCATGCTTCCCTATCACAGCTCAGGGGGCATGTCTCATCTCTCCCTATCACAACTCAGGGGGCGTGTCTCATCTCTCCCTATCACAGCTCAGCGGGCGTGTCTCATCTCTCCCTATCACAGCTCAGGAGGCATGTCTCAGCTCTCCCTATCACAGCTCAGCGGGCGTGTCTCATCTCTCCCTATCACAGCTCAGGGGGCTTGTCTCAGCTCTTCCTATCACAGCTCAGGAGGCGTGTCTCATCTCTCCCTATCACATCTCAGGAGGCGTGTCTCAGCTCTACCTATCACAGCTCAGGAGGCGTGTCTCAGCTCTCCCTATCATAGCTCAGGAGGCATGTCTCAGCTCTCCCTATCACAGCTCAGCGGGCGTGTCTCATCTCTCCCTATCACAGCTCAGGGGGCTTGTCTCAGCTCTTCCTATCACAGCTCAGGAGGCGTGTCTCATCTCTCCCTATCACATCTCAGGAGGCGTGTCTCAGCTCTACCTATCACAGCTCAGGAGGCGTGTCTCAGCTCTCCCTATCACAGCTCAGGAGGCGTGTCTCAGCTCTCCCTATCACAGCTCAGGAGGCGTGTCTCAGCTCTCCCTATCACATCTCAGTAGGCGTGTCTCAGTTCTCCCTATCACAGCTCAGGAGGCGTGTCTCAGCTCTCCCTATCCCAGCTCAGGAGGCACTACAAGGATGAAACTGAGCATGTGCGTCCATCACAGTGAGCAGGTAAAAGAAATAAGAAAAAAACTAATAGCAGGTGGCGCTATACACATACATTTTATTGAATAACTCAGTGGCTATGCAAAATTTTTAATGACATGCAATTACAAAAGTATTCAGATCAATATAAGAAAGCAATATAAGAAAAGTGTACACAGACCCCGGGGCAGTCGCAGACAACCGAGAGCAGTATATGGGCCCCTTGGGCTCTGCAATATGTGTTCACATGGCAGATACGCTGCAGGTAGAGCATGCATCCGCTCTAAAAACACTGATGTGCGAATACACACTTAAAAATAGGGACATGTGCTGTGCGTGGAGAACACGTACATGGAACACTGATGTGTGAATGAGGCTTTAGCAGTGCATAGGGTGAAATCCACTGCAAAATCCGTAGCAAATATGCATCTAAGGGCTCATGCACACGAATGTGTGCGGCCTGAAAATGAATGGGTCTGCAATCCGCAAGATACAGAGCAGGAGCACTACAGAGTGCTTCTGTGGGATTCCGGTCCATGCCTCTGCACCGTAAAAAACAGAACATGTTTTATTTCATTGCAGTGCGCCCTGAATCTTGAGGATCGTAGACCCATTCAAGTGAATGAGTCCACAAACCGCAAGCACGCAACGGGTGCCGCAGCATGGGCCGCACGAGCGGCATGAGCCCTGAGAGAGATTTTGCAGCTGATTCTTCTGCCACATGTAGTCTTACCCTTAGGCCTCATGTACACGACTGTATGTACTTTGCAGTCCTCAAAAAATATGGATGACGTCCGTGTCCATTCCGTATTTTGCGGAACGGGACAGCCGGCCCCTAATAGAACAGTCCTATCCTTGTCCATAATGCAGAAAATAACAGGACATCTCCTATTTTTTTTGCAGAACGGAAATACAGAAAAGGAATGCACACGGAGTAACTTTCGTGTTTTTTTTTTGCGGACCCATTCAAATGACTGTTTCCGCATATGGTCCACAAAAAAAACAGAACGGCCACGGAAAGAAAATACGTTTGTGTGCATGAGCCCTTAGGCTACCTGCACATGGGTGCGGGTATAGGCCTCATGCACATGACTGACTGTATTTTTCGTCCACGTCCGACCTACATTTTGTGCAGTTCACACACAGATCCATTCATGTCTATGAAAAAAAAAAAAACGGACAGCACATGGATATCATGTCCAGCCAAGCAGAAAATTATAGCACACGTCCTATTGTCGGTTTTGCAGATAAGTGCATCTACGAAGATTGCGGGATGCACACGGACCACATCCGTATTTTCTGGATCCGTGATTTGCACTCCGCAAATGAGATACGGTTGTTGTGCAGGAGGGCTCACGAACAGAATTTCTATCCCACAGGAAAATTTGTGCAGAAAAACTGCTCGTAATCCGCATCGTGTGCAGGTAGCCTAGGGGGTAGGTTCACATCTGCAGCAGGTAAATCCGGTAGTCCAGCAGAGTATTAGACCACCAGAGTTACCATATCCGGTATAGTCAGACTCCGCCTGATCCCCATTCACTATAATGAGATTCGGCGCATTTCCGGCATTAATGCTGGTATTATCCTAAGAATCCACCAGTCTGTGTAGAAATAATAGGGGACATGGAACTGGTATTAGGCCAGGGCTACACGGCGACATTTGTCGCAGCCCGGGTCCCTGAGTAGTGGGGATCCCATAGAAATGAATGAGATCGCCGCAGCAGTCGCAAGAAATCCAACTGTCGCCGTGTAGCCCTGGCATATGTTCAGTGCTTGCACTATTATCCCAATAGAGGTGCGCCCTCTTGTGGAATGTAGTGCACACTACACTGTAACCACATAGTGAAGTCCTGTGTGTCTGGTTCCGACAGAAGCCGACCTCATAAGGAAATTTCCCGGTGGGCCAATGCCCAGGGAGCCGGCTCAGCCCTCCTCACAGCTGCCAGTGGAAGTTTTTGGGGATATATTTTGTGATGGACTGTGGTATTTGGCTCAGTTGGGGCGGTATAATGTGCCACAATATGGTATTACTGGCCCTGTCTTCCATCAATTTGGACCTGACTACAAAATTGGGCCTTTTGGTATTTTTCCAGGGCCACTTTAAGTTCCCAGTCCACCCCTGTCTGTCTGCTGTATAATGTGGTTATTAGAGTTGAGCGAACGTGCTCGTAATGAGCACTGTACTGCTCAGATCCCCTGCGCTCGCATGGGCGCAGGCATCCGGATCCGTCGGGTGAGGAGGACGGATCTGGATGGCTGCGCCCATGCGAGTGCAGGGGATCTGAGCAGTACAGTGCTCATTACGAGCACGTTCGCTCAACTCTAGTGGTTATACATGTGCCTTCCACAAGCATTGTTCCTGTGAGCAGAATAAACCGAGGATCATAGTTTAGGAAAGTATATTGCAAATTAAGGAATCTCTGCTTTTGGTATTGACCAGGATTTTGATATTGATTTCCTATCCTCAGAAAAGTTAATCTATATCAGATCGACTCCCAGAACCCCTGGCAAACAGCTGTGTGAAGAGGCCGCAGTGAGTTGTGCTGCCTTTTCACAATTTACCAAGCACAGCGCCATACATTGTGTAGTGGCCATGTTAGGTATTGCAGCTCAGACTCATTCACTTCAATGGGACTGAGATGTACATAGGACATTTGACTGATGAAGGTGATGTCATTGGCCTAGGAAAAGGTCGCAGCACTCACCACAGACTGCTGATCAGCAGGGGTGCCGGGAGTCAGACCCCCACCAGTCAGATATTGATGACCTATTCTAAGAACAGGCCATCAATATTAAAATCTTTATTAGCAGGCAAATTTGCATAACTGTCTCCGATCCCAGCACCTTAACCCCTGCGATGCTGGGTCAATGTCGAACGCAGAATGTGAGTGGTTAGGTGGAGCGAGCTCCCTCTGTCCTTCAGTCAGCGCCCCATAAATACAAGCGCAAGGTGCTGAGTAGTTGGCATGGCAGCTGTCCAGACCAGAAATACACCTTGCCAGTGCATGGTACAAGGGATGAAAAGATTACTGGTTCAAGTACCCTAAAAAAAAAAAAAAGAAAAAAATTCTCAACAAAAATATTAAAAAGGTAAACAATACAAAAGTTAAGCATAATTGCTATTGCCGCATCCACAATGACCTAATCTATTAGAATATCTCACTGTTTAAAGGGGTTGCCTACGAAAAATACTCTACAGTTTTCAAACCAGCATCAGGACCTGAATACTTTTGTAATTGCATGTCATTAAAAAATTAGCATAGCCACTGAGTTAATCAATAAAATCTATCTGTCTAGCGCCACCTACTGTCAGAGTTCGTACACTCAGTGTGAATTTGGCTGTGTTAACCAGCTGACGCCTAGTCTCTTGCTAACCCTATTCTCACTTCTAAAACTCTGCTAGGCAGTCGACGTCTAGTCTCTTTGTACCTTGTTCACGCTTCTACTCACCTACTATGCAGTCGACGCCCGGCCTCATGTTCTCCTCATTGTCCTTTCATGTTGGGTTAATTCTCAGGTGTTGATGATCGGGCTTCTGGAGCTTGGTCCATTCAGAGCACAGGGGTGGGATCTCTGGTTGCATAAATACTCCTCTCTCCCTCCAGTGCATTGCCAGTGTTTGATTGTCCTTTGTGGCTCATCACCAGCGGTTACCCTTGTGCTTGATTCCTGTGTTTGACCTGTGGATTTGTATCTTGGACTTTGTCTTCTGCCTGCTGGTTTGGTATCTTCTACTCTCCTGTGTTTTGACCCCAGCCTGTATATTGGACTTGCTCTTGGATTGTAATTTTGCCTGTTAATGTTCTCTCGTTGCCGACCTCGGACCATAAACTACTCTTCTGTGTTACGTGTTTGTTTAGTCTGTCTGTCCTTCCAACTCCCCGCTCCCTAGCCAGTACAGGGGTTTGTTGTCCAGTTGTTGCCCTACTATCTAGCGTAGGGGGGCAATAGGCAGGGACAGGGGTTGTGGGGAGCTCAGGGTCTGCAATCCTCCCCAAACCCCTAGACACATACTGTTTGTTTTCTTCTTATTTCTTTGACCTGCTCACTGAAAAGGCTGCACATGCTCAGTTTCATCCTTCAACTGTCTCCTGAGCTTTGATAGGGAGAGCATGGACATGCCCCCTGCACTGTGATAGGGAGAGCATGGACATGCCCCCTGCACTGTGATAGGGAGAGCATGGACATGCCCCCTTAGCTGCAGTAGAAAAGACACTCCCCTGAGCTGGCAGCTTGATATAAATCTAGCAGAGCAATGAATGTGGAGATCTCTGGATCCATGTGAGGTACAGGGCTGGTTCTAGCTTTGTTAGAAAGAGATTGTCATGTCCTATATGGTGTCTGATTTAAATTTTTTTAGTCATGGGATAACCCCTTTAATCCACAGAGTGAATGCTGAAAAATCACAATGTCACAATGGCTTTTGAAATGCGAGATAAAAAAAAAAAAAAAACCTCACTGCCTTTGCTTTTTTTTGTGGTCTGCAAAACACGGACACCTGACATGTTTTCCGCATTTTGCAGAATGGAATATCCAGCCTTTTATAGAACTGTCCTATCCTTGTCCATAAAACGGACATGTTCTATATTTTTTTTTTTTGCTGATCCTTGAAACGGACATATGGATGCGGACAGCATCTTTTGCGGACCCCTCGAAATGAATGGGTCTGCATCCTATCCGCCAAAAAAAGTAGCGGAAACAAAATGTTTGTGCACGAGCCCTTAAAGGGGTATTCTGTGAGATAGGTTTTTATATATATTGTGTAAAGCCTTTACTACTCGTCTTTGACCACTAGATGGCAGCTAATTAGCTATGTGAGTCACGTGAACACTTTCTTTGTTTTAAGGTTTCAAGATAGCTGTAGGGGGGAGGTTGGAATGTTAATTTGCCTCTTTCAAATTAACCAATGAACTTAGTGTTGAAGTTGCTGAACTACGCCCTTGTGTCAAAGAACCAATCACTCTGCTTAAGTAACACCCCTTTTTGTCTATGTCATACCAACTATATAAGTGACTGTCTCTTTAATAAACTGGCTTCTCTTGCTTGGGGGATGTGAAGTATTTTCCATGCAACCAACATGTGTTCTGGTATCATTGTGAAAGTGGTCTGAGCATATGCATACCTATACTTCTAATGATTTGGCACCACACAAAGAAGAAGAGTATCGCTGGAAGTGCGATAACAATTCCAGTTATGTCAGGCATGCCCAACCTGCGGCCCTCCAGATACTGCAAAACTACAACTCCCAGCATGCCCGGGCAGCCTACAGCTATCTGCTTACAGCAGGTCATGGTGGGAGTTGTAGTTTTACAACAGCTGGAGGGCCTCAGGTTCAGCATCCGTGAGTTATGTGAAGCTATCCCCAATAAACTCCTCATTCCTGCAGCTTGTAGTCCTTTTCACTCCTAGGTACCACCACAGATGGTGCTAGATCGGGCGTCAGTATGTTGTCTATGGTGGTGCTCGACAACAAAGAGGACTACAGGATCAAGAAGAGCAGAGGGAATTTTCCCATATCAATTTATGATTCCATAATTTGAACAGAGAGAAGATGTCCTTCCAGATTATTTGACTTGTCATTCCTCAGACATCCTGTAGATGGCAGCAGAGTTCTGTATATTTTCAAATCCTATACATCTAGCCCAATTCCGACAACTTTATTACTGCTGAAAACTTTCAGATTTTATCTCCGGTGCCTCTGCAGGCGTCATCGTATAATTCAGCGGCTACAGTGACAAAGCGCGCTACTGACAATGGATTTTTTTTTATTCGTCTGTTTGGGTGGCTATAATAACTTTTCCATTATGATATACATTTTAAAGGATCAAAACGCTGCATCACACTCTGTATACAGAGGAAGGTCATATAGGAAGGAAAAAAGTGTAGTTACAAAGCGGAGGCGACATGACGGAAAGTGAAGCGACATCTTTTGTGTCCTCGCATATTATAGTCTATAGCTTTCTCAGAGGAATGTGCGTCCTTCAAGGCATTCTGTGCCGTCTTCTGTGTTGCTTTCCCTCCATGTTATTACCTTTGTTGCAGTTTTATGTCATAAGGGTACGGCCACAAAAAGTTTTTTGGACGAGGGTTTGAGGCAGATCTGCCTGCAGAATTTTGTACCAAAGCCAGGAAGGTGGATTTGAAAGGAATCAGAAGTATAAAGGAAGGCCTTAAAGGGGATGTCTCACTTCCTGAAGTGGCATTAATCATGTAGAGAAAGTTAATACAAGGCATTTACTAATGTATTGTGATTATCCATATTGCTTCCTTTGCTGGCTGGATTCATTTTTCCATCACATTATACACTGCTCGTTTCCATGGTTACGACCATCCTGTAATCCATCAGTGGTGGCCGTGCTTGCACAATATAGGACAAAACACCAGTCTCTTTGGTGGCTGCGACCATGGGAGCGCACATAGGCTAGTGCTTTTTCCTACAGTGTGAGAGCACAACCACTGCTGCTGGACTGCATGGTGGTCTGTAACCATGGAAACAAGCAGTGTATAATGTGATGGAAAAATGAATCCAGCCAGCAAAGGAGGCAATATGGAGAATGACAATACATTAGTAAGTGCCTTGTAGTAACTTTCTCTACATGATAAACGCTATTAGTTGAAGTGAGACAACCCCTTTAAAGGGTGCCTTCACACGCTGCAGATTTTATAGTTTCTAAGACTGAAAAAAGACATCTGTCCATCCAGTTCTTCCTGTTTTCCTACAAGTTGATCCAGGTGAAGCCAAAAATCCACTGTGAGGTAGAAGCCAACTTTCCCCACTTTAGGGGAAAAAAATTCCTTCCCGACTCCAATCAGGCATCAGAATAACTCCCTGGATCAACGACCCATCTCTAGTAACTATAACCTGTAATATTATTACCTCCAGAAATACATCCAGGCCCCTCCTGAACTCTTTTAGTGAACTTACCATCACCACCTCCTCAGGCAGAGAGTTCCATAGTCTCACTGCTCTTACCGTAAAGAATGCTCTTCTATGTTTGTGTACAAACCTTCTTTCCTCCAGACGCAGATTTTCCGCAAGTAAAAATCTGCTTTCCACATGGAACTGATTTTCAGGTGCGGAAAATTCTGCAACGTGTGAAGGCACCTTTATGCTTCTTTTTTTGTGGAGTATTCACTTCTGGCTTTGGCTGAATATCATGCATCCAGATCTGTTTCAAAACCTTGTCAAAAATACCTTGTGTGGCCATACCCTAAGGGCACATTCACACGCTCGTACTGCCACTATGCCCATGTTTTGGACCACAAATGTCGGATCTACAAAACATGGGCACTGGCCGCGTGAACTCTTGAATGGGTCAGCTAAAGATGGGACATGAAAATGGAGATCTCTGATGGACACACCATTCCAGAGCAATTTTTGCCGTGTGGTCAGGCGTTATTCTGCTGGAAGAGGCCATTGCCATTAGGGGGCACCGCTGCTATGAATGGAGGGACTTGTCTGTACAATGGTGACAAGGACCAAAGCTTTCCCAGCAGAACATTCTCCACAGCACCACACTGCCTTTGCAGGCTTGTCTTCTTTCCATATTGCATCCTGGTGCGCTCTCTTTCCCAGATAAGTGACAGGCACACACCCGGCCGTCCACATGATGTAATGTGATTCATCAGGCCAGGTCACCTTCTTCCATTGCTCCATGGTCTAGTTCTGATGCTCCATTGAAGGGGCTTTTGGTGGTGGACAGGGTTCAGCATGGTCGCTCTGAACGGCCTGTGTCTACACTGCCCCATACACAGCAAGCCACAATGCCCTGCGTGACCTGATACCTTTCTACCATAGCCAACAGGAACTTTCTCAGTTTTTTGCTCTACAGAAGCTTTTCTGTGGGATCAGATCAAACATGCTAGCCATCACTCCCCACACACATCAATGAGCCTTGGGTGGCCATGACCCAGTCACCGGTTGACCTTCGTTGGACCACTTTTCATAAGTACTAACGTCTGCATACCAGGAACATCCCACAAGACAGTGTGTTGGAGAAGCTCCGACCCAGTCGTCTAGATATCACGATTTGGACCTTGTTAAAGTGTCTCCACTACTACCGCTTGGCCATTTCTCCTGGTTCTGCAGTACCCCAGAGCGAGGTACTTACAAACTGTTCTTGTTATGTGATGTTATTTAAAGGACCTGTCCTCAGGATAGGCCATCAATATCAGATCGGCGGGGGTAAGACACCCGGCACCTGAGCCGATCAGCTGTTTGAATTGGAGGCGCTATTTTATATGTTAATGCCATTGTAATGTACCAGCATATCATTGTATGGATCAGTCGGGGTTAATGTTCCTGACTCAGCCCCTGCAGGTAGTGTCTGGACTTGGGTCCGCCTCTAGCTCAGAGTTGGGCAGTCTAGAGTTAGCAGAGGAAGTGAGAGCTGTGACATGTGCTCCACTCCTCATAGGCCTAAGCCAAAGTTCTAGAGAGTCAATATTTCTGAGGATTTACTACTGAACAAGAAATGAGGAGAAATGAAGGAACCAAGAAGGTCCAGAATCTGCACGGCTGAGCACAGGAGTCAGTCAGTAAGGTATTCGCTGTTTAAGGCTGAGAGACTTCACTGCAGTGTGAGGGACATTGCTAATACACCCTTCACTCTTTAACACGGTGTGGCCCACCATATTTTAATTCTGTAGCCCTCAGCTGGGAATTACAGCCACCATTGCAAGAGTAATATTACCAGTCATAGATTCTGCAAAGAGACTTTGGAGAGACAGAGGGAAGGAGTACTACAACCCCATCCTGGCCTATATCCATACATTGCTTCCTGTGAATTATTTGGACCTATGTTTTGATATCGTCGGATATAGTCTGCACTTTAGTAAGGATCGACGTTTATTTTCTGAAACTGGCCTGGTTACTGACTCCAGCACCGGACCCTGCCTTGCAGCCTCACCAAACCTATAAGGTCAAGGGAACTCCAACTATGATCAAGCAGAAGCCCCAACATCAGGTTGTGCCCCAAGGTCAGAAGCAATGTGCTCTCCTATTCCTTCACTGGTCCATCTGTGTGAGGATTGTCTCTGAACACTCATTGCAGTCAGTGCCACTATAACTCCCATCCTCCTCTCTGCTCCTCATGGGTTTGTAGGACTTTCAGCTTCAAGAACTGACTGTTCACTTGCACCATTGTCACTAGGTCATCCATGTTATTCAACACACCCTGAAATTATGGACCCTTCGACCCCCTGATGATCCCGAGATGGAGGCGTCAGTCAGTGCTGATTGGTTGCTGTGGGCAGTAAGACTAGATTTTTCTTAACGTTAGTAAGTGAGGGCCATGCGACTGCTAAGCTTCCCTATAAGTTCATGACTTGGATTTCGTATGCCTCAGACATCAAGTACAGGGAGAGCATGAAGGAACACGATTATATTATACATTCCGGATACCTGATTGTAATTGGTGCCGGAAGCTCTCCGATGTCTCATGAATATGAGATTTTTCACCACTTTAGGCAAGCGTAAAAAATCTATATTTTACAGACTGCATTGTACAATCTGAGTGTGTCTCCTAGCGAATGGTTAATCCTATGTATGTATAGCGTGGGTTTATACAGATGGGATTAACCGTGACCCTAAATTCCACTTGTTACAGCTTAGACATTCAGATGCCTCATAATTACCAACATTGCAATTGGTAAATTAGGGACAAGTAGGCCCCGCCCCGGGGAACAGTCCAAAATCTGGTGGAACCCAGTGTCCTCCATAGATCCCCCATATATCAGTGTGTGCCCTGATGGCACAGATACACTCGAAATCAGAACATTCGGGGGTCCGGATTTGGACCATGGTCCACCTTTTCAGTACACCTGGTCTAGGAAATATATGGAGCACAATTAGGGAGGTGGTGCTGTGTGAGAAGGGAACACCTGGAGGGACAGCACCCAAAAAGGGATGTAGAGGAGGCACCATTATGTATTAATACAAGGACCAAGCCCTGCCCCCTGCTGGAGGAGATGGAGGGCAGCCCAATGTGATCAGAAATATGGAGATAGAGAAACCATTCACTCATCAATAATAATGGAGGAGCAGAAGTATGATAAGTCACCAGCCATATTTATTCATCAAGAAGTGGAGGTGGACCAAAGATGTTACGTGGTCTCCTACAGTCCATTAGGAAGTCCCCATGGCAGGTACTGATGGATCGAGCAGGAATTTGGAACCTGGAGAAGGGATACCCGTTATCAGGTACCAGTTGTAGAAATCAAGGTCCCGAGGCCTGGAGGAAGCTATTCCCGATCAGATAAGTCTTGTAGGCCTTCTAGATGTAGAGGGCGAAGGTGTGTCCTCCACCTGTAGGTGATGTTCTTCAGGTAAGAGGTAGGTGGACCTAAGACAGTCCTGCAGTTCTCTCCTCTGATGCAGTCTGCCTTGACAAGTCTTTTTTTTGAGGAGATGAAGAGGAGAATTTTGCAGATCAGGAGGTCAAGAGACTGACCCAGGAGGCTTAGGTGGGAGTCCAGCCCCCAAAATTAAGACTCATGGTGGTAATTGTAGTCTGGTTGGTGCTGCACACGTATCAGTCTTGTCATTGCTGTTTATGTGCAGTTGGATGGTGACCAAGATGGAGTCTTCCCATAGGTGGGAATCTGAAAAGCAAATATAGATATGAACAGATGTAGCAGACTTCTGGTGGGGGAAAAGCCGGTCTGATGGGCTGGCAATCTTAGAAAACAGTCAAGGATGTCATATTCACCTTCCCAATGTGACGACACCCAGACTACGCCGCTCTCCACCTCCTGCTTGTGTAGACTCCATGACAGGAAATGGATGGAAATGCTGTTCTGCCAGTCACTGGATGATGGGAGTCATTGCTGCAGCCAGTGATTGGTGGAGCGACATTACCATCTATTTCCTGCCGTGTCGAGTCCACAAGCAGGAAGTGGAGGCAGCGGGGCCCGGGCACCGTCAGACCAGGAGCCACCAGGTAATAGAGTAATATCCTTTATTGTTCTCAGACATTTCCAGCCCATCAGACCGGCTTCTCATGGCTCCGGAATACCCCTGTAATTCCTTATTGAGGTCTTTGTGGCTGCAGGGTTATAACGCTCTGTGTCAGGACATCTATGGATCTTTTCTATCACAGTGTGGAATATTTATGGAGGGAAATGTCTTTAATCTACAATTGGATTTAGTGGGAAAATTATGGAAGTTTTGCTGCGCGTGAAAGTCACTTACCTGAGAAAACTCCTACACTCTTAAGACTCTTACAGCAATTTTCATGCCCCCTCGGAGCACCGTGCAGTTTTCTTCTGTCTAGATGGTAAAGACAGATGGTGGATGTTGACAGATGGTGCAGATGTTGGTGTTGGGCTCCGCTAAAAGCAGTGCCTGCGGCATAGGGGGCATCGGGTGTTATCACTGAGCCACTGGGTGATGCAGGCCTGATGGTACAAGTGGCCGCAGGGTAGTGATGTCACCTGCTCACCCTGGATGAGATCAGTGAGGCAGATGACACATGTCTCTTTCTCCTCCACTGTGATGGTCCTGGCGGGGAGGTCTCCGATTTGTGTGGCCCTGGATCTCGCAGGGCACACCCAGTGGAGCCGGTGTTGTGGGCTCTGGCGGTGGTATGGCCTGAGGTCTCATCATGGTGCCCATCCCCTGCAGCTGCAATAAGATGTTAAAGATGCGATCTGCAGGGTGTAGGGGAGACCTCCTGGGTGGCTGTATCTCCCTGGTCCTGCGGCTCGGTGGTATAGGCCGAGGAAAGCGGAACACAGGGGTGGTGGGCTCAGCACTCTCCCGGCTGCTCTCCCCAGATGGTCGGGGGTCTTGGGCCGGCGCAGATGTTAATGGAGATCGGCTCCTCTCCCTGGCTGATGGTATTTGCCGAGGTGGAACTCTGATCCTGGAGACGTGAGGATGTTGTCTGTCTCTCCCAGATGTTCTCTGAGCCGATCTCAAACGTTCTCAGAGGATAGTCTGACCTAAAAGAGCGAAGAAATGAAGAAGAATGAAAGTATTTACAGTATATGATTGACGTAGAGTACTACAGACCATAGACACAAGGAGGAGACCTCACTGACTTCTATGGCAGAGTTTTCTAGGCATGGTCTGTGACCTGTGCAGAGGTCATTGTACAGGGAAGGAAGGGATAAGCTCTGACAATCACCTATTGTAACTGGTGGATCCTGTCTTATCTATACACAGAGGTGATATCATTACAGGCAGGATTAGAACGACAGATAAGCAGATAACTGCTGTAAAATGATCTATACAGACCAAGAAGTGGCCCCAATTATTAGACATAGTGGCCAGTGCAAAAACTGCAGGAATTTATGGTTTTCATTTAAATATTATAATATAATTTAAACAATAGGTCATTTTCTGATGACACACTTCCTTTAAGTCTAACATTTCTGGGATGTTTTGGGATGTTCCTCCACTTTCTGCACCTCCCCTTCACTTAAGTGAGACTTAGACATTTTTATTTTTTTTAAAGTCTCCTTTGATGAATCTCACATAATTTAGCTAGACAGGCTAACCATGCTATCTACTTTACATACCTTGAGTGAGTGGAGTAAAAGTGAAAAATGTCTCAAAATATGTGAGCTCCAAAAAGTCTTAGATCCTTATTTTTGACATTTTTAAAGCCAGAATTCTGGTGTGCAGCCCCCCCCCCCCTTCTTTCAATTTCCCCCTTCAGCATCTCCATGTCCGACCCCTTCAGTTGTCACCAGATGACATAGTTGCACTTATGTGTCCTGTTGGAGTTTAGACTAGTTGTCCCCACTACAGATAATGAAATCAAACACTGCCGAACTCTTCTTCAGAGTGTCATTTACCCTGGTTTTTGGGGCGACGGAGCCAGGCGTCATTATCGGCGTTCAGACGTTGTAGTTCCCTGGATTCCATCTCTGGTTTCCAGAGTCAGAAGTCTGTACATGAGGAAAATGTCCTCAAGTGGCCCTGATGTTATTGTGCCTTGAGGAGAAAACCAATGGAAGCAAACACTAGAGAAAATTTCTAGCTCTCCCTTCCAGAGCCAAAATCAAGCTTCCACCAAGGTGTGAAGCGAAAATGGCGCTGAGCTGACTGTGCAGAGAAGTCTTCTAGGTTCCTGACTGCTCAGTATTAGAGATGAGCGAATCATTCAAAATTCACTTCGCCGAATATTCATCGAACTTTTCATAAGATTCGTATATTCTACGAATCTATTTGGCAAATCTGCATACAAATCATACGTTATTATGTGGCGTTTTGCGAACATTCATGCACTTATAACGAACGTTCAGTTTTAAAAGGTACCCAACCTCTTTGAATACGTACTCATGAGCGTCAGACCCCTGACTACATATGGATACTGTATCAGCAGATGACAGCAGATCATCCGGCTGAGACTGAGATGAGCGTGCCGTCCACTCCACCACCTCATCCACTTTCTCCTCCACTACAATTTTGCGCCTTGGTGGGTTAGTCCGGTGGAACAACGGCCAAGTATTGTGAATACTACAAGTAGAAGCTCCGGCTACAGGTCCTTTGGCACTGCTGCCCTGTGCCACCTTCTCCTTTTTTTTTGAGCTCGAGGTCTGGCTGGAACTGGACCCCTTTTGCTTATCCATTCCAGACATTTTTCACTTCACTCTGTGACCCTGCAGCTGGTCTTTGTCTTTCTCCCTGTCTCTCTCTCCCTGCCTGATTAGTTACTAGCCCTGCACTTGCCCTGCAGTATCCCTGATATGTGTAATATGGATTCCCAGAGCAATTACACCCCAATTTTAACAACAACAGGTCTCAGAGTCTCAGAACTTCACACTCAGTGCTTCTGCTCGTCTCAGCAGTCACGGCAGAACTGATGCGTCACTGGCTTACCGAGCCTGAGCCAATCAAAGCAAGCCCTGCCCACTAGGTCAGGTGACCGCTTTCTCCCCGGCTTTTGCCACAAGAACAACGAACAGTAAAAGTTCACTAAGTAACTGAATTCGTACGCAACAGCGTATAGAGTACCTTATATGTAGCATTAGCGTACAATTTATTGGACAAGTACGTAGTGAATGCGTAGAAAGCCTTAAAAACATTTTCGACTCTAACGGAGCGAATCTCAAAAAATTTGGATTCACTTCGCAGCTGAAAATTTCCAAGATTCGTATCGAATCTACGAAGCGGTGAATAGATTCGCTCATCTCTACTCAGTATCTACAATAGTTGCTATCTCCTCTAGATTATTTCACTTCCCTCATATTTTATTAAAGTTTTTCTTCTTCTTTTTGGATCCCCTCCCGGCTTTGTCTGTAGAAAACCGATCATGAAGTCTATGTGTGTACAATAGTGGCGGTAAAAAGTCGCAGATTATGGCACATGCTGCATTTGCACCCAACTGTTTATGGCATTGTAGAGGTGGCTTCAAAAAGTGGAATACAGTAGAAGACCACCCCCAGTATTTTTTATTTATTTTTTTTGCAACAAAGATACACAGGATGCAGGGGTGTACATAGAATTCATTGGGCCCCATAGCAGGAATCTGAATTGGGCCCCCAATGGTCCTTCCAAAGCCCCTCTGACTATCCATCCCTGTTCCCTCCCACTTTCTATCCCAACCCCTCCCTTTGCTCACCCTTGAACAGTGCCTTAAAGGGGTTCTCCAGGAATTAAGAAAATGAAAATACATACATATTACTTTATTATAAATATATTCCCAAATACCTCTCATTAGTTATCATGGCTCGTTTTCTCTGGGGAGCAATAATTAGGAGAAACAAAATGGCCACCGTCCTATTAGTACACACAAAACCTGTCCTAATCACACAGGAGGACAAGTTACTTCACAACAATGAGCTAAAGAGCTGCCTCATCCTCCTCTCTGCTCTGCTTGTCAGGGTTTATGATCCTAAATACAAATGATAAGATCTCCAGCTGAATTTCTGAAGGAAAGGAGCTCATTAGGAGACATGAAGTACAGAGAGGATGGACAGGACAGACTGTGGTAATGGAGACTGCAGACAAGAGCTGCTGCTCATTATCCAAATCCTCACCTCCTCTCTGTACTTCATGTC
Source organism: Rhinella marina (assembly GCA_900303285.1). Taxonomy (NCBI): domain Eukaryota; kingdom Metazoa; phylum Chordata; class Amphibia; order Anura; family Bufonidae; genus Rhinella; species Rhinella marina. The sequence goes on from ONZH01024321.1 coordinate 123,928, forward strand.
TCCTCATGAACTCCATTCCTGCAGAGATTCAGCTGAAGCTCACATTAAACTGTATTCAGGATGAGGCAGCTCTTTACCTCAGTGATGTGAAGTAACTTGTCCTGCTGTGTGATTAGGACAGGTTCTGTGTGTACTAATAGGACAGCGGCCATTTTATTTCTCCTAATGATTGCTCCCTAGATAAAACAAGTCATTTTAACTAATGAAAGGTATTTGGGAATATATTTATAATAAAAGTATTATTTAAGTATTTTCATTTTGTTATTTCCAGGAGAACCCCTTTAGGTAGGTACATTGGGGCTACATTACACATTACTACTGTTTTTGATAACCTGGGGGGTGCTTACGGAACATGTACACATAGGGTGACATTAGTAGGTATAATATACTATATAGCTCTACCGTCCAAGCCCACGTTCACATTACTGTTAGTTTTCTGTTCTTCTGATCTGTCAAAAAAACAGATCCTGTATTTTAAGCATCTGGCATGTTCATTTATGCACATTTTGCATCCGTTTTAGCCATTTCCATCTGAGATACGTTATTTTAGATGAAAAAATCAAAATACTTTGTGTAGAACTTTTTACATTAAAAAAAACAGATCTCAGACGGAAATGACTAAGGCCCCATTCAGACGGCCGTATACGAGAGCCGCCCGGCGTGTATTCCGCACCGCTCAGAACACACGCCGGGCGGCCCCATTCAAAATGCCTATACTCCGTGCATGCGGACAAGTATAGGACAAGCTTTGCTAGATTCTGCCGTTCACCGCCGGGCCCCATAGACCGAGGATGTCCAACCTAAACCCTCCAGCTGTTGCAAAACTACAACTCCCAGGATGCCTGGACAACCTACAGTTATTAGGGCATGCTGGGAGTTGTAGTTTTGCAACAGCTGGAGGGCTACAGGTTCAGGTTTCCTGCCATAGACTATGGCAGACTACCAGCAGGGTTTCAGCCTGATAAAAACTGTTCTACTGGTGAAGGGCAGACTCCAGCAATGCTGGATCCGGTGAACTCTGGCAGGATGTTCTCTACCAGATACCATTCACCAGAGGTGTGAACAAAGACCAATATGGCATCAAAGTACAATGATCAGATGGCTATATCCCCTTCTTCCCCCACTCAGCCCCTCTGACAGGAGCATCAGAGCATTTCCCTTGCCCTGAATCTGGAGAATTTCTCTGGAGATCCGGTGACGTCACCGGATCTGCAGAAAAAGCCCTTGTCCTGCGCAATTCAGCACAGGGCAAGGGAGAGGATTGGAGCATGAAACCCTCCAATACCCATGTCAGAGGGGCTGAGTGGGGAAAGAAGGGGATATGTCCGGGTTCAACTCTGATCCCGGACAACCCCTTTAAGGCTTCATTCACACGTCCATATTTGTGCATATCCTGGAAAACGGTTAGTTTTTTGCGGATCCGTTGTTCCACAAAAAACTTCGTTTTTCCAGGACATCCGTTCCATTTTTCCATAAAAAACGGAAAGGATTTATCCATATGTCATCCGTTTTTTGCGGATCCGCAAAAAACGGAAGGATGATTAACGTCTTTTTTTTTTCACCCCTCCTGGAACGGAATCCGCAAATACGGATGACATGCGGATGCCTTTCCGCATGTCTTTTGCTATTTTTGCAGATCCATAGACTTTCATTTTGCTACGGACCGCAAATCAGGAGAAAAGTAGGACAGGAGGATTTCTTTATGCGGACAGCTGGAACGGACACACGGATGTGGACACCACACGGTGTACTGTCCGCATTTTTTCAGGACCCATTGAAATGAATGGATCCGCATCCTATCCGCATAATTGTCCACAATTGCGGAAACGGATGCGGAAAGGATGCGGACACATTATACGGACGTGTGAATGAAGCCTAACAGTCACAGTCATATCTAGTATTGAGTAAACTTTTATTTTCAAGTTTGGCGTCCAAGGTTTGAGTTATCTAAGAATCCTGCTACGGATTCCGCTACCACGGACCATAACGGAATTCTATGACGGCAAAGCATGGCCAGCATAGACTTGTCTTATGACGGTTTCCTCTTATAGGCTTCTGTGGCGCATGTCGTCATAGAATTCTGTTATGGTCCGTGGTAGCGGAATCCATAACGGGATTCTCAAATTACCCGAACCTTGTACGCCAAACGTGCAAACACAAGTTCGCTCAGCGCCAGTCATAAGGCATTAACTAAATGTGAAAACTCATCAAGTGTGTGTTAACTCTGCTATGTTGTGTATATACATCATATATCATTACTTAGTCATACTGTAGATGTATTTCACATATATACAGATGCATTAGACAATTACACATATCACACACATGTACAGAAAACACTACACAGGCATATGTACATATATGTAAACACACATATTACACTCACACTGACACACACTTACCTTCTGTGCAGGTCTCCAGGGTAAACAGAAGAGATGGGAGGACATCTTCTCCTCAGCAGGCAGTGCAGGCCTCTTCCCCCTTCCTCTGTCCCGACTGCTGCACTTGGATAACGTTACAGCAGAGGAGGAAACTGCAGTGAGGACAGAGGAGCAGAGTGGGGGAGGGGAGCACTGGGGAGGCTTCTGATGGCAGCAGCACATCCTGCTGTAGCTGCTGAAAAATGGACCTCTCATCAGCAGTGTAGCCTCTGAGGACATGTGCAGGCTGCTGCCTGATGGTGGAGGCATCACCTCATGGTAGGATCCGGGCCCTTGCTGGGTTGGAGGGGGGAAGCAGAGCAGGGCCTGCTGAGAAGCAGTGAAGGGAGCTGGGAGGCGGAGCCAGAGGCTCTGGCAATGACTCTGGACTGGAGCTAGGGGACAGGGCCTTTCCTTTAGTGCGGGCCCCCTCCCCCTATGGGCCCCATAGCAGTTGCGTGGTCTGCCTCTATTAGAGGTGGGCCACTACACAGGGGTCAACAGGGCGGCTTTCTAACTGTTGTGAAACTACAATTCCTAGCATGTCCTGTTCCATGGTAGCTCTGAGAAGAGCAAGTATGTATGCTGGGAGTTGTAGTTTCACAACCGCTCGCGTTTCGGAGGTTATCTACCACTGATATAACATAATGTGCAACCTGTGCAACTGGAATAATAATAAGTATGAATAATACTGCCCCCTAGTGTCTATTAGAGTCGACCATGTGTAGGAAGTAGACTCACATACCTCCCAAGTGTCCCTCTTTTTGACCCATGTCCCTCTGTCCCTCTTTTATCCTTAAATGTGCCTCTTTTTGACCTGGAGGATTAATGCATAAATGTGCATTAATAAATTTACTGAATTGCTCCTTACTAAACTATCTGTATGGTTTCTACCTATAAATTAGACCAGAACTTCATTATTTGGTACAATTTGGACCTTTAAAATATCTATAATCTGATGATTTATGTGCTAATATTTATATGGACATTGAAACGCAAGAAAAAAAATTGCCGCAGGGGCTCCAGTAATTATGCTTTGGGCAGAGTTAGAGGTGTGGCCTAGTATGAAAAAAACTGCCATGATGTGCACCGCACATAGTGCCCCTCTTTGCAATTTTCAAAAGTCATATCTTTGTCATATCTTGACCCCTATAACTTTTTGGTATTTATGTGTATGGAGCTGTATGGGGGCTCATTTTTTGCGAGGCGATCTGAAGTTTTTATTGATACCATTCTGGGGTGTGTATGACTTTTTGATCACTTTTTATTTAATTTTTTTTAGAAAAAAAAAGTGACAAAAAACGGTTAATCGCCATTTGGACGCTTTTTTCCGCCACACAATTCGCCATATTGGATTTTTTTTTATATTTTAAAAGTATGGGCGTTTTCGGTCACGGTGATACCCATGATGTCTATATTTATTGTTATTTAGGTATTTATTTTTTAATTATACGGAAAGGGGGGTGATTTGAACTTTTATATATTTTTTATTTTTTAACATTTTTTTAACATTTTTTTTGACTATTTTAAAGCTCAAATATGAGCTGATATATTGTGTTTTTTTTTCTTTTCTTTATGAGCAATCAAGGATTTACTAGACTGAGATAAATCCAAGAATTGCTCATTTCTTATCCTGGCCTGCCATCTAGTGGCCAGAATAAGAATTGCACTTTGAAAACTGTAATCCAGCGAGGATTACAGTTTTCATATGGTGTACAGACACCCCGATTGGCCACTCGGGGCGTCTGTACACCACCCGGAAGCGTAAGCTTCCAGGTTCAGACTCAACTAGATGCCGTGATCACGTGTGATCACGGCATCTAAAGGCCCAGCAAGACGCCGCCGATCAGGTAAGTAGCGGCAAGTCTCTGCTGTTAGAAACAGCAGAGACTTGCCGGCCATGACGCCCGCCACACTTGCGAGCGGGCGCCATGTGCCCACATCGCCCCAGCGCTGTACATGTACGGCGCTGGGAGTGTAAGGGTTAAAGGGGTTGTCCCATTAAATTAACTGATCTGCTATCCACAGTAAGGCTTCATTCACACAACCGTATGTGTTTTGCGTTTTGCAAATTGCGGATCCGTAAAAAAAAGGGTGACGTCCGTATGGCATCCGTTTTTTTTTGCAGATCCATTTTAACAATGCCTATCCTTGTCAGCAAAACGGACAAGACTAGGACATGTTCTATCTTTTTTGCAGGGCTACGGAATGGACATATGAATGCAGATAGCACACGGTGTGCTGTTCGCATTTTTTGCGGACCCATTGAAATGAATGGGTCCGCATCCTATCCGCAAAAAAAAAAAACGGAACGGACACGGAAACAAAATACGGTCGTGTGAATGTAACCTAAAGGGGATAAACGTCTGATCGACAGGTACCGATTGCTGGGGCCCCTGCTGATCATGAGAATAGGGGCCAGTTCTTACCATTTGAATGGAGCGATAATCTAGTATTTGAGTCCACTGATCCATCCAGCTCTGTGGGATCCCGGAGGTAGTCGAGTACAAGCGCTCAGCCATCTCCGGGGCCTCCCTAGGGATGAATGGAGCGGCTGTGTGTATGTGTCACCGCTGCACCATTCAGCTTGGGAGCAGAGCGCCCCCCCCCATGTTCGTGTGATCAGTGAGGGCCCAGAGACGTCCGTCTTTCTTTAACGCTTCTTTGAGCAGATTTCAATTTTTCCAGAAGAACTTTGAGGCCTCTTAATATACCAGAGTCCACAGAAAATCTACTACTAAAGGAGATAGACGAGGCGGCAAATCATAATGAGGTTGTTATTAAGGGGGTCTTCAACTAACTACCCAGATATAGACTGGGAAACTGAAACCTGTATATCTCATAAAGGAAACAGGTTCTTGGCAATAACCAAAGACCAACTGGTTCAGGACCCGACTAGAGGGACGGCCATACTGGACTTAGTATTAACCAATAGACCTGACAGAACAACAGATGTGCAGGTTGGGGGACACCTGGGAAATAGTGACCATAATACAATAACCTTCCAATTGTGAGACATAGCAGAGCTGGAGAGGGTTCAGAGGAGGGCAACTAAAGTAATAACTGGAATGGGTGGACTACAGGACCCAGAAAGATTATCAAAATTAGGGTTATTCACTTTAGAAAAAAGACGACTGAGGGAAGATCTAATAACTATGTATAAATATATCAGAGGTCAGTACAGAGATCTCTCCCATCATCTATTTATCCCCAGGACTGTGACTGTGACGAGGGGACATCCTCTGCGTCTGGAGGAAAGAAGGTTTGTACACAAACATAGAAGAGGATTCTTTACGGTAAGAGCAGTGAGACTATGGAACTCTCTGCCTGAGGAGGTGGTGATGGTAAGTTCACTACTAAGAGATCAGGAGGGGCCTGGATGTATTTCTGGAGGGTAATAATATTACAGGTTATAGTTACTAGAGATGGGTCGTTGATCCAGGGAGTTATTCTGATGCCTGATTGGAGTCGGGAAGGAATTTTTTCCCCTAAAGTGAGGAAAATTGGCTTCTACCTCACAGGGTTTTTTTGCCTTCCTCTGGATCAACTTGTAGGAAAACAGGCCGAACTGGATGGACAGATGTCTTTTTTCGGCCTTATAAACTATGTTACTAGTTGTCATTCAGGAAGGTGTTTTTTCTGGAGGCAATGTCTTCCGTAGTGTTACGAATTTTTTTGCGGACCCATTGACTTTTAATGGGGCTATGGTCGTTTTTTTTCGGCCAAGTATAGGACATGTTTCCGTTTTTTTTTTTTGTGGGAGAACTTCCGTAATATATGGCTGCGGAATGCACACGGTGTGCATTCTGCATTTTTTTCCTCCTATGGAAAAATGAATGGGTCCGTATGGTTCCGCATCTTATCCGCAAAAATGCGGATAAGATACGGAAATGAACATACGGTCGTGTGAATGGGGCCTAAGGGCTCATGCACGTGAACGTTTGTGGGCCATGCCCATGCTGCAGACCACAAATTGCATTCCGCAACGCATGGACACCGACCATGTGCCTGATGTCTGCAGACACGGACCCGTTTACTCGAATGGGGTCCACGATCTGCATCCGACAGTCCGCAACACAAAAAGGTAGTATCGAAAGAAACCTTTTTTCATGGTAATGTCCTTTTAAGATAGCCGTCAGCTGAACAGTTATAGGGAGAGAGCTGCAGCAGGAAGGACATGCCTCCTGAGCTGTGATAGGGAGAGATGAGACACGCCTACTGAGCTGTGACAGGGAGAGAGGAGACACGCCTACTGAGCTGTGATAGGGAGAGAGGAGACACGCCTCCTGTGCTTTGATAGGGAGAGATGAGACACGCCTCCTGAACTGCAGCAGATAAGACACTCCCCTTAAGCTGTCAGCTTGATATAAATCTAGCAGAGCAATGAATGTGGAGATCTCTGGATCCATGTGAGGTACAGGGCTGGTTCTAGCTTTGTTAGAAAGAGATTGTCATGTACTGTATGATGTCTGAGTGATTTTCATTTTTTACATGGTACCTCTGTCATGGCACTGCAGGTCAGTTTACGCTGCACAGTTTCTTAAAATCACATCCTGGTACTGTGCAGAACAGTACAGATTTGCCGCACACTATGCCGCAGCGATTACACTGTGATCTTGTTGTGACCCAGCTTTCCCAGAGACAGATGTAAGGTAAGTGCTGATGACAGGGGTGATGATCCGTAGGTGGACAATATCCGCCAACATGATGATTTCCCTCTCTGCGTTGTGATTACCTTGTAGCCATTATACTCAGCCTTGTTATATGATGACCTCCGCTTTACATCCCAGCCCCGCGCTCGGGGATCAGAGCAGCGCTTTCCAATTTAGGTCTCATTGTTTTTCAATTACACACAATGTCCAGGTCTTTGGCGGGCCACAAGGAGGTCAGACACAATTCAGAGGGGGGAGGCTCTGCCGAAATGTGCTGTCAGGAGGAATGTCGCCGCTGACCTTGTCGTAGCGAGACGGACGCTGTGTAGTGATTTGTGCCTTATGGCTTATGGGAGAATTACATAGACTGCAGAGGGAAATGGTGCTAGAAGATATACCATGTGCAGCGTGCCGCCCTCAGGGCCGATCAAGTCCCAGTGTTTATAGTTTGCGTCATGGTGCTCCTACCTGGTTACTGTCGCTCCTCAGGGTTTGGCTCCACAGCAACAAAGGAGTTGTACTTGGTGGAGTAAGCAGCATCCAGACTTGGTGGTTTAACCGTTTTTACTTGAATAAACTTGTAATCAACTTGTCTTCCAAACAATACTTGATCTTTCTCTTGACTCCAGCAGGCTAAGGGTAAACTGTCAGGTAAACTTGAATACTTTGCTTTATCCTTCCGCTGCTGCGCTAATCTCTGGTTCCTATCAGCTTCAGTTACTGTTTCTTATGAGGGTGAGGTATCCTGTGACCCGTTTTGCTGAGTAGGTGTCTTTGGCTCCATTTTGCCTCTCAGAGGTATCAGGAGTATGCTGCTCTCTGAGCTGCTTTCCCAAAGCTCCTGCAGCAGTGAGTGGATAAGTTCCCTCATTGCACCATGCTGCTTCACTCTCTAGCTCCAACTCTCCACTCCACTTCTCAACTTCTCCACTTCTCCACTCTCAACCCTCCTAAAGCTTCCTCCACCCTTCCCTTCCTTTGGTAGGAAGCACTTCTGCCCAAAAGGGGGGAATGGAATGGTAAGTTTCATTCTATCTAAAGGTACTCTCTGCCAGATACACTGTCACCTGCTGGACAACCTGGCACAGTGCATGAAATACAACACATAACAGTTACATAGCAATATTATTAAGGCACAGTATCAGAGGAACTGGAAATAAATGACATTCCCGATGACATTCTTTGCTAGCCATTAGAGACAGTAGCTAGGTGTACCCTCTGGGCTACTACACATGTGCCTATGATAACACTTCCTGTTCAGGAGTCTGGCAATTTATCTTTGTCACAGCCATATTGTGTGAATCCAAATTATGCCCACATCATTGTCCATAGCCCACCTACTGTAGTTTGGCTAGGAACAATAACGTCTCCTTTCCACATAAGTTTTTCTTTGACTTTTTTTTATTTTTAATTAGGAATGTATGTACTCCCCCTCCCCTCTGATGTCAAGTCCTCTGTAGGTTTATTTTAAAAAGGCATTGTAAAAAAAACACCATAAAATATAACACAATGACAGGATTTGATGCAATTGATGATTTGATACAATGATGGATTTTCGGGCAAGGATGAAAAAAAACAAAACAAAAAAAAAAACACTGGAAGTCTATGGCTCCAAAGCACCAGAAAAAGAGCAAACAAAAAGGCCATAGACAGAGCATAATGCGATAAAAAAAAAATACAAAAAACATCACTGGCCCATAAAATATAAATATATAAAAACAGCAAAAAATGCTGGTAGAAAGAAGTCACAAAAAGTGTCAAAGTTGAGCAAAAAACTGGCTAGCACATGACTTCACTGAGCTGTAAGGACCGTTCGTCTACCATCAGCAACCTCAGGCACGCCAGCTGTTCTGAAACTACAAATCCCAGAATCCTGCTTTCACGTCTATGGGAGTTAAAAAAAACAAAAAACAGCCAAGCGAGTGTACATGCTGGGAGTTGTAGTTTCACTGCAGCTTGAATGCCGAAGGTTGCTGATCAAGTCGGTCTACCAAGTCCTGATAGCACTGTGTCACTTCCGCAATTCTGTAAATAGCCAGCAGAGGGCGATCAAACACTTTTACAGCTGCATGACTCCACATGGCAAGCAGTGGGCACGCCGTTGTTTTGGATGTACAGCTGCAAATGGTCAGCAGAGTGCGGGCATTTTTTTGCGGATCGGTGTGGCCGTTCTGCAAATTATAGAACATGTCCTATTCTTGTCCATTTTGCAGACAAGATCTGACCCTAAGCGCAACTCTCACTTCTGCTGCTGCTCTACAGTTACTAGGAAGGGGCTCCCAACCTCGGGTCCATGTGCGACTGCGCAGATGGTATGTCTTCTCCTTTAGTTGTATGTGGCCAATAGGGGCCACCAATCCCCCCCCCACCCGCCCCCGATCTTTGGTTTCTGTGATGGCAAAGTCAGGGGCAGACACAGACAGCAGAGGGCCCATGTTCAAGGAATGTACCTAGGCCCCCGACCTCCCCTAGACATAACTCCTTCTCCCCCCACTCATCCACTCTGAAACTTTATACTCCGATGCTCTCCCTTGCCCTGGGCTGTTTTGTTGACATTTTTACACTGCTAAGCGGAGACGTCACTGGAACTGATGGGCAGCTTTACAGGCTATGTCAATTAGTGCCGGTGACATTACCGGGCTCACTGCTAGGCGGAAGTCCCCCCTCCCCATATTACCCCCAGTGGTAATAAGGCTCCCTACAGTGCTCACAGTACTAATAAGGCCCCCTATAGGGCACCCCTAATAGAAATAAGGCCAATCTATAAGGCACTCCTATAGAGCCCTCAGTAGTAATGCTGCCACCACCATTGCCCACAGTATTTACAATGTTAATAACCTCTCTTCCTTACAGTCTCCTATACCACGCAGTCCCATGTAAATAACATCACTCCTCTCCCTCCAGTCTTTTATACAATATAGTCCCATGTAAATAACACCAGTCCTCTCCCACCAGTCTTCTATATGATACAGTCCCATGTAAATAACTTAAATCCCCTCCAACACATAGTCCCATGTAAATAACATCACTCCTTACCCTCCAGTGTTCTATAATATCCAGTCCCATGTAAATAACACCCCTCTCTTCAGTCCCTCTAACATACAGTCCCAATTAAATGACATATTTCCCTATCACTAAGTAGGGAGGAGGTATAATGGGGAGAACCACATCTCCCAGCATTTCTCTGGCACTTACATGGCAGCACAGGTCTCCAGTGCTCAGCGCTGCCTTTCTCTGCACAGATCTCATGCTAAATCCAGGTGTGAACATAGCCTAATATTACATTAAGGGCTCATTCAGACGGCCGTACGCTGTCCACAAAAATGTGGATCCGTTTTCTTGTGGATTAGATGCAGACCTATTCACTTCTGTTGGGCCCCTTTGCTTCCGTACTATGGCTCCGTAAAACAAATAAAAAATGTCTCATACTTGTCAGTGAAAATCAGGATGTGGCCCCAGGTCGGCAAAAATGCGGAATGCAATCTTTTTTTTGCGGACAAGCTGAAATGTCTGCAAAAAAAACAGATTCGCATTTTTGTGGACAGCATACGGCCGTCTGAAAGAGCCCTAACGGGCATCTGTCAGCAGTTTTGTATCTATGATACTGGCTGACCTGTTACATGTGCACTTGGCAGCTGAAGACATCTGTGTTGGTCCCATGTTCATATGTGTCCACATTGCTGAGAAAAATTAGGTTTTTATATATATAAATGAGTCTCTAGGAGCAACGGGGGCGTTACCATTACACCTAGAGGCTCTGCTCTCTCTGCAAGTGCCGCGCCCTTGTGACCAGGTGTGATGACATTTTCACTGCCTGGTCCTGTCAAAGTGCACAGTGCTCGGCAGTTGAGGAGAGAGATGAGCCTCTAGGAGTAAGGCTACATTCACACGTCCGTATGTGTGCACATCCTGGAAAACGGTCAGTTTTTTGTGGATCCGTTTGTTCCGCAAAAAACTCCGTTTTTCCAGGACATCCGTTCCGTCTTTCCGCAAAAAACGGAAGGATGAATAACATTTTTTTTTTCACCCCTCCTGGAACGGAATCCGCAAAAAACGGATGACATGCGGATGCCTTTCCGCATGTCATCCGCATTTTTGCGGATCCATTGACTTGCATTGGGCAACGGACCGCAAAATCAGGATAGAAGTAGGACAGGAGGATTTCTTTATGCGGACAGTCGGAACGGACACACGGATGCGGACACCACACGGTGTACTGTCCGCATTTTTCCAGGACCCATTGAAATGAATGGATCCGCATCCTATCCGCATAAACGGTCCGCAAATTGCGGATCGGATGCGGACGAATTTCACGGACGTGTGAATGAGGCCTAAAGCAATGCCCCCGTTATATTAGGCTATGTTCACATGGGTCAAACCCCTATCTCGTGCTGTCAGCAGTTCAAATCTAATGACAGATTCCCTTATAAGATAAGTATTTCTCCTGGAGAATGACATGCTGTATGCTGAAATCTAACACACCCAATTCTTCCTTTTTCCCAATTTTGGCGGACAGTTGGAAGGCTTTCCTACTTGAGACTGTTGGCCAAAAATGGATGGGTTCAGCTGACATTTATATCGCTATTACAGGACTACAATATACTTGGTGGCCCTTAGCAAAGACCATAAGTTTGATGGGGGGCCCTGTTTACCGTCATATTCCCTCTCATCAGGAGTAGTGTGAATATGAACTTTTATTCTACCAGATTCTGTGTCCAGGAGGCAGAACTGCACGTCTCTTCACAACCCCTCCCCTCTGAGCGACAGCTGTAATGGTCTTCTGGTTGGATGCTACAGCAGTCAGTCAAAGCCGAGGGGAGGGGCTGTGAAGCATATCAATGCAGAGCGCAGTATACAGTGAAGCTCCGTCTCCTGGACACTTACAAGAGAAGACTCTGACAGAATAAAACTTCATATTCACACTTCTCCAGATGAGAAAAGCTTCACAAAAGGTATATTTGTCCTGCTTCCCCCAGGCCTCTACTTAGTGCTGTCTGTAGTTTAGCTTGATCAACACTGCTGACAGACTCCCTTTAAAGGGGTTGTGTATGGCCGGCTTAAAGGGGTTGTCCCATGATTTAAAGGGAACCTGTCATCAAATTTATGGTGACCTCACTGAGGGCAGCATAAATTAGTGACAGAAATACTGATTTCAGCAGTCTGTCACTCATGAGCTAAAAGTAAGTGGTTGCCGAGAACCAGCATCATAATGATTGCAGCCTGGGCCTTGAAAAGAGTCAAATCTCCCTGAGAAGAGTCATGGTTATTCCAAATCTCTTGCTCTCCCGCCCATCTGCTGATGATTGGCAGTTCTCTCCTAGAGAGAAAGGGAGAAAACTACGTAGAAGTCTGTCAGTCATCAGTACGTGGGCGGGGACAGCAGGAATTCATGAATAACCAGGACTCTTCTCAGGGGGCCGGGACTCTTTTCCAGGCCTAGTCGGCAATGATTGTGATGTTCGATCTCTGCAACCACTTACTGTTAACTTATAAATAACAGACCGCTTAAATCAACTCACCTGTCTCTACTTTATTCTGCTGTTAGTATGGGCAGCATAGAGTTGATGACAGGTTCCCTTTAAACATATTCCCTATTTACAGAATTTGTGTCTGATTGGTGGCGGTTTGACCTCTGTGATCATGAGAACCCGTGCTCCCGTCCATATGAATGAAGCAGTGGTCGAGCATGTGCACTGTCACTCCATTCATCTGTATGGGACTGATGGATCTATCTCATCTATCTGCGGAATTCCTGGAGGTCTTCTTATTAGGGTGGATTCACACAATCGTATTAATGGATCCACATCTGTTCCGCAATTTTGTGGAACGGGTGTGGACCCATTCATTTCGATGGCTCTGCAAAAAATGCGGACAGCACACTGTATGCTGTCCGCAACCGTACTTCCGTTCCACAGCCCCGCAAAAAATATAGAGCATGTCTTATTCTTGCGGATAAGAATAGGCATTCTCTATATAGCGCCGGCCACGTGCGGTCCGCAAAATGCGGAACGCACACAGCCGGTATCTGTGTTTTGCGGATTTTCAATTTGCAGACCGCAAAACACTTACAGTCGTATGAACGCACCCTTACTCTTCTTCATGATGCTGAGGTACAGTAGCCCATGCCTAGAAAGAGACCTTCCTAATTCACATTCCCCACAAATTTCCCATCATAATACAGTTACACTTGCCATCTAAACCTCATATTATCTGTAGCATTGGCTGCAGAAAATGAGGATCAGGCAAAAAAATGCAAGTGTGAAAGTAGCCTTAGACTGCCTAGACTTCCTGCAGGAACCCCCTTGGGTAGGAAATGGGACTGGCCCACTTCTGCCCAAAAGGGGGAGAATGGAATGGTAAGTTCCATTCTAGATAAGGATCTCTAACTCTGCCAGATACACTCTGCCACCTGCTGGTGAACCAGGCATATTACATGTATAAAACAGTTTCATAACAATAAGGCCCCATTCACACGACCGTATTGAATGGGGCCGTATCTATCCGCAAAATTGTGGAATAGATGCGGCCCCATTCACCTCTATGGGGCCGGGAGCCGCCGTGCCGCGGCTCATTTGAAGCATGTCCTATACTTGTCCGTACGCACGGACAAGTATAGGCATTTTCAATGGGGCCGCCCGGCGTGTGTTCCGAGCGGTGCGGAACACACGCCGGGCGGCCCCCGTATATTTGTGGGTCCGCAATAATGCGGACCTGCAAATATACATCAGTGTGAATGGACCCTAAGGGCTAATTCAGACGGCTGTATGATGTCTGCAAAAATACGGATCCGTTTTTTTGCGGACAGTTCAACATGTCCGCAAAAAAACGGAAAGCATTCCGTTTTTTTGCTGACCCATAGACTTCAATGGGGCTATGTCCTGATTTTCACTGACAAGTATAGGACATGTTTCATTTGTTTTGCGGAGGCATGGAATGGAAAAAAAGGGCCCATAGAAGTGAATGGGTCAATATGTAATCCGCAAAAAAATGGATACGAAAACAACATACGGCCGTCTGAATGAGCCCTAATAGGAATGCACAGTGTAAAGGACCTGGAAATAAATACACAGATGGCATTAATGTTACACCATTAGAGACAGTAGCAGGATGAAGGAATGGTAATACCACTGCGGGGTGTTACGATTTCCATGTATTATATGGTGTCGGATTTTCCTTTTTTTACATTAATCATGGTATAATCATGGTAAAAGCTTTGCTTTTCTGATACAGAGCTCCAAATCACCTGCATCAACCTAAAGTTAGAAGATCAAATTCTGCCTGCCTACAGTTACCACTAGGGGGAGCTCACTGCATAGTGTTGGAACACAATAATAACACAGTATACAATAAGCTCCTGAGTTCCTCATAGTGGTGGCTCTAGACGGCCACAATGTTATCCCTTTAAAGGGGACTTATAGGGGTATTCCCATCTTAGACAATGGGGGCATCTCGCTAGGATAGGCCCCCATTGTCTCATAGGTGCGGGTCCCACCGCTGGGACCCACACTCATATACAGAACTGAGCGGTGAGCGCTGCGCCTGGAGGACCCAGGTTTCCCAGGGTCCGGTCACCACCAGGCGCAGCTCCCCGCTGCTCCCTTGGAAATGAATGGGAGCGCATCGCGCATGACCGGCCACCGCTCCCATTCATTTCTATGGAGCCGACGGAAATAGCTGAGCCCTTGCACACGGCACGGCAGGCTGGGGATGGTGAGAGTAATAATTGCTGGTAAATCTCACTAGTCACTGGTGTATAACTGTGTTACATTGACAAGAAGTATAAACCTGACTGTAGTAAAAATTTGCAGAAGGCTTTAGAATACATTTACACTTTATTGTTAATTTTCCTCTGGTGCTCTGTAATTTTTTTTTTTTTTCCCCTCCGCGCTCCGTCCGGGCTCCAGGTTTCCAGGCCGCAGCTGCTTTTACGCTCCATGCTGAGTTTAATATCCTGCAGTATACAGCGTCCTTGCCCCTGTCCAGCCCCGGTTTTATAGAAGATAAAATTCTCATTCACTATGGAGCCCCACTGACTGTCGAATCCGTAGATCGCTCCCCTATAAATGTCACTTTTGACAAATGAAATTGCACTTGAAAGAGATTTTCCACACCAGAAATCTTGGTTTCGCTACAGTGAATTTCTGCTTGCTTTGGCTTTTCCTTGCCCCTTTACCCCGAGTCCTTGTCCAGGATCAGCACAACGGTTCCGGCCTAATAATTTCTCTTTGGCACTTTTTTCTCCGCTCTGCACCGCCACAGCTCTTTCTGCCTACTGCCGGCCAGAGATTTTTCCGTTTGTGTCTGTTTTTTAATGCTAGGTCGTAAAACTTACTTAGCACGGCTTCTCTATGGGGTTTGATGAATAATAGGCGAGATGGATCTTTAAAATGTTTCACTGGATCTGCAATCCAGAAACACTAAATAAAATGAAAACAACTCAGGAGAACGGCCGCAAGATAAATAATGATATATACCGGCCAGCTGGATATAGGAAGTCATCTCATGTTAGCAAAGACATCATTAACAATATAATCTACTGTATATAAAATGACCTACAGTGTTACATTACTCATCCTGATTACAGATATTGTATTATACTCCACAGCTGCACTCACTGTATACCTACATTACTTATCCTGTACTGATCCTGAGTTATATCCTGTATTATACTCCAGAGCTGCACTCACTATTCTGCTGGTGGAGTCACTATTTACATACATGACTTATCCTGTACTGATCCTGAGTTACATCCTGTATTATACTGCAGAGCTGCACTCACTATTCTGCTGGTGCAGTCACTGTGTACATACATTACATTACTGATCCTGAGTTACATCCTGTATTATACTCCAGAGCTGCACTCACTATTCTGCTGGAGCAGTCACTGTGTACATACATTACATTACTTATCCTGTACTGATCCTGAGTTACATCCTGTATTATACTCCAGAGCTGCACTCACTATTCTGCTGGTGCAGTCACTGTGTACATACATTACTTATCCTGTACTGATCCTGAGTTACATCCTGTATTATACTCTAGAGCTGTATTCACTATTCTGCTGGTGCAGTCATTGTGTACATACATTACTTATTCTGTACTGATCCTGAGTTACATCCTGTATTATACTCCAGAGCTGTACTCACTATTCTGCTGGTGGTGTCACTGTGTACATATATTACATTACTTATCCTGTACTGATCCGGAGTTACATCCTGTATTATACTCCAGAGCAGCACTCACTATTCTGCTGGTGCAGTCACTGTGTACATATATTACATTACTTATCCTGTACTGATCCGGAGTTACATCCTGTATTATAATCCAGAGCTGCACTCACTATTCTGCTGGTGGAGTCACTGTGTACATACATTACATTACTTATCCTGTACTGATCCTGAGTTACATCCTGTATTATACTCCAGAGCTGCACTCACTATTCTGCTGGTGCAGTCACTGTGTACATACATTACTTATCCTGTACTGATCCGGAGTTACATCCTGTATTATAATCCAGAGCTGCACTCACTATTCTGCTGGTGGAGTCACTGTGTACATACATTACATTACTTATCCTGTACTGATCCTGAGTTATATTGTGTATTATACTCCAGAGCTGCACTCACTATTCTGCTGGTGGAGTCACTGTATCCTGCATCAACCACTAGGGGGAGTCTAGGAGTTAAATGCACTTAACTTTATCTATACAGATAGATTTCAATGAATAACTCAGTGACTATATAACATTTCTAATTACATCAAATTACAAAAGTATTCAGATCCAGATGCTGGTTTGAAAAATGTAGACTATTTTTCGTGGGATGACCCCTTTAAATATTGATGACCTAAGATTTATCACTATCCAGGGGAAGGGTAATACATATTTTTGCTTGGAATACTCTAACCCTAACCCATAATACCAAGTTGAAACATATTTACGGTATTATTTGTATTAGTATACGGTCTCTTTTATGTAACATCGGGGCTGCACCTGAGCATTTGTCTGTGATACTGTTTATTTTGGCTTTTCTTTTTACTTTGTATTTGTGTTAATTTCCATTTTGTGAGTAGTTTATACTCCTCCTCCTATGATAGGGCTCATCAGGTCAATGCGTAAATGAAAGTGATGAGACCATTAGAAACATGATTATATCTCTTTGATTTGATTATATTTTAAGGTTATTTGGGTCACCCGGGTAAGGAAATCTATAATCATTCAGTATGATAGGGGATCATAATTTACAATATTATTAGTCATCTCCCTTAGAAACGGGTATTTTGTAAATTAATGGATCATATATTCTTTGTCATCATATACTCTTAGTCCGCAGTATCTGGTATAAGCTATAGAGCCCCTTGTGTGTTCGAAGAAATTCTCGTCTTTCCCACCTTAAAGCTACCTCAAAGGGGTTGTCTCATCATGGACAATGGGGGCATATCGCTAGGATACACCCCCACTGTCTTATAGTGGTGGGACCCACACCTATATCGAGAATGGAGCCCTGCAAGGTGGTGGCTGGAGGACTCCGGTCCGGCCACCACCAAGCCGGCTCCCTATAAAATTGAATGGGAGCGTACTGCGCATGCGCGGCCCTCGCTCCCATTAATTTCTATGGGGCCAACGGAAATAGCCGAGCCAGTGCTCGGCTTTTTTTGCTGGCCCCATAGAAAATGAATGGAGGGCAGCTGTGCATGCGCAGTGCGCCCTCCTTCACTTTTGGCGCTTCATTTTCGATATAGGTGTGGAACCCACAGCTATATAACAATGGGGGCATATCCTAATTTACATTTCAGAGATTTTTTAAGTAGCTTTGTGAGGTAGAACAATGGAGAAGACAGTGTGTCAGGTATATATAATTTATTATGGTTTTTATTAAAATGTTTAAATTGCTAGCAAGGCTGATAGAGGAAGCTTGTAAGTCCTTCTTTCCTCAGTCAGTAAGAAAGTCCTGCTTCCCCCAACTGTGAGTCCTCCTCCTGATTGTGAGTCCTGCTTCTCCGCCCAT
This sequence comes from Rhinella marina, assembly GCA_900303285.1. Taxonomy (NCBI): domain Eukaryota; kingdom Metazoa; phylum Chordata; class Amphibia; order Anura; family Bufonidae; genus Rhinella; species Rhinella marina. The sequence continues at coordinate 142,006 of ONZH01024321.1, forward strand.
TTAGAGACAAAGCCTGTGAGTCCTGCTTTCTCTGCTTTTTCAGAAAATCTGTGAGTCCTGCTTTCCCCAACCACTCAGATGGAAAGCCTGTGAGTTCAGCTTCTTCTCATTCATAGAGACAGAGACATAGACTTTTCCAGTCTACACAAAGAGAAAGCCTGTGAGTCCTGCTTCCCCCCCCCCACACACTCATAGAAAAAGCCTAGGAGTCTTGCTTCCCTCACCCACTCATAGAAAAAGCCTAGGAGTCTTGCTTCCCCCACTCACTCATAGAGAAAGCCTAGAAGTCTTGCTTCCCCCACCCACTCATAGAAAAAGCCTGGGGGTCCTGCTTCCCCCACCCACTCATAAAGCAAGCCTAGGAGTCCTGCTTCCCCCACCCACTAATAGAGAAAGCGTGTGTCACGGACGTTCCTTTGACAGGTGGCAGGTCTGTCAGATTGGCAACACGTGGTATAATCTAACATGTTTTCCCTTTTTGTTGTTGGTATTTACCACACCCTTTTTCCTCAGGTGTTCCTGGTGTGGTAATTGTCCCTCCCCTATTTATTGCTGCTTCTCCCACAATCCCTTGCGGTTTATAGCTTCAGTGGACATTGTGGTGGATTGATTCTCTCTGAGATCCTGGTGCTCCTATCCTTCATTGAAGATAAGTGTCCTTTTCCCCCTTTGTGTGTTGCTTTACTTTTCCCTGTTGTTTGTGTTTATGCCTAAGGGAATCCCCTGTTTGTCCTTCCTTTTGGAGGAACAGGTAGACTCATTTCCTGACATTAGGTCCACGGTCCTATAGGGTCAGATTATCTTTGGTTCCTGTGTATGAACTCACCTACCTTTGAGGCCAGTTCATACTGGTAGTCAGTCAGGATTTGGGTCAGGGTTTCCTTTAGGAGGTGTCCCCTCCCTTCCCTAGTTTTCAGGCCTATCTCCTTTCCCTCCTACGCTCGGTGTTTTTCCCTCACACCTGAGCGTGACAGCCTGTGAGTCCTGCTTCCCCCACCCACTCATAGAGAAAGCCTGTGAGTCCTGCTTCCCCAACTACTCATAGAGAAAGCCTGTGAACCCTGCTTCCCCGACCCACTCATAGAGAAAGCCTGGAAGTCCTGCTTCCAACACCCACTCATAGAGAAAGCCTGTGAATACTGCTTCCCCCACCCACTCATAGAGAAAACCTGTTAGTCCTGCTTCCCCCACCCACTCATAGAGAAAGCCTAGGAGTCTTGCTTCTCCCACCCACTCTTAGAGAAAGTCTACGAGTCCTGCTTCCCCCACCCACTCATAGAGAAAGCCTGAGAGTCCTGCTTCCCCCACCCACTCATAGAGAAAGCCTAGGAGTCTTGCTTCTCCCACCCACTCTTAGAGAAAGTCTACGAGTCCTGCTTCCCCCACCCACTCATAGAGAAAGCCTGAGAGTCCTGCTTCCCCCACCCACTCATAGAGCAAGCCTATGAGTCCTGCTTTCCCCAACAGCTCATAGAGCAAGCCTGTGAGTCCTGCTTCCCCCAATTGCCCATATAGCAAGCTTGTAAGGTCCGGCTTCCACCAATGACTTATAGAGCAAGCCTGTGAGTCCTGCTTCCCCCAACCACTTATAGAGCAAGCCTATGAGTCATGTTACCCCTGCCCTCACAAAGTGATGCAAACTGCTGTGAAAGCAGAGCCTGAAAAGGGAATGTGGTTGTTGAAGGTGCTGTAGGTCTCCAAGATGGTAGAGGGATTTGCCCCATATACCCTCCCTCTAATTTGGTCCAATTTAAGAGACTATAGAACACTTTTGGGCTCATTTATCAAACTGGCGTATATAAGAACTGGCTTAGTTGCCATTTGTGTTGGATGATATATAGTTTTTAGTTAATGATATTTTGTGAAACTTAACTAATACAACAATTTCTGGAGGACACAGGACACAAGATCGCTGCTCCGCATCCATCTTCTTCTGAAGGTATTCAGTAAAACACTGGTTTCCGCAGACCAGCACCATTTATCAGTGCGATTCTAGGCTTTTATGCATCATTTATCCCTCTGTATTTTTGTATTAAGCTCGGGCACTGTAATTTTCCTCAGCTACTTATCAGTGTCAACTGTGCTACATGAATCTGACATGTGACAACGGCACGGAGAGTTACAAATGTTAAATGCAAATCCCAGGTAGAGATTTCACCCGCTGTAATCCTGGAAATCAAAGACCATTGTAATATTAACTGTACAGAATGCAATTTGATTTTTTTTTTTTTGTTAAAGAGCAATTCCAGCTAATTATGATGTTTTTTAAGTTATATAGTTTGTTAATTTTAGTGCATCAAGCACACCTCCAAAACCTACCATAACTAAATAATACCGCCATATTCTGCTGACATAATATGACTATATCACTCCCATGTAAAAAGACTAATACACAATGCATAAATAATAGATCCAAACAAGTCAAGGTCTCTATCAGGGCAGTACTGGTCCTACTGATGTCAAGGGCGAGGGTGTAACTACCATAGCGGCAGACCATGCGACTGCTATGGGGCCCAGGACAAGAGGGGACCCAGTTGGGATCATCTCCTCTTCTACTGGAGGTGAAAACTTAGTCAGGACTCTACCCTCTAAAGGAACAACTTTTAGCAAATGAGGCAGTGGAATAAATGGTCCAAGGGTCATTGAAAGGGTTTAGGCGGAAACCCTTCTGTCCTGTGTGGGGGACCTGGTTTGATCCTTACTATGGGGCCCTTACTTCTCTAGGTATGCCACTGGTCAAGGGTCAAGGTCAAAGGGATTGTCCAGGTTCTCAAGGCTTCATCAAAACCATTTATCAAAATCCAGCCAAATGTACACTGATCAGGTATGCTCTCCACGTGCATTAATGGGTCCCTGACACCATTTGTCCTTCCTTCGACCACTTTTGGTAGGCTCTAACCACTGTATACTGGGAACACCCCGCAAGACCTGAAGTTTTAGGATCTTCTGATCCAACCAACTGAACATCACAACTTGGTCTTTCTGAAAGTCACTCAGATCCTTTTGCTTGGCGATTTTTTTTTTCTGCTTCCAAAACATCAAGTATGAAAAATGACTGTTCACTTACTGCCAAAAATATCTCACCCCTCTGACAGGTGCCATCGTCACCAGATTTTAATGTTATGGCTGATGTGTACTGAGAGACTGAGACCATTTCAATGTATCACCTGGAAATCTCAAATGGTGGGAATTATATATGGGTCCAGGATAATACTATAAACAGGGACCGATAGTTCTGATACACTACCCAAGTAATAATAGGATACACTGGCCAAATAATAGGGTAATATAAGAAACACACGATATTGTTATATAGTGCTCAAATAACAGGGTGAAACAGGAACCAAGTCATATTGTGATATAGTGCCCGAATACCAGGATCATATAGGAACCACATGATATTGTTATATAGTGCCCAAATAAAAGGGTCATATAGGAACCAAGTCATATTGTGATATAGTGCCCAAGTAATAACATCATAGAGGAACCAAGTGATATTGTTATATAGTGCCTAAATAACAGGGTCATACAGGAACAAGTGATAATGTTATATAGTGCCCAAATAACAGGGTCATACAGGAACAAGTGATAATGTTATATAGTGCCTAAATAACAGGGTCATACAGGAACAAGTGATAATGTTATATAGTGCCTAAATAACAGGGTCATACAGGAACAAGTGATAATGTTATATAGTGCCCAAATAACAGGGTCATACAGGAACAAGTGATAATGTTATATAGTGCCCAAATAACAGGGTCATACAGGAACAAGTGATAATGTTATATAGTGTCCAAATAGCAGGGTCATACAGGAACAAGTGATAATGTTATATAGTGTCCAAATAACAGGGTCATACAGGAACAAGTGATAATGTTATATAGTGCCCAAATAACAGGGTCATACAGGAACAAGTGATAATGTTATATAGTGCCCAAATAACAGGGTCATACAGGAACAAGTGATAATGTTATATAGTGCCCAAATAACAGGGTCATACAGGAACAAGTGATAATGTTATATAGTGTCCAAATAGCAGGGTCATACAGGAACAAGTGATAATGTTATATAGTGCCCAAATAACAGGGTCATACAGGAACAAGTGATAATGTTATATAGTGCCCAAATAACAGGGTCAAACAGGAATCTACTGATAATTTTTATATAGTGTCCAAGTAACAGGATGATACGGGAACCAAGTAATATTGACATGGTGCCCAAATAACAGGGTCATACAGGAACCAAGTAATATTGTTATATAGTGCCCAAATTATAGGGCCATACAAGCCGGCCAACTTCTTTTCAAATGATAATGATCTGCCGTTGGTTGGCTAAAATAATAGTACCTTGTTAAACTTCACCCAATGGCCGATCATTTTGGTTGGCCATACACATTAGATAACTGTCGGCCAAATGCCTGACACCTCTGCCGAAGGCTTTTCTGCCCTCTGAACAAATGGATCGGAGATGTTGAAATCCAACAAATCGATCCTTCTTTCTTCTGATATCTTACTCAGTGCACATTAGATGGTCAGCCGATCCCGCTGAAATTGGCAGGTTCCGCCATCATTAGTGTGTATAGCCATATGTAAGTACAGTATAGTCAGTGGCGTAAGTAGAGTGTTATGGGCCCCAGGGCAAACTTTGGAATGGGGCCCATCCCCCGCGCCGTGCCCGGTCGCACCGTGACCGCGATTGTTACACCCCTGGTCCCTGATCCCCCAGTAATGACCACGGTAATGTCCCCCACTGCCCCCAGTCTTCATGTAACGGGCCTGGCATTGTCACTGTACTTCATGCCGGGCCCTGTCAGAGCACTCAGCTCACCTTCATGATAAACTTACAAATTAACCAGGTGGGTGGAGCCTGACTAACATTGATTAGGCTCTGCCCTTCTGCTTAATTTGTGACTAGCTTTAGTAAGGGCAGCCTGATGCTGGAGGCCTGGAGCACATATCATGCAGGTGAGCTGAGTGCTCTGACGGGGCTCGGCATTAAGTACAGTGAAAATGCAGGGCCCTGTTACATGTGAGCACATTGGGCCCCCTCTCCCTGCCGGGCCTGGTCGATCATTATGCCCCTGAGTCAGGAGTGTAGCTAAAGGCTCATGGGCCCTGGTACAAGCATTCAGCTTAGGCCCCCCTTCCCTCAGTGTTTCGTGGCCGGGGTCAGAAAAGCACATAGTCTGTGTGTTGCACCCCCACACACATGCCAAATTTTTGACCTGGCCCCTTTCCTCCAGCCAGAGGTGTAACTTGCGTGCACTTCGTATAACACTGGTGTCTTCTTATGTGGCCCAAGGGTCTTTGGGCCCCCTCAGGCTCCTGGGCCCGGTAGCGACTGCTACCTCTGCACCCCCTATAGCTACGCCCCTGCCCTGAGTATAGTCCTACCCTTGTCCCTGCCCTGACTGAATGTGATAGGTGACCCTTTGATGGAGTCATGTTTGAGGACCACACGTTTCGTGTTGACCGCCACCGGTCATTGGGTTTAGATTTCCCTAACTTAAAGGCGACGATGGGTTATGTGTGCGCCAGGAAGGGCCGTAGATTTGTGCTTTTCAAATACAGTTTTTAGATCCATTTCAAAGCCTGCCGTCTAATCGTATGTAAATAGAGTCACAACAAAGAATCCAAAAATCTCCGAATAATTCATGAACGCTATATACATAATTCAACAAAACAGGGCAATTTCTGAAAATTATACCGCTGTAATTCCCGGTGCTATAATCAGGACTCTCTCTTCATATCTGATTTTTCCTCATAATGTAGGTTAGACTTGGGGGGGGAAACAATACGACTGCCACCTCCCGACACTTGTACATGTCAATTGTATAAAATAATATACCAAAATCTCCAGCGAAGCAGGCCTATACTTACCTGATGTAACGCAAGACAATGTGCGATAATGAGTCGGGGAGCCCAGATCCGCGCTGACTGGAGAGGACGTTTCATTTAGCGTTCTTGATAATTAGACTTTCATACAACTCTGTTCTCAAAATTTACTTCAATTGACTTTGGGCTTTTATGTTTATTTAAATGCAATTTTCTCTTAAATGAAAAAAAAAACAAAAAAAAAAAAAACCTCAAGTTCTTTTCGAACGGCCTGAATGTGCTTGGGCTGTTACTTTAGATGGGTTGTGAGGGACTTAAATATTGATCGGTGGGGTCAGATCCGCTGTTTGAAAGGACAATGGCGCTAGGTTGAGTGCCTCGACCTCTTCATTGTATACCATGAACAGCGCCATGCATTGTATAGTGGCTGTGCTTGGTATTGCAGCTCAGTGCCCTTAGATTGAACGAGACTGAGCTGCCGAAAGGCCATTTGACCGATGGAAGTGACGTCCCAGGCTGAGGAAGAGGCGGCAGTGATCGCCTGGGCGCTAAGGCCCTTTTCAACGGCAGGAACTCCCATTCAGCCATTTCCTACTTGTATATGATTTTTAGAAAAGTTACGTGACAATCAATGCGGCTGCAAAATGTCACCTAGCTTAAAGGGGTTTATGAAATTAGAACAGTGCCACCATTGTCTGTGGGCCATGTCTGGTATTGCAGCTGCACCTTCCCAAGATAAGTCATCGATATCTGATTGGTGGGAGTCTGACTCCCTGCACCCTACCAGTCAGCCATTCAAAGGGTCCAGGGCACTCAGGTGAGCTCTGCCACCTCTTCTTTGGCCTATGACATCATGTGTATTAGTCACATGGCCTTTATATACAGTAGCTCAGACCAATCCAAGTGAATGGAATAGACCTGCAATACCAAGCACAGCTACAATACAGTGTACAGCGCTGTAAACAATCAAAAAGGCTGCCGCTGGGTTTTCAATCAGCAGATCGCTAGGATGCCAGGAGGCGGCCCCCCACCAATCGATGACCTATTCTGGTACTGGATCTCAACACGCTAAACGCCATTCACCAAGTGGGAGGAGCTTCAGTAGAAGACATGCACACTTGTATGCAGTTGTCCAATGAATGTCAATCCCACTTCGTTATGCTAATGAGTGGGGGTCCTAGGGATGGTACCTCTACTGATCATACATTGATCGTCTACCCTAGGTCATCAGTGCAATATTTCAGGAGATAGCCCCGACAGTGGTGGAGAGCGCACTGCGCATGCGCAGCCACCCTCCATTGATTTCTATGGGGCTACTGAAAATAGCCGACCACTGGCTCGGCTATTTCCGTCGGGCCCATAGTAGTGAATGGGAGCGGTGGCCGGTCATGCGCGGTGCGCTCCCATTCACTTCTATGGGGAGAGCGCTTGGTGGTAGCCAGACCGGAGTCCTCCAGCCACCACTTTTGCCCACTCTGTTCTTGATATAGGTGCAGGACCTATCAGACTCTAAGATGAGACAACCTCTTTAAGGACCAGCAGAAACTCTGAAGCATATCCAGTAGTCCAACTGCAATCATTCACGCAGGGGGCTATAACCTCTGAATGAGGACCTATGAGTTTGGAGGCGTATGTAGGACCTCATAGAAGTACTAGGTGGTCCAAAAGTATGAGACATCTTAATAAATGGAAAACGGTAGTTTAGAACACCATTCTGTGTGTGGTGTGTTGCTAAGGGGAAGGGAACAAATCTCTTGCTGAAGGACACCAGGACGGCCATTGTTGTTGCTTGGTCTATGGCTGTTTAGATACATGAACTTTTTGGCAGGGCAATTTGTCAACTGTGCCATGGCGGATGGGTGGTCTGTTAGGATGCCGAGTGTTAAAATCCGCTGCAATGACTCGGGCACTGCGCTCCCTGGAGATCAGAACAATCTATGTCCTCTCCTCGCATTTTAATCTCACAGCCATATCTATGTCTGTAACAAAGAGAAAATTGTTAATAACTTACATTACATTTAAGCACACATTTGGATTTCTCATCAAATTTTCTATCAACTTGATTTCAACATGACCAAATATCTCTATGGCATTTTGTGCTTTATCTGGTTGGCAGTGTGCCGTTGCATTGTATGTATTTTCCTTTCCTTGATTCCAACATGGCAGCTTTCAAAATGGCTGCCGTGTTGGACACTGCCTATCACAGATTTGCCACCTTGTTTTTCCACTTATTTAGGTGTTTCCCTCTAAATCTCCATCTAAATGTAAGACATCTAGGAAGATGTCTTACTAGTGATGAGCGAGCATGCTCGGCCGAACTCGCATGCCAGCGCTCAGGTCCACTCGGTGTTCGGCCGAACACCGAGTGTACTCGAGCGCCAGGCTCGAGTCCCCTCCCCGCACCAAGACGGATCTGTCCCCATTGACTTTCAATGGAGTTCATGACAGATCCGTCATCTTACCGTTCCCAGCAGCTCCCTCCTCCCTCCAGCAGGTGGTGCTGTGGTCAAACTTACCACTGTGCGCGCCATCTTTCTGCTGGGACAGGTCGGGAGCTGCTGGGACCCCCCCCCCCTCCTTAGTGTCCGTGTCATGTTTTTTTTTTTTTTTTTTGGGGGGAGGGGGCGTGTAAACCAGACACCCCCCCCCTCGTCTGAGCGGGGGGAGGTGTGCCTGGTTTAGTCACATTGACTTTAATTATGCTCTATCATCACTATGTCTTACATTTAGAACTGGCGGAGTATCCGCCAAAGTTGTGGAGAGGCCGACGCCTCTTCATAATTTCGGCAGATCCACCGCCAGCGTGGGGGCTTTATAAAGACCAGTGTCTAAATTGCTGGTCTTAATAAATGTGCCCCTTAGTCCTTGTACGTACATGAGAACTAAGTTGGCCAAATTGTGGATGTACAAGAGTCCACAAGGCTCCTGTAATTTACAAGTTCTGTATTTCAAAAAATTCCAGTCTCTTTTGCTCATTGACATCACTTTATTTTGTCTTCTTTTGTAAAGGCAATTCAGAGCAAGGGAAAGTGCATCTAATTTACGTCACAAGCCTCTATAGACGCACTCAACACGAGTCTTCAGGCCTCACCCTTAGGTTAATGTTTAATTTTCTTCTGTTTTTTTCTCTTTTCCTCCTCTCTCCAATGCTCTTTATGAACCATCCTGATTTGGAACATCGTGGCAGGCACAACAGAAAATGTTCCCGTAATTGCACTAACAAGACGCTGATGCAATTTCCAGTTTCATCCCATTTATCTGAGCATCGCCTGTAGCCGTGAACATTGCTGTGTAATGGTTTGGGGGTAATGATGCTTCAAAGAGTTTTAAAGAGCTTAAAACTGTTGACCTGACGTACCCTACAAGTGGATGTCTCCGAGTGGAATCGGCTGTACTCGGCCCATGGTCCCGAAGAATAATAGTGCAATATTATTTCATAAGGACAAAGGAGATTTAGATGAAACAGAGAAAGAGAGCATCTTGAATGGGCAGAGCATGGTCAGTGCCAGCTGCCTTACGTTTTTGAAAATCCAACCATAATTCATGAAAGTTGTGGGTCTGCCCTCTCTGGCGCCTGCACAGATGATTTGAGGAGGATGCCAAAATGACTTGTATTCCCTCACTGGAAACAAATGATCTCCACTTCAGAGATGATCAGAGGAAGCATTACCACAAATGAACAGCAACAAGACCAGCTATGAAAAAAAAAATTGAAAAAAAGTCTAATTGACTAAACTTTCACAACTGTACTGGCCATTAGTTTAACTTGTTTGGCAGCGGAGCCGGTGGCCTTTAATCCCCAAGAATCCCATAAAACTTCAATCTACAATGAGGCATGTTAATGAACATCTGGACAAGGCGTTAATAACCGGGTGTACAGAGGAACGTGGCACCGGCCCATGCCCATCTCACTGCTGTCACTTCTGTCTTTGTGGTGTTTACATTTTTAATAATCACATCCTGGCACTGAGAATATTATTGGTTGGGAGTCCGATGTGATGCATTTGGATTAATGAACTGCAAATGATAACTAGGGCTTTTTTTTCTGAAGCATTTTATGAAACCAAAAAGTTAGAGGAAATATTTTTGTATGAAAACCTATGTCAACTTTTTGTAGACATGCGACGATTCTATGGAATGTATGGGCAGAGTGGAAATGTGGCTTTACTTGGTGCCCAGTGAGTGGGAGCTGATCCTTGGCTCTCCATATTGGCTGATAGAGGGAGACGCCAATTGGGTGACTCACTTCCTATGAGGGCACATAGGCAGCCATTGGATCTACTTTGAATTATGAAGAACATTGGCTTTCCCGTGTCACATTCAACTTCTTCCACGGAATTCAGGAGACCTCCATTCTTTCTCACTACTGACTGGTCCATACAAATTTTATTCACTGAATGCTCGATCCATTTTCAATAATCTACAGAGATTTTTGACTTTCACATGTCACACTCATTTTTTTCTAGCCTGGGTTACACCTCCATGGGATCAAGGAGAACCATGAAAGTTGGCTGGTCTGTATGCATTTTGCAATTTGAGCATTTTTTAACTCCTTGGTCGACAGTGTTAGAAGGTCCTGCATTAACCTATGGAGATAATTGGCTTCCATGTGTCACATTCAACTTCTTCTAGATGGGGTTGGAGTTCTGTGGGAAGTAGGAGAACATCATTCATTCTCACTCATGTCTAGTCTGTGCACTATTTGTACTTTTTATACATTTTTAGTTCATTGCTCCATTATGATGGAAGGAGGAGTCACTTTGTGTAAGGAGATCATTGACTTTTTCACATCTCAACTTTTTATAGCCTGGCTTAGGCTACTTTCACACTAGCGGCAGCACAGATCCAGCGGGTGACGGGTCCCGCCGGATCCGTGCTGCCGCAGGTGCATGTGTGGGGCCGGAACCGCGCTCCGGCCCCACACGGTCAGACACTGTCTCACCTGTCCCAGCAGCTCCGGACACCACAGGAGGAGAAGGAGGATGGCACAATGGAAGGGAAGGGAAAATTCCCTACAGCGCCCCCTGCTGGAGGGAGGAGGAAGCTTTGGGAAAAGTGCAAGGTGACGGATCCGTCATGAACTCCATTGAAACTCAATGGAGGACGGATCTGTTTACTATTGTGTCACACCGAACGGATCCGTCCCCATTGACTTGCATTGGGGGTCATTCTGGATCTGTCTTGGTGCGGATGCCCGGACCGGAGAGCAAACCGCAGCATGTTGCGGTTTGCTCTCTGGTCTGGAGACTGAAGAGAACTGAACGGAATGCATTTAGGAGCATTCTGTTCTCTTCAGTTCAGTTTTGTCCCCATTGACAATGAATGGGGGCAAAACTGAAGCGTTTTATTCTGGTATTGAGCCCCTATGAAGGAGCTCAATACCGGAATTTGTAAACGCTAGTGTGAAAGTAGCCTAAGTCTTCCTTAGGAGTTAGGAGAACATTTGGCTGGTCTGAGTACATTAAGCTATCTGAGAACTTTTTAGCTCCCTGGCCCATTACGTCACTAAGGGGGTTCATGTTGATCTAATGAGATAATTGGCTTACATGTGTCACATACAACTTCTATGGGAGGTAGGAGAGCATCATTCCTCCTCGCTGATAGCTGCCGTCTGCATGTTCTTATTCTTGATGGCTTTTTTCAACTTTCTGCTCTGTTTGGAAGGGGAATCATTTTGAGCCATGGATATAATTGGTTTCCATGTTTCACATTTAACTTCTCTAAACCTCTTTAATTCATGCTGAAGTCTTCTGTAGAAGCTAGAAGAGCATCATTTATCATATTGTTTAGAGGTGAAAGGGAAGTGATAATTGGTCTGGGGGCATTTTGTTCTTGGGAAAGATAGGGCAAGTCTGAAGATGCAGATGCTCAACCACTAGTTTCACCAGTTTTGAGAAACTTTGGTTATTAAATAGTTTTTAGTTCAGTTTGTTTTCTCCGTTATTTTTTTCTTATTTTGCAGCATCTGTTTGCCTGTGAAGCCTCATCATCCGCTGATAAAGTCATCACCTTCATTTACTTCAATGGACTAAAATCTTCTCGCGTTAAACTTTTATCAACAAAAGGTCAATCCGCTTGTTGCCACTGAACTGCACTTGAGGAAACGAATGGCCTCTGTGATGTTGACTATTTGTCCGCCTAGCAGTAATTTAGATCGATGCTGAAGTTTATTATGTAAAGACTTCATTGAAAGCTCACAAAGGGATTACTAGCAAAGTCCGCTGATTAGATAAATGACTTTGTTCTCTCTCTGTGCTAATTTACTGCACTTTAAAGCAACTTTTGTCAGGTTTTCTTGTAACTTAACAAAGACAAGAAAGATATACAGGTATATGGTTGTTTGTGAAGGACAAGATCTACTAGGCCAGGTAGATGGCCCACTGTATTGCTATGGGTACTTTCACATTAGGCTACTTTCACACTAGCGTTTTAAAATTCCGGTATTGAGTTCCGTCATAGGGGCTCAATACCGGAATAAAACGCTTCAGTTTTGTCCCCATTCATTGTCAATGGGGACAAAACTGAACTGAAGACAACGGAATGCTCCTGAAAGCATTCCGTTCCGTCTTCAGACCGGAGAACAAACCGCAGCATGCTGCGGTTTGCTCTCCGGTCCAGGCATCCGCACCAAGACGGATCCGGAATGACCCCCAATGCAAGTCAATGGGGGTGGATCCGTCTGGTGTGACCATAATGGTAAGCGGATCCGCCCTCCATTGACTTTCAATGGAGTCCATTACGGATCCGGGTACACATAGACACATACAGACATAAACATACACACACATAAAGACATACAAACACACATACATACTTACATGCTCCCCGGCAGGTCTTCGGAGCGTCAGGACGGCTCACACAGGTCACGATTCCCCACAGCGCCCTCTGCTGGGCGCCTGGTGGAATCGTCATCTGACGATTCCACCAGGCGCCCAGCAGAGGGCGCTGTGGGGAATCGTGACCTGTGTGAGCCGTCCTGACGCTCCGAAGACCTGCCGGGGAGCATGTAAGTATGTATGTGTGTTTGTATGTCTATATGTGTGTGTATGTTTATGTGTATGTATATGTATGTACTGTGTGACATGTGTGGGGCCGGAGCGCGGTTCCGGCTCCACACATGTCACTGCGGCAGGCCTGATCCGGCAGCACCCTTCACCTGCCGGATCAGGCCTGCCGCCAGTGTGAAAGTAGCCTTAGCGGTTTAATATTCCGGTATTGAGTTCCGTCATAGGGGCTCAATACCGAAATAAAACGCTTCAGTTTTGTCCCCATTCATTGTCAATGGGGACAAAACTGAACTGAAGAGAACAGAATGCACCAAAATGCATTCCGTTCAGTTCTCTTCAGTCTCCAGACCGGAGAGAGCAAACCGCAATATGCTGCGGTTTGCTCTCCGGTCTGGGCAACCGCACCAAGACGGATCCGGAATGACCCCCAATGCAAGTCAATGGGGACAGACCCGTTCGGTGTGACACCATAGTAAACGGATCCGTCCTCCATTGACTTTCAATGGAGTTCATGACGGATCCAACACCTTGCACTTTTCCCTCCTCCCTCCAGCAGGGGGCGCTGTGGGGAATCTTACCATTGTGCACGCCGTCCTCCTCCTCCTCATCGTTATCTGGAGCTGCTGGGACAGGTCGGGAGCTGCTGGGACAGGTAAGTTAACCCCCCTCCTCCTCAACACAGTGTCTGACATGCGTGGGGCCGGAGCGCGGTTCCGGCCCCACACGTGCACCTGCGGCAGCACGGATCCGGCGGGACCCTTCATCCACCGGATCCGTGCTGCCGCTAGTGTGAAAGAGGCCTATAACTGGATAAACAGAACAGGGTCTAGGCTACAAATCACCATTATAGTCAAACACGGTCTAACTCTATGGCTAAAATCAGTTGTCATTTGAGGATCACACCTATTGAGATAGTAGTATTTAAAAAGGTAAGGTGACCACAAGATCTAAAAGAGACTGTACATGCTGGTTCATTCCACCATGCAGTTTTAGTAAAATGAGTTCCAAATATTTGATCACTTTTTGCCCCTAGGCCTCTTAGGTGAGAAGTTCCTCCGTTCCAGTGGAATAACCTGAAATGACTGGGCCTCACAGCAAATTTGTGAATGGGCCCCTCCACCCCCTAGAAACTTCTTCGCAACCCCCTTTTCCTATGCAACCCCCAGTCTTGTGGCTAGTCAAAATCGCTTTCTCAGACCAGGCTCGGCATCCGCTCCGTCCGTTTCCTACATGTATATACTGTATGTCTTTTCACCGCATGAATGTAATTTTATAATACTGTTGAGGGGGCCCTGACAATAAAATCTGTTAGTCGTCCTCCTGGGTGGGCCCCTTCTGAGTTCGGGCCCCAAAGCAGCCATTTCTCCTGCTTCCCCTATAGCTACACCTTTGCTCCTTTCCATCAGCTTCTTCTCATCTCCTTTGTTTTGTAAAGTGTCAGAGCCATATAGAAGGTCCTGCTGCTACCAGGAAGAAGAATTGGTCCTCCCGGAGCTGAGCTCCCACATCCAAGCGCAGATTGTACTAAATGAGCCATGTTGAGTAGACCTGATCTTGGAAAGTGTCTCTTCCTTCTGGCTCATAATGGGGGGACAGGTGTGGTAGGGGAGAGGGGGTTGAGGGGGCCCTGAAATTGGGAGCCCTCTCTGTCAAGTCATTATGTCCTAATAGGTTATATATATATAGGCCCAGTTTCATGATGCAACCCTTTTAAGACAGTGATGCTATGCAAAATTTCTAAAACTAACTCCAACCGTTGGGTAAGTTTAGTCTGGAAAATTAAATGTCATAACAGTGAAAGTGGGAAATTATGTATAGTTAACAATCTTCCTGAGGACGCAGATACAGTTGAATGCGGCGGTGAAGCAGGGAGCTATCAGCTCCATGCTTCAAGATTCACTTACCTTCGCTCCCCCAGTAGCAGGTGAGGAATCGGCCTGTTCGGTCTTCAGCCCAGTAATAACGTCACTACATTGCACCTACTGCCGGGGAGAGCAGAATGTGCTTTTATCATTGGGGGAATGGAGCTAGGTGAGTATTACTTTTTGTTAATTTTATTAACACTATGGGGGGCACTAAGGGGGCAGCATTATTGTGAGGGGACAGTACTACAAGGGGGCATAAATACTGTGTTGTGGCACTAAAAGGACATTCTACTGTGTGGGGAAATAATTACCATGTGGGGACTTGGTGGGTATGAGCATGTATACACTCACCGGCCACTTTATTAGGTACACCATGCTAGTAACGGGTTGGACCCCCTTTTGCCTTCAGAACTGCCTCAATTCTTCGTGGCATAGATTCAACAAGGTGCTGGAAGCATTCCTCAGAGATTTTGGTCCATATTGACATGATGGCATCACACAGTTGCCGCAGATTTGTCGGCTGCACATCCATGATGCGAATCTCCCGTTCCACCACATCCCAAAGATGCTCTATTGGATTGAGATCTGGTGACTGTGGAGGCCATTTGAGTACAGTGAACTCATTGTCATGTTCAAGAAACCAGTCTGAGATGATTCCAGCTTTATGACATGGCGCATTATCCTGCTGAAAGTAGCCATCAGATGTTGGGTACATTGTGGTCATAAAGGGATGGACATGGTCAGCAACAATACTCAGGTAGGCTGTGGCGTTGCAACGATGCTCAATTGGTACCAAGGGGCCCAAAGAGTGCCAAGAAAATATTCCCCACACTATGACACCACCACCACCAGCTTGAACCGTTGATACAAGGCAGGATGGATCCATGCTTTCATGTTGTTGACGCCAAATTCTGACCCTACCATCCGAATATCGCAGCAGAAATCGAGACTCATCAGACCAGGCAACGTTTTTCCAATCTTCTATTGTCCAATTTCGATGAGCTTGTGCAAATTGTAGCCTCAGTTTCCTGTTCTTAGCTGAAAGGAGTGGCACCCGGTGTGGTCTTCTGCTGCTGTAGCCCATCTGCCTCAAAGTTCGACGTACTGTGCGTTCAGAGATGCTCTTCTGCCTACCTTGGTTGTAACGGGTGGCAATTTTGAGTCACTGTTGCCTTTCTATCAGCTCGAACCAGTCTGCCCATTCTCCTCTGACCTCTGGCATCAACAAGGCATTTCCGCCCACAGAACTGCCGCTCACTGGATGTTTTTTATTTTTCGGACAATTCTCTGTAAACCCTAGAGATGGCTGTGCGTGAAAATCCCAGTAGATCAGCAGTTTCTGAAATACTCAGACCAGCCCTTCTGGCACCAACAACCATGCCACGTTCAAAGGCACTCAAATCACCTTTCTTCCCCATACTGATGCTCGGTTTGAACTGCAGGAGATTGTCTTGACCATGTCTACATGCCTAAATGCACTGAGTTGCCACCATGTGATTGGCTGATTAGAAATTAAGTGTTAACGAGCAGTTGGACAGGTGTACCTAATAAAGTGGCCGGTGAGTGTAGATAGGTATTGGCAGATTTAAAGGCATGTAAAACAGCTCAAGTGGTTCGAGCCCCATAAAAAGAACTACTGAAGCACATATTGCTGAAAAAGTTCCTGATGGCCATGATAGAAAGGTGTCAGGACACACAGGATATCACAGCCTGCTGTACATCTGGCTGTCCACCTGCAAACTGGTCTGAATGCCCATGCTGATCCCTGTCCACTGCTGAAAGTGCCTACAATGGACATGTGAGCAGCAAAACTGGACCATGGAGCAATAGAAGGGAGTGACCTGTTCTGAAGAACCACTTTACATCAAGTAGATGGCCAACTGCATGTGTACCACTTACCTGGGGAAGAGGGCACTATCAGAAGAAGACAGGTCATGGAGGCAAAGTGATGTTCTAGGCAAGGTTCTGCTAGAAAATCTTGGGTCATGCCATCATGTGACACGTACCACCTACCTAAACATTTTACAGATAAGGCAGCACCCATGACAGAGGTATTCCCTTATGGCAGTGACCTCTTTCTGCAGGATAATGTCCCAGACACATTGCAAAAATTGTGCAGGAACATGACATAGAGATCAAGGGATGTCTAACTGCACAAGCTGAACACCTGATATGAAGCTATCAGCATGAGGCCTAACTATTGGTTGATCCCATTCGAAACTGTTTCTCATTAGAGACTTATTTTTTAGTCCGTACTCTATCGGGGAAAAAAGTATGCAAATTAACTCATACTAGTTGAACCACAGACCACCATCTGTAGGCAGGATTGTTTCGGGGTTCATGTACCTTGTCAGTATAGAGCAGGTACTTGTTAGGCAGATGCTATGTCTTAGACATATCTCAAGAGGGTACCGTTTTGCATTAAAGACACATGGTGGTATATGAAGACTTATTTTTCAAAAATCGCTCCATGAAAAAGAAATATGCTGTGTACTGATAAGGTGGAAAACCCCGAAACTGTGGTGGCTACAGATGGGCATCTCTGGTTTGGCAGGCATGAGTTAATTTGCATCCATTTTTCCCACTGAGAATTGCCCTCAAAATAAGTCTTCATACACTGCCATCTCTCTTTCATAAGAAACAGTCTCCTGTGAAGTACATCTAGGGCATCTCATCTATCCAACCAACCACTACCGTGCTCTGTACTGATCAGTGGCAAGAACCCTGAAAGATCTGTCTACAGATGGGAGTTCCTTGTTGATCCTACAAAATTCTTGCTGCTGTTGTTCGTACAAAGGAGAACTGTAAGTGTAGTTGTTTTTTCTTTAACGGGTCATACAATTCATGAGATCTGAGGAAACAATTCATCAACCCAACACCCCGTGCAATGAGAATATGTTCTACGCAGAGTATTTGTCTTGGAACGATCTGTTCATTGTTTTCCAGGACACAGCCTTTATTTTTCTCTACCCTGTTGACCATCGGTCATGGAGACACACGAGTTGTTGACTCTAACTCCTTTCCTTTCATTCATCCCAGGTGCATTATTTATCCTGAATTCGGTGGAGCTTGTATGTTTATAGAGTAAACTCTTTTAAACCAGCGCACTATTTCTATGCAAACAGAAACATGGCAACTGCAAGCTTCGGCTTTGCAAAGTCAACAATCAACATTTCGTTCCATCACTTAGCGGTGAAACTTGACCCTCCCAGTACATAATCTCTGATAACATTGTTTACCACTTAGCTGAAGTGGTTGTAATGCCTTGGATAAAAATCAGAGGAAGACATTATACGGGCAGCTGACATGACCATGTTCCTGGATCTGGTAGGCATTGTTGCTTCTAAGAGAGCGGAGAAAGTATGAACCAAGAGAGGAGCACTGAGGTCATAATTATGGAGGGGCCACTTCACCGTGACAAGTAAGTACCATCTTAGTGTAATCAGCAGGGACTTCAGAAGGAATTTAAGTCAAGTGCTAGTTAAGTTCGAACCTGGATGCCCGGATAAGTTGAGGGCTTTACTATTGGTATTGTTGAAACTGACGACAATGGTTGTTCACTGTTGGTCACAATTTTTCAAAGAGATGGGGTTAGTTCTAGAAAATTCCTAAACATGAGATTTGATGAGGTTGAAAAAAAGGCACAATTCCATCATGTCCTACCTGTAATCCAACTGTGATGATCCAGGGGAAGGCAAAAATACCCTATTAAGGGTGAATAATTCCTTTCCGACTCCAAATCTGTCAATTCAGAATAAATTCCTGGATCAATGTTCCATCTCCAAAAATCCAGGCATCCAGACCCTTCATGAATTTGTACAAGGAGCAACCATCATGACATCTGGTGGCAGAGTCTTCCTTTGCGTCACTGCTCATACAGTAATGAATCCCCTTCTACTGTATGTTGATGGTAAAACCTTCTTTCTTCTAGACTTTCTTCATCCCTCCTGGTAAGATTACGTTCACTTCGCCTACTTGACTCTGATTGACCGACTACTGTATATACAGTGTCCTTACTGCCATAAGAGAAGAGGGAATAAAGGGTTTGGGTGTGCTGGATCTTTGACTTCACCTAATGACAGATGTTGAATTTGAGGTTGTGTGGCACACCGGCCCACTGGGGAGGGCATACAGAGCTGGAGAGGAGGAAGGGACTGGCGGCGGCGGCAATGAGGGTGATAGTAGTCACCATTGTAGCTAAACTCTACTCCAGCACTTCCCCAGGTTGGGAGAGGCGCAACCCTTCATCCCGTCGGGGCACGTGCTGGATTTCTGGGTCTCCTGCCTGGTGGTGACTAGGTTGCTGTTGGTATTGGCCAGTACGTCTCACTAGTGTGGAAGGGCACAAGAAGAAAATGCCTCAGTCCATATGCAGTGAAATCTGGCTTACTTGCCAGGAAGTTCCGCCAGCCAAGGGAGATGGGCAGGGTTGCCAACTGGTCAGAAATTCCTGGACACTCTGGAAAAATGTGCCCTATTTTTACAGTGTCCATGGAAAAAAAATAGCTGTTGGCCGGTGTGCCACACAACCTCAAATTCAACATGTGTCATTAGGTGAAGTCAAAGATCCAGCACACCCAAACCCTTTATTCCCTCTTCTCTTATGGCAGTAAAGGCACTGTATATACAGTACTTGGTCAATTTTTTTTTTTTGTGGCTGGTGGTACTCAATTGTAATTATCATAATTTTATGGCTCACACTAAACACCGCTGATGCATTCATATCAGTATAACGAGCCATAGAAATGTACAGTATTACTTATAATTTTTAGCATTTATTGTGGTTTTCCAATCTGTCTGTAAAAAAATATTGGCTGTCCATGATTTTTGGATACGCTGTCCAGAAAAAAGAAAAAAAAAATCAGGTTTGCAAAACTGGACATGGGACCATCCTACTACCCAGCATCTATCGTTAAGGACTGCAAGTTACCGGTAACTAATTCCTACCCATATATAGTTTTTGGAATAATAAAGTCACATTAGCTATGGTTATCGTGCATACTCAGTGTACATTAACCCTTATAACACTCAACCGTTTGAGCATTTGACACAGTAGGCTTGAATGAATCGAACTTGGGATTATATATCCGAAGTTGATTCGTTCAAAAACTTTGTTTGAAATGCTGTTTTCGAACAGCATTAAAATGTATTGGCTTTGTGGAGGAAAACTTTGTCTCTTCTGAAGTTGCGCAAGACTTCAGCAAATAAGTTCAGTATTCCTATCTGATTACTTAAAACATTTTAAAATAGCAATCCGAAGTCCGGTTTGGTGCAGGGTGGTACCTCGGAGTGTGAGGAGTACTCGGAAGAGTCTACAGTACTTTTTATTCATTTATCTGCCAAAATGTATGGTTGTACAGATTTAAGTGGCTCTGTCAGACTACAGGGCTTTGTTTGTGGTCTGTAACCATGGAGATACATAGGTTTGTTAACAGCTGTATACATAAAATGAAAGCAGATTTTTGTGTCAATCATGATTACTTGCCAAGTAACCTTATCATTTTAGATACATTGAAGCCATAAACAAATTAGTTGCAAAAGTATTCATACCCTTTAATACCTCATTATAGAAACATGGAACGTATTTTTTTTTATTTTTCTCCTAATATAAACCACACGTCAGCTTTGTGTAACAGCCAGTAAGTGTGGACCCACTGTGCCAACTAACTGGTTTGGTTTTGGGCTAGACTTGAAGGGCTCCAAAATTCCTGGGCCCCTCATAAAGGTTATTCTTACCCCACTCCCCAACACCCGCGTCGCTCCTGATGCCCGTGCGGCCGCCACTGCATCGACCTGTCGCACGGATCAAAACATCTGGCGATGGGAGGGGGAGCAGCCAATAGCAGGGCATGAGGAGGGCGAGCCTCCCTAGCATCACGTTTGATGCAGCGGCGGCCATGTAGGCACCAGGAGTGACGCAGGTGCCGGGGAGCAGGGTAAGTATAACCTGTATGAGGTACCTGGGAATTTTGGGGGGCATTATAGGTGTTGGATAACCCTTTTAAGGGCGTTGTCCTGGTGGTCCCCTGGTATTCATCCTTTAACCTCTATACAAGGATCTGGACTTCGTTGCATGGAACCAACCAGACTGCTACCTCCTGGAATAGTCCCGGTGTAGTTGGCAAATGACCAATGGGAATCAGAGACACTGGTATGAAGCACTGAAGAATCAGGCAATATGTGTAGTCAGGAGACAGGCTGAGGTCAGGGCAGGCAGCGTACTAGCATATACGAGAAAGCAATCTGAGGTCAGGGCAGGCAGCTGTCACGAGTGGGCTTGCGTCTGGTATCAGACGTTCTGCGCGGCTTTCAAAAGTGACATCATTTGACATGTTTTCCCCTTGGTTTGGTTGCTGTTTACCAAACCCCTTCCCCTCAGCTGTTGTAGGTGTGGTAATTATCTTTCCTCTATTTATTCCTTCATCTCCCAGTAGTCACTGCGGTTTATACTTTCTGCTGACTTAGTTGTTTGGAGCGGTTCTTGGCTGAGATCCAGTTGCTGCTATTTCTGCATCAAGATAAGTGTCATTTTTCCCTATTGTGTTTATCCGTCGTTTGGAGTCTCCTATTCATCCGTCCTGTTGTAGGAACAGGTTGACTCCTTCCCCTATCACTAACTACAGGGTCAGTTAGTAATTAGGTTCCTGTGTATGAACTCTCCTACACCTAAGGCCTGTTTATACTGGTAGTCTGCCGGGGCCTAGTCTCAGGGATTCCTGCAGGAAGTGACCATTTCCCTTCTCCGGTCTATTCCCTTCCCTCTTACGCTTGGTGTGGCTATACCCTCCACACCAGAGCGTGACAGCAGCGTTCGTGCATATCCGAGAAAGCAAAAAAATCAGAGTTGAGAAACAGGCTGGGTTCGTACACAAGTTGACAGAAAAAGCACACCTTCACTAGGACTAGCAAACACTAGAATACCCAAAGCTCAGGCAATGAGGTGAAGCAACCAGCCCAGCTAAATAGGAAGGCTGATCAGCACCTTAACCAGTAGAGGGAAAGAATTAACTCTAGCAGCACTGGAAGTCCCAATACACACAGGGAGAGTGGAGCAATACCAGTGCCTGGCTGGGAAAGGGGTACAGCAGCAGAGGCGAGCTGCTAGTGTAATACTTTGGCATGCAAAAGGATTTTCCAGGCTCCTGATATTGATGACCTATCCTCATTATTATCCAACTGGTGAGGGTTCGACATCCCGCGCCCCCACCGATCAGCCTCTGGCGCTGGAACTACGGTAGCAGTGTGAATGGAACAGGAAGAACAGCTCCGTTTAAAGTGTAGTGGCCGTACCATGTTACTGCAGATAAGCTCTCATTCACTTCAGTGTGAGATGAGCCGCAGTAACCCGGCACAGCCACTACACTTTGATCGGAGCTGTGCATCCTGATCCATTCAAAGTGCTAGTTCCGCCAGTGCAGAAGGCAGCTGATTGGTGCAGGTGCGGGGCGTCGGACCGTCACCGATACTGACCAAATTAAGCCACACCCCAAAGGGTGTGTGGTTGTGGCAGGGTGGCTTAACACAGGGTGTTAAGTCGCCGTCATACTGTGTCTCCCAATAATGTTAATATGTCCATTAATGCCCCCCTAGATATATTAAAGACTTTATTAGTGCCCCCCAGCATTAATAATGCCCCCATTAGCTCCCCCCAGAATTAATATTTCCCCCATTAGTGCCCCTAGTAATAGTAATGCCCCCATTAGCGCCCCCCAGAATTAATATTGCCCCCATTAGTGCCCCAAGTAATGGTAATGCCCCCATTAGTTCCCCAATAATATTAATGGCCCCATTAGCACCCCCCAGAATAAATACTGCCCCATTAGTGCCCACCAGTAATATTAATGCCCCCATTAGTGCCCCCCCCAGTAATAGTAATGCCTCCATTAGTGCCCCCCACTAAGAGTAATGGCCCCGTTAGTGCCCCCAGTAATAGTAATATCCCATTTAGTGCCCCCTTCTCTGCTTCTGCAAAAGGTGGTGGTGGTGGGGGTTCAAAGACTGCTCTAATGAGTGTTGCACAATAGAAGTGCTCATTAGTGACAGTCTGCACAATAAAATACCGGAAAATACCGGCAATTAATACTGCGGGTAGAAAAAAATTACCTCCACCGGCAGGGCCACTAAGATACTGGCCATGCTGGTGAGATACCAGCCGGGTGGCAACCCGACTCACCTGTTCTGTGGATAGGTCATCAATATCAGGAGCCGGGAAAACCCCTTTATCTGTGGCTTCTATGTGATTTTCCCTTCTGTTGCGAAAGACCCGTACAAACTCCTATGCTACAACATGTGGCTGCTCTGGTACTATAAAGCGATGGAATACCATCACGACATGGCGGTGGCAGGTGAAGGTGGAACAGAACCTTCCAAACCACCAGAAGCAAGGCTTCCAGTTTACATTCCCCATTATCACCTCGACCCACGATCCTCAGATCTATCCTCGAGTCATTTCACTCTGCTGCCACTAGATGGCAGTGTATTTCTGCCAACTTCTAATAGGCATAAACACATCAAAATGCGGGCGGTTATAAAAGAACGCAGGGTGTATATTTTGCTCATTCTGGGGTGTTTGAAAGGATGTTATGACCTCAGCACAAGCAAAATGTGTAGGGAAAAAAAAAAGCAACAGACAGCTGCGAGTGACTTGATTTTTTTTGCGGTGGTTTTATTGCTCTCGTCTGGATATATATATATATAAAAAAAGAAAAAAATAGAAATATTTCTGCTTCTCTTTCAAATCAACTGGAAAATGCTGATACAATATATGATAGCTCAGTGGAAGCTGGGAGGAGAGAGCAAATGTTGTGATATTAATCCAAATATGACTCCCCCCATCTCAGGCGGTATACTGTATATGTGCTCACTGATAAGAGGATCTATGTGGACTGGGGAGCAGGAATGTAAAGACATATATCACACCCATAGTGGCCCCCTACACACCTCAGCTGCTGCAGAACCTCCTAATACACACCTCAGCTGCTGCAGAACCTCATAATACACACCTCAGCTGTTGCAGAACCTCATAATGCACACCTCAGCTGTTGCAGAACCTCATAATACACATATCAGCTGCTGCAGAACCTCCTAATACACACCTCAGCTGTTGCAGAACCTCATAATACACATATCAGCTGCTGCAGAACCTCCTAATACACACCTCAGCTGTTGCAGAACCTCATAATGCACACCTCAGCTGCTGCAGAACACCGTAATACACACCTCAGCTGCTGCAGAACACCGTAATACACACCTCAGCTGCTGCAGAACCTCCTAATACACACCTCAGCTGCTGCAGAACACCGTAATACACACCTCAGCTGCTGCAGAACATCATAATACACCCCTCAGCTGCTGCAGAACCTCATAATACACACCTCAGCTGCAGCAGAACATCATAACACACCCCTCAGCTGCTGCAGAACCTCCTAATACACACCTCAGCTGCTGAAGAACATAATACACCTCTCAACTGCTGCAGAACCTCATAATACACACCTCAACTGCTGCAGAACCTCCTAATACACACCTCAGCTGCTGCAGAACATAATACACACCTCAACTGCTGCAGAACCTCATAATACACACCTCAACTGCTGCAGAATCTCATAATACACACCTCAGCTGCTGCAGAACATCATAATACACACCTCAGCTGCTGCAGAACATAATACACACCTCAACTGCTGCAGAACCTCATAATACACACCTCAACTGCTGCAGAACCTCCTAATACACCCCTCAGCTGCTGCAGAACATCATAATGCACACCTCAGCTGCTGCAGAACATCATAACACACCCCTCAGCTGCTGCAGAACCTCATAATACACACCTCAGCTGCTGCAGAACCTCATAATACACACCTCAGCTGCTGCAGAACATCATAATACACACCTCAGCTGCTGCAGAACCTCATAATACACACCTCAGCTGCTGCAGAACATCATAATACACACCTCAGCTGCTGCAGAACCTCATAATACACACCTCAGCTGCAGCAGAACATCATAACACACCTCTCAGCAGCTGCAGAACCTCCTAATACACACCTCAACTGCTGCAGAACCTCATAATACACACCTCAACTGCTGCAGAACCTCCTAATACACACCTCAGCTGCTGCAGAACATCATAATACACACCTCAGCTGCTGCAGAACCTCCTAATACACACCTCAGCTGCTGCAGAACCTCATAATACACACCTCAGCTGCTGCAGAACATAATACACACCTCAGCTGCTGCAGAACATCATAATACACACCTCAGCTGCTGCAGAACATCATAATACACACCTCAGCTGCTGTAGAACCTCAAAAGAAAAACCTTAAATACTGCAGACCTGCTTTATGATGAAAATGAGGACATTTCAGTCAATGATGATGACTAGAAATGTTGTTATAGTGTACAGTAGGAAGCAAATTTTCCCTCATATAGTCACCATTAACATCAGTATTTAGTAAGTGATTATTATTATTATTATGATTATTATTATTATTATTATTATTATTATCCTGCTTTTCCATCCTAGTATCTCCCAGCTGTGTACGATGCTTTGTAGAGCTCTGATCAGACTGATATACAGCCTCACCATCACACTGGGATATTGGATTTTGATATAAATGCAAATAATTTTGTGTCCTTTTTATATTTATATATTCCTGGAGGTTCAGTGTTTATGTCATTGCAGTAACACTAATCTCCTTTTAAAGTCTGACTCCACATCCAGCTCAAGGGCTCATGGAGCAGGTTTTACTGCCCTAAATGGAGAATTAAGAAACCACAAGGACACAAATTACCTACACTGTCATTTAAAGAGCAACGCAACACAAAACAGCACATAAAAAAACTCAGGTAAATATAAAAATAAAACAAAAAAAGTCATCTTCTGTGAAGTTGTTACAAATGATCTTCACAAGTTTTTCTCTAAGAAGCCCTCCTCCTCTGCACTCATTATCTGTATTAATTGCACCTGTTTGAACTCGTTACCTGTATAAAAGACACCTGTCCACACAATCAATCAATCACACTCCAACCTCTCCACCATGGCCAAGACCAAAGAGCTGTCTGAGGACACCAGGAACAAAATTGTAGACCTGCACAAGGCTGGGATGGGCTACAGGACAATAGGCGAGCAGTTTGGTGAGAAGAACAACTATTGGCGCAATTAATAAAAAATGGAAGAAACACAAGATGACTGTCAATCTTCCTCTGTCTGGAGCTCCATGCAAGATCTCACCTCGTGGGGTAAGGATGAAACTGAGAAGGTCAGGAATCAGCCCAGAACTACACGGGACGACCTGGTCAATGACCTGAAGAGAGCTGGGACCACAGTCTCAAAGATTACCGTCAGTAACTCACTACACCGTCATAGATTAAAATCCTGCAGGGCACACAAGATCCCCCTGCTCATGCCAGCTCATGTCCAGGCCTATTTGAAGTTCACCAATGACCATCTAGATGATCCAGAGGAAACATGGGAGAAGGTCATGTGGTCAGATGAGACCAATATAGAACCTTTTGGTATCAACTCTACTCGCTGTGTTTGGAGAAAGAAGAAGGAGAAGTACAACCCCAAGAACACCGTGCCAACCGTGAAGCATGGGGGTGGAAACATCATACTTTGGGGGTGCTTTTCTGAAAAGTACGGGGTAAAGCCCTGAAACCTGAACGATCTGGAGAAGATCAGTATGGAGGAGTGGACCAAAATCCCTGCTGCACTGTTTGCAACTTGGTCAAGAAGTACCGGAAACGTCTGACGTCTGATATTGCAAACAAAGGTTTCTGGACCAAATATTAAGTTCTGTTTTTCTATTGCATCAAATACTTATTTTATGCAATAAAATGCTAATTAATTATTTAAAAATCATACCATGTGATTTTCAGGATTTTTTTTTTAGATTTTTTTCTCTCACAGTTGACATGTACCTACAATAAAAATTACAGACCTCTCCATTCTTTGTAGGTGGAAAACTTGCAAAATCGTCAGTGTATCAAATACTTATTTTCCCCACTGTAAGTGATTACTGTATCAATACCAACATTAAATTGAACTTCCCCCCAAAAAAATTTAGATTGCAACCCGGTGGAAGCTGAATATACATAAATGGACGATTGAGGCTTGATGCTCAATTTCTTGTTAATACACACAGGTAGACTGCTGCTATACCTTGGGTATTGATGCAGTGATTGTATGTATGTATGTGTATATATATATCTTCAGCTTAATCAAATTGAACAACACAAAAAAAGGATTTCTGTGAAAATTGGGGGGGGGGTTAAAGTATTTGTTTGCAGGTAGCTGCTTTTGAGGTGCACAACACACACAATTCTTCTTTGCAATCCTAGCCTTCCCGTCATGGCCCCAATAATCAATAATAATCAATAAGCTTGATTGATTGATTTCTGACTCTCCCAGACTCCCTAAGATTTATTTCCTGGCAGACACTGTAAGACCCAACCACCCTCATTCATAGCCCAACACAGAATGGCGTTCTGCTAGGCCACCTCCCTGCTTGCTGCAGCACTGATTGGTTTATCCAAGCTGTCAGCCTGGGAGCCAATAAGGGCAAGCCCCTGGCCCACTTCCTCTCATGGTCATGTGAGAACCCTTCTTCTTCCTCCTTAGTGCTTTTTTCCTCCTGTGCTCTAAAATGGTGCTACATGTCGTTTTAGTGGATTTGTCCAAAACAAACCCGGAAAGATTCGGGTTTGTCTGCCGTCTGAAAAATAGCAAAGTTCCGACCGAACTTGGTTCAGTCCGAACTGGTTTGTTCATCCTTACTACTCAGTATGTATCTGGAACTATTAGTATTTGTCTGTAACTATGAGTTTTTATCTGGACCTACGGTATAGGTGTCTATCTGGATCTATCTCTGATATCTATGTATTATCTATCTATCAATCTATCTATTTATCTATCATCTATCTACAGTATCTATCTATCTATCTATCTATCTATCTATCTATCTATCTATCTATCTATCATATCTATGTATTATCTATCTACAGTATCTATCTATCTCATATCTATCTATCTACAGTAGCTATCTGTCTATCTATCATCTATCTACAGTATCTATCTACAGTATCTATCTACAGTATCTATCTATCTCTCTCATATCTATCTATCATCTATATACAGTATATATCTACAGTACCTATCTATCTCTATATATCATCTATATACAGTATATATCTACAGTATTTATCTGTCTACAGTATCTATCATCTATCTACAGTATATATCTACAGTATCTATCTGTCTACAGTATCTATCTCTCTCTCTCTCATATTTATCTATCATCTATATACAGTATATATCTACAGTATATCTATCTATCTATCATCTATCTACAGTATCTATCTATCTACAGTATCTATCTATCTCATATCTATCTATCTATCTCTATCTATCATCTATATACAGTATATATCTACAGTATCTATCTCTCTCTCTCATTATCTATCTATCTATCTATCTACTAATATCTACTTTCTCTTGATATGGGCCTGCCGGTTTGTGTAGGATGCAGGTCAGTGTTAGGGTGCATTCACACGACCGTAGTTTTGGGTCCGCATCCGTTCCGCAATTTTGCGGAACGGGTGCGGACCCATTCATTTCAATAGAGCCGCAAAAGATGTGGACGGCACACAATGTGCTGGCCGCATCCGTAGGTCCGATCCGCGGCCCCGCAAAAAAGATAGAGCATGTCCTATTCTTGTCCGCAATCGCGGACAAGAATAGGCAGTTCTATCATAGGGCCGGCTACATTCACACAGCCGGTATCCGTGTTTTGCGGATCCGCAATTTGCGGACCGCAAAACACATACGGTCGTGTGAATGTAGTCTTAGTGTAGGACTCATCCGATTGGAAGCCACCTTGATCGTTGGTGGATGAGCCCGACATATTTATGATCATGTATATGCGCTAAGAGCTTCCACTTCATATACTACATAGCAGTTATGCTTTTTTACTTCTTCATATGTTCATTTCATGTTCATTTTATGTGTCATGGCTTATTCTAGTGCTGCTGCCATTTTCTGTTTAGTATTTAATTAGCCAGCAGGTAGCTTGTACCTGACTCTCACCTGTAGGAGGTGCTGTCCGTTTTTTGCAATTATCTATCTATCTATCTATCTATCTATCTATCTATCTATCTATCTATCTATCTATCTATCTATCTATCATCTATATACAGTATATACCTACAGTATCTATCTATCTATCTATCTATCTATCTATCTATCTATCTATCTATCTATCTATTCTATTCTATCTATATTAGTGTTGAGCAAATCAAAGCCTAACAAAAAATTTGATTCCCCGTGAAGACTAATTTCCACATGGTTATTGGTAACAAATCTATTTTTCCTGAAATGCTAGTAAAAAAAATTCTGCATGCTCACCTCCTCCATTTGCTTGCGGAGAGGTCATTGCGGCCATCTTGATTGAAGATCCCCTGAAAGTCCTCAACTGTAGCCTCAGATGTCGCGCAATGAACGCAGCATCTAAGGGGTTTAACCCTTTCGCGCCCGGAGGTTTTTTCGGTTATGCATTTTCGTTTTGCACTCCCTGCCTTCAAACAGCCATAACTCTTTTATTTTTCTGTTCACATAGCTGTATGAGGGCTTGTTTTTTGCAGGACAAGTTGTACTTTCCAACGCTACCATTTAATATTGCATACGGTGTAGTGGGAAGCGGGAAAAAAATTCCAAACCGGGTGAAATTGCAAAGAAAACGCTATTCTGCTACAGTTCTACGGGTTTCTTATTTACAGCGTTCGATGTGCATTAAAACTGATCCATTACTTTCATTCTACTGGTCAGTACGAATCCGGCAATACCTAATATGTATAGTTTTTCCTGCGTTTTCATAGTGATAAAATAATTAGAAAGTTGCCCTTTTTTTTTTTTTTTTTCCTTGTCAAATCTTGACCCCTATAACTTTTTGGTATTTATGTGTACAGAGCTGTATGGGGGCTCATTTTTTGCGGGACGATCTGAAGTTTTTATTGATACCATTCTGGGGTGTGTATGACTTTTTGATCACTTTTTATTTAATTTTTTTTTAGAAAAAAAAGCGACAAAAAACGGCAAATCGCCATTTGGACGCTTTTTTTCGCCACACAATTCGCCGTATTGGATTTTTTTTTTATATTTTAAAAGTACGGGCGTTTTCGGTCACGGTGATACCCATGATGTCTATATTTATTGTTATTTAGGTATTTATTTTTTAATTATACGGAAAGGGGGGTGATTTGAACTTGTATATCTTTTTTATTTTTTATATATTTTTTAACTTTTTAAAAAAAATTTTTTTTACTATTTGAAAGCTCAAATATGGGCTTATATATTGTGGCTTTTTTTTTTTTCTTTATGAGCAATTATGGATTTTATAGACTCAGAAATCCAAGAATTGCTCATTTCTTATCCTGGCCTGCCATCTAGTGGCCAGAATAAGAATTGCACTTAAGTAAGTAGCGGCAAGTCTCTGCTGTTAGAAACAGCAGAGACTTGCCGGCCATGACGCCCGCCGCACTTGCGAGCGGGCGCCATGTGCCCGCATCGCCCCAGCGCCGTACATGTACGGCGCAGGGCGCGAAGGGGTTAATCACGGGGGGCATCGTGATTGCTGTTCCCCATCATTATGCCCATCATTATATATTACATACGGTAATTTGTCACAAATAGAATTTCTTTGTGAAATTTGGCGAAGCAGCTGAATCAAATTTTTCATAACTTCATAACTTCAGATTTTTTTATTTCTCAAATCGACCAGTTTTCACACAAATCTGTGAAGACTTGCTGTTGTTTGAGAGCATCCTCATGGGTCATAAACACAATGGTTAGAAGGGGACCTCAGTGACTTCTATATGAGAGTGGGCATGCTCGGTGACCTCTGCAGAGGTCAGGAGGGAGAAAATAAGCTGTGACATCACATATTGTGAATGGTGGATCTTGTGTTATTTATATATAGACTGATACCTGTCATTGTAATCTTGCATGTGATGATAATGCGATGGCTTACTTAACAGAACAGGAAGTCTTGACCTATTATTGGGCCTGGTGGCCAGTGTGAAAAGTACAAGATTTTTTAAATATAGGTAGAGACATGGAAAATGAAATAAAAAAATCTCCAATAAGAAAAAATAAATAATAAAACTAAAAATATCTATTTAACATAAAAGTGTGATTTAAAGAGTAGGTCATTTTCTGATGACACATTCCCTTTAAGGCCGTTTTAGGAAGTGTCCTTAAAGGTTACACCTGGTTTTGTAATTTCCCGCATACTGCTTTAGCGCATATTAATATGTTTTCTATCCCGCAGCCCTCCACTCAATGAACTTGATGCTGACGTCAACAATAAAAGAAACGATGAAGATGAAGACGATGATGAGACAGACGCGGCCTTAAGAGCGATACAGTATTTATTACAGCCCAGGGATCCTGACGTTTTTAAAAATACAGCACCTCTCCTAGAACATAAGGTATGAAATAGATGGTTTTATATGTAGAAGCTCAGGGGTGTACACACAAAGCAAAGGAGACTTATCAAAACTGGTGTAAAGGGAAACTGGCTTAGTTGCCCATAGCAACCAATCAGATTCCTCCTTTCATTTTCCAAAGGAGCTCTGAAAAATGAAAGGTGGAATCTGATTGGTTGCTATGGGCAACTAAGCCAGTTTTCATCTACACCAGTTTTGATAAATCTCCCCCATAGTGCTTCACGGCAAAACTCAGAAGGGAACCCAGAGGTAACTTATGGATAAACGTAATGGCCCACATTTACAAATACTATCTAATAGTGAAACTTAGGGCCCGTTCACCTCTATGGGTGGCACGCTATCTTGCTGAGCCAGGTGGCCCCCGTACTTTTGCGGGTCCGCAGTAATGCGGACCCACAAAAATACGGCCGTCTGAACGGGGCCTTAAAGTAACACTCCCACAAAAAAGGTTCTCTGACCTATTACAAAGGTGCATGATGTAACCTGTAGTGATCTTCTGGTAATCTTCTTACCAGTGCCTGTGTAAACTATTCCCTCCCTTCTGATCCTCAGCTGTGTCATGTGACCAAGGCTCTAACTTCCCAAATAAGGCTTCATTCACACGTCCATATTTTTCTTTTCCAGATTTTCGGTCAGTTTTTTGCGTATCCGTGTTTCCGCAAAAACCTTCCGTTTTTACCAATTGTACATCCACATCCGTTCCATTTTTCCGCAAAAAAAAAAAAAGGAAGGAGGAATATACGTCGGTAGGGTATTTCTTTCTATTTCCTAGAAACAGATCCGCAATTGCGGATGATATGCAGATGACATATTGATGCATTCCGCATATCATCCGCATTTTTTGCAGACCCATTGACTATAATGGGACCACGGACCGCATATGCGGACAAAAGTAGGACAAGCTCTATCTTATTTGCGGATCCGCATAACGGAACGGAACAACAGATGCGGACTGTATACAGAGTGCTGTCCGCATTTTTTCAGAACCCATTGAAATGAATGGATCCGCATCCTATCCACATTATTTGCGGATCGGATTAGGAAAGAAAAACAGGACGTGTGAATGGACCCTAACACTGCATCTTATGTGTGGACAGGAGGTTATTTTCTCTATGTATTCTTATGGGAGCCTCAATGTTAGGGCTTATTCAGACGGCCATATTCTGTCCGCGGATCCGTTTTTCTGCAGATTCGATGCAGGCCTATTTACTTCTATGGGGCCCTTTTCTTTTATTCTACGACTCTGCAAAACAAATAAAACATGTCCTATACTTGTCAGTGAAAATCAGGATGTGGCCCCATTGAAGTCTATTGGTGCGCAAAAATGCATAATGCAATCCGTTTTTTGCCGACATGCTGAACTGACCGCAAATAAAAAGGTCCTGCATTTTTGCGGACAGCATACGGCCGTCTGAATGAGCCCTCAGTCTCATAGGAATTAATAGAGAAGTGGACGGGTTAATGATACTATTTATGGTGGGTTTCCTTGACTTATTACTTTGCCGCAAATTGCTTTCCATTGTATGTAGCGGTGCAATGATGGGAATCGCCGATTATGCTGCCCCCGTCATTGAACCCTCAGATGCCGCGTTCATCACTGATCGCGGCATCTGACATTAATTCATTGAGGCCTTTCAGGGGTTAATCACGGTTAAAAAAATAATACTGTTTTGTTGGGGCCATCTTAATTGAAGAAATCGAGTGAAATCTTGCGCCGTGACATGATGACGTCATCAGCTCTGGCCGGACGTGGTGTCATCATCACTGATGACGTCACCACGTCCGGCCAGCGCTGATGACGTCACCACATGTGATGACGTCACCACATGTGAGATTTTGCGCAGTTTCTTCAATCAAGATCCGTGAGCAAATGGATGAGGTATGTTTTTGTTTTTTAAACTCCCATTTCCAGAAAAATAGATTCATTACCACGACTTTGCGGTGAATTGACTTTGATTCGCTGATCTCTAGCGATAACCCACCAGTTCTGCATCACGTCATACCCCATCACATGAACACAGTGTTATTTATCCATCTCGTGGCTGCCGGACGACCCCGGCGGCTTCTGGAGGCTTCGCTCCGGCACATCTGGTCCACATTATACCAGAGCTATCATTTGTCATACATTCCACCTTGTGCCCAACAACCATTACCAGCAACGTGGGGGAAACTCTGTACAAATCCCATATATCAGGACTTTATAGCGGGGGAGGGAGACGTCTGTTTAGCCGGGGGTCAGCTGATGACAGAAATTTACAATGTAATATAAGAGCTCAATTTCGACAACGACCAATCAGCAATTAGGTGTGTATCTCTTTAAGAAACTGTATTATAGCAGGTAGAGAAATTGAATATGTGCATATTGTGGAAAATATTGAAATCATACAAGGAAACTTTATGCAACTTTCTTATATACTGCGTGTTTCAAGATCTCTGCATGCTGTCAGGGAATAGGGTCATCCAGAGTCTGAGCCACTGTACAGTCCTAATACTTGTCCCACATTCTCGACGATCTGTAAGCGATATCAGCAGCATCAATCTTTCTCCTGTGCAGAGAGTTTGCTACAATGTATCAGTGAACTTCGGCACTCGCTTATTTAATCCATTAAAAATATACACAACATGACAGCGTATAGACTAGAGATGAGCAAAGTTTTCAAAAATTCTATTTCATCAAGAAATTCGATTTGTTACGAGTTGTATGGAACGGGCGCAATGAGGGGGAATGGGGATCGCACCTTCCCCCACGTCATTTAACCCCTTAGATGCCACGTTCAATGCTGATCACGGCATCTGAGAGTCACATTCAGCTTATCGGGGTTAAAACAAAAAAATCTATACACTCACCTCATCTATTTGATCGCGGAGAGACTTCCGCACCAATTCTCGAGAGCGCTGACGTCACCATGTCATCACATTGGGCATAATCACGCATTTGCAAATATGTGTAACTAAGGACTTCCTTTTTTATCTTTAGTCGGCATAGCGCCACATATATCCAGATTTACTTTTACTCCTATTGCTTATTACATGTTGTGCAACTATATATCCATATATCTTTGTATTTCTATAATTTTGCTTTATGGATATGCACTTATGAAAATATATATTTATCGCTGGTCCGAATTTTCTATTGTTATATATAATGGGCCCCGCAAACCCTTTTGGACCTAGCGACGCCCATTCACCCAGGACTTCCTGATAGGATTCCTATTTAGCTGGTTCCACACGCCCTGAATAATGGAGACTTGGATTTAGTCTGAACAGAGGCATAGATGAGTGTAGGGACCCACTCCACAGGAAGTTACCGTGAAGTTTGGTGAGTGGGCATAATCACGCATTTGCAAATATGTGTAACTAAGGACTTCCTTTTTTATCTTTAGTCGGCATAGCGCCACATATATCCAGATTTACTTTTACTCCTATTGCTTATTACATGTTGTGCAACTATATATCCATATATCTTTGTATTTCTATAATTTTGCTTTATGGATATGCACTTATGAAAATATATATTTATCGCTGGTCCGAATTTTCTATTGTTACATGTCATCACATTGGGCGGGCATGGTGATTTCATCATCAAAATTGGCGCGTTTTCTTCAATCGAGATGGCCGCAATGGGCTCTTTGCTCTCAAATGATTGAGGTATGTTTTTTTTTTTTTTTTTTTTTTTTTTTAAACCACCATTTCAGGAAAAAATTGATTCTATACCATAAAGCGACAGGAAATTCGGATTCTTGGCAAATCAAATTTTTACTGAAATTCGGATCGAATTCCACTTTGTTAACTTCGATTCGCTCTAGTATTAACCAACGCATTTCGGATGAATCCTGTTGTCCTCAGTCATGGTTACATTGTATCTGCATTCACACAGGTTAAAAACATATGTTCTGAAGTTAACCCTTTGATTCTCAATCTAACAATCACAAAAAAAATCACATAAATCTCACCGCATCTCTATATCCTCGTTTGAGTTTATGTATTTTGGCCTACAGTCTATCGGAGCAGGTAAAATATGTTAGCCTGAAGAATCAAAAGCCACCATGTACTCCATGGCAGAAGCCGCTGCGGTTTCTGCCGAAGTTGTTCAGTTTGAGTGCCACAGGCCTGTTCACAGGTTAACGCCATTGAAAGGTGCTAAACTACAAATGGACGCCTGACGGGGCTTTGAGCGGCAACCACCTGGATGCCATGTTAAGAAGGGACATCACGCTTATTGGTGCGGTGGCGGATTTAAATCTCTGGTCCCCGAACTTCGCCATTGCCTCTCATTGAAAACATTGGGAGGCAGACACCACGCCGGGCCACCAGAATTTTTGCAAACCATTTCTGCTGTGTGAATAGGCGCTAATAGTGGTAAAATCCGCAACAAAATCCATGAAAAAATCCATATGTGGATTATTTTTGGAATTTTAAGCAGATCCTTGGCAAAACCAGTAGTAGATGGGTAAATTTCCTCTGCAATGATGGGTAGGGCTAGGGCAATAGATGGGTTATTGGTAACTTTCCTGGTGGGCTAGGGCAGTGGATGGGTTAATGGTAACTCTCCTGGTGGGCTTGAGCAGTAAAAGGGTTGATGATACCATGGAGGGTGGGCTATGGCAGTGAAGCGGTTAACATTATTGATAACATACTTGGTGGGCTGGGGCAGTGAAGAAGTTAATACTGGCATCAATGGTAGTCTAGGACAGTGAAGGGGATAGTGAGCTGAAGGTTTCAAGACTTCTTCCACCAGTATCTGTGGCTGTAGACCGCTTGAACCTACAACTATTGCATCATCAACTATTTTCAGTGGATGAAATATAAGGGTTTGTTCCTAATACAGCATTTTATCGCAGCTTCTTATAACACCTTCAAAGGTTATGTCTGACTTGTCAATCATTTTATTGCTTTAGTGCATTCAGATTAAAAAGGAAGCAAATTTGCAAATAGTCTTAAAAAATCTCCTACCGTTTTGTGTCTAAAGCAGACTCATGTGTCTCCATGGTTACAGACTACAAACAAACCTTGTGTAGTCTGATCATGTAGTTACAGTATGTGTTTTACTCCAATCTCTCTTCCTCTTCTTCTGTTATCAAGATGAGGCAGCAATACATGGAAAGGAGCAGCAGGCAGTCAGGATCTGACTGCACACAGGGTTTGTTTGTAGTCTGTAACCATGGAGACACATAGATTTGCACAGGAACTGTATACACAAAGCAAAGATATGTTTAATGGATCAGATTTTTTGTATTTTTGGTTCACTGATGCAATATAAATAGTAGGTAGTATACTGGCAATGCTTCCTGGAAAAGTGCATGCAAATTACATCTCAAGAAGGATGGAACTTTTCCCTCTAATGCCACCCCTAGGTAGGTACCCTGTAAGTCAGTGTCCGACCCAATATGGAGCCTTGGAACATGAACTGGGGACATCATCCAAACTGGAGACCTCTGTCTTTAGACAGCACTGTGTCAGAGTTCATGCCTCTTACTATTTCACATCTGGGATCTGCTTTTTTGGATGAGATTCCTTTGGAATAGCTCTTGGAGAAAGTTGGTTCTTCTTGCGGAGATCCGGTTGTTGTAGATAATTCCACCCATAAATGCTCAGTTTTAAAATCTTGATGTACTTTGGGAAATCTTGCCTTGACTTCTAAGACCTGCACCGATCACTAGATCGAGGAGAGAGAAGTGTTCACATTTTGTGTTCTCTCCTCGCTGCAGATGGGCCCATAGACTTTCTGTTGATTTTATCTCGCTTCTATCTTCTGCAGCAAGGAGGCAAATCATGAATATGCTAATGACTGGGGTCTCAACACTTGGACCCCCACCAATGTAAACTTTTGAGATGTTGCTATGGAATATCAAAGGTTTTCTCAAAGTACAACCTCTTGAACCCTGTAAGATTGTCCAGGGCCATCTCCACGTGAGCAAAGACCCTTGGATGAGTCACAGAGGCCCCATAGTCTAACCTAAGCTCATCAAGACAAACATAAGGCATGTTTACCTAGATACCTACAGGTTCCTCAAGGACCCCCTGGTGGTGACACCAGTCGTTATGACCTCTATATGTCATCATTGGCCCTCTTGCGCACCAGAAGCCAGGTGCACCTCCTATAGCTACCCTATTGGTTTTGAGCAGGGTTATTCTTCAGCCTATATTTGGATAATATACCCTTCACCCAGGCAGATCTCAGCCGGCAAGGCCACACTGTCCATCTCTGCCGGTTTATCGTAATGGAGATGTTCCCTTCCCACAGCGGTGATTTCCTCATCATCCACAGTTCAGTCTCTCCTTTTATTTGAATTACACTTCACAAGTATCGGCGCGTGGCATAAAACAAGCAGACAGTCAACAGACAAGCATTTCCAAAGGAGATATAATTCTCAGCAGCCGCCGTGCTTCCCTCAGACGTTGTGAAGAGAAATATGAACAGAACAAAATGACTGGAGCTGAAAAACCAGAGTTTTGCATGAATCTATCACCGCCCATAATTCACCCCGGTCAAGTATTAAGAGGGAAAAAGTTTTCTTGCACAAAAATAACTTCAGTGAAATACAGTGCAGAAATATTGTCCTTTAGTTCCCATTTGAAACGGATGAAGAAGGTTCTGAAAGGGTATG
Organism: Rhinella marina; assembly: GCA_900303285.1. Taxonomy (NCBI): domain Eukaryota; kingdom Metazoa; phylum Chordata; class Amphibia; order Anura; family Bufonidae; genus Rhinella; species Rhinella marina. The sequence goes on from ONZH01024321.1 coordinate 179,826, forward strand.
TATACTTTTGCACCAATTCTTTCCATTGCTTCAGTGCATCAAAAAAAATAAAAATAAAAATAAGCAACATAGTCTTTCTTAAAGGGACTCTCGTGTTCTAAAAAATAGTTCACATCAAATGGAGGAATATAAAGAACACTTACCCGGGGACCTCCTTTTCTTCTTTTCAGCTGCAGATCCACCCGTTCCTGGACTTATCTCCTGCTATCCAAGATGGCCGCACCGCTTCTCAAACTACCTGATGCACACTGTTCAAGACACTTCCTGCTTGTCCAGTCCTGCACTCTGATTGGCCAGCACTGTGAGCAGTGCCGGCCAATCAGAGGATAGCAGGAAGTATCTTGCCTCACAGTGTTCCTCAGGTAGTTTGAGAAGTGGTGCCGCCATCTTGGATGGCAGAAGATAAGTCAAGGAATCGGAGGATCAGCAGGTGAAAAAGAAGTCACCAGGTAAGTGTCCTGTTCACTCCCCAGCTAATAAGAATTTTTTTGGGTGATACTTAGCGAATGCATACTTGACATCTATTTAACATTGGCCTGTAAGCGGTCTCAGATTGTAGTGCACTGCAACAATTTTCAAGGTCCACACCCCCTTCCACACATTCTATTTCTTCTGTCTGTGTTAGATGAAGAGCTTTCCTGAAAGGGTAAGTATACTTTTGCACCAATTCTTTTCTTTGCTTCCACACATCAAAAATAAAAAAAATTAGCAACGTAGTGCTTCTTAAAGGGACGCTCGTTTTCAAAAAAATAATTCATATCAACTGGGGGAATTAACAGAACCCTTACCTGGCGACCTTCTTTTCATCTTTTCAGTTGCAGATCCACCAGTTCCTGGACTTATCTCCTGCTATCCAAGATGGCCGCATCGCTTCTCAAACTACCTGATGCACACTGTTCAAGACACTTCCTGCTTGTCCAGTCCTGCACTCTGATTGGCCGGCACTGTGAGCAGTGCCGGCCAATCAGAGGATAGCAGGAAGTATCTTGCCTCACAGTGTTCCTCAGGTAGTTTGAAAGTGGTGCGGCCATCTTGGATGTAAGAAGATAAGTCAAGGAATCGGAGGATATGCAGGTGAAAAAGAAGTCACCAGGTAAGTGTTCTGTTCATTCCCCAGCTAATAAGAATTTTTTTGGGTGATACTTAGCAAATGCATACTTGACATCTATTTAACATTGGCCTGCAAGCGGTCTCAGAGTGCAGCCTACCGCAAAAATTTTCAAGGTCCACACCCCCTTCCACACATTTGATTCCTGTGTTGGATGAAGAAGGTCCTGAAAGGGTATGTATACTTTTGCACCAATTCTTTCCATTGCTTCCACACATCAAAAATAAAAGGACTCTCGTGTTCTAAAAAACAATTCACATCAACTGGGGGAATGAACAGAACCCTTACCCGGGGACCTACTTTTCATCTTTTCAGCTGCAGATCCGCCCGTTCCTGGACTTATCTCCTGCTATCCAAGTTGGCCGAACCGCTTCTCAAACTACCTAATGCACACTGTTCAAGACACTTCCTGCTTGTCCAGTCCTGCACTCTGATTGGCCGGCAATGTGAGCAGTGCCAGCCAATCAGAGGGCAGTAGGAAGTGTCTTGCCTCTCAGTGTTCCTCAGGTAGTCTGAGAAACGATGGCAGAAGATAAGTGAAGGAATCGGAGGATCTGCAGGTGAAAAGGGGGTCACCAGGTAAGTGCTTTGTTCATTCCAGAGTCTTTTTGGGTGATACGTAGCAAATGCATACTTGACATCTTTTTAACATTGGCTTGCAAGCGGTCTCAGAGTGCAGCCTACCACAAAAATTTTCAAGGTCCACACCCCCTTTCAAACATAGGACACAACCCTTTCATTATGTTTTTATATAGTATGACATGATGTAGCAGAGCTGAGCACGTAACCAACTGACAAGGACAATGGTGACGAGGGTAAAATACCTGTACACAAAATCAGTAGTTTGCAGAAAATCCTTCGAAGGGAGCGGCGTGGAATGACACCGAATGACAGAGAACGTGAAGCCGGGAGAAAAAAATAAACTTTATTACATCTGTAGAAGAAGAGCCAAGTCAAATAAAGAGAACAGGTTACTCGGTGAATATTGTAATGCGCGAAGAAATTTCATACGTCGTTCCCGAGATTTATAAAAGTGTCATTTGGCAGAGGGTGGAACGTGCCGAGGAGAAATGTTCGAGTTTCACACTGAATGCAGCTAAAGATTTTTCCTATAGATACCGAGTTAAAAAAAGAAAGGAACCATTATAAAATTTGGCACCGTGTTTTGGCATCTGGCCGCCATATTGCACTCTGAAGTGTTACAGGTCAGACCAGGGTACGACGTGGAGAGGTTTTTCTAAAGGTTGAAATCGTTGGCGATTAAACATCTGTAAATTTAGTGCATGGAATGAGTTTAAAGGGACGCTACCATCAAGTTTTTTTTTTTTAAATCAGATATTAGCAAACTGTATGTGAATATTCAGTGTAAATTTAATTTTAATTTATTTTCACAAAAAATGGATGCATAGTTTCCTGAATATAATTTTTTAATCTGCTGTGTCACAGTGAAGTTCTTTGTGTGACTGTTTGCCGTGCAGACTAGCTGCAGGCCGTCTCCGGTGAATGCTGGTGGCTTGGGTGCTGCATGCTGGCTGCGGCCTTCTGTATGTGAACATGGGCCTGTGAATGTGGATACTCTCTGTGTTTGGATTGCAGAACGACTGCAGGGACCCTCTTTTCTCTTTTTCATCCACTAAACACAGGCCCATACCACACGTGTTGAACCACTTTCTCAATCCACGTTCCCAAATAACGACTTAGACCTTGTTTCTGGGTAAAGTGGGAAGGCCACAGCTTTATTATATCCAAAATACCAAAATCTTCAACAGATTAAATTCCATAACTAACATTAAAGGGTTTCTGTCACCAGTTTTTTCGGTATGAATCAGGCTGACATTAGAGATGTGCTAATGTCACCTGATTCCAAATATATATCTGTTTTATTTACTGGTGCCCCCATTTTTATATAAAATGAACTTTTATTTTATGCAAATAAGGCTCCTAGGTGCAAGGGGCGTTACCTCTGCTCCTAGAGGCTCTGTTGATTGACAGGACCAGGCAGAGAAGAAACACTCCATTCACCATAGCTTTTAAGGACCTTCAATGATGTCATGACCATGTGATCAGTCACATGGTTTAGGAGGAGACAGGCTGTTTGTGTGATCCTAACCATGTGACTGATCACATGGTCATGACATCATTGAAGGTCCTTAAAAGCTATGGTGAATGAAGTGTTTCTTCTCTGCCTGGTCCTGTCAATTAACAGAGCCTCTAGGAGCAGGGGTAACGCCCCTTGCACCTAGAGGCCTTATTAGCATAAAATAAAAGTTAATTTTATATAAAAATGGGGGCACCAGTAAATAAAACAGATATATATTTGGAATCAGGTGACATTAGCACATCTTTAATGTCAGCCTGATTCATACCGAAAAAACTGGTGACAGAAACCCTTTAAACTTCATGCCCATATCCATTCTTCTCCTCTTCAAAGAACCGCATGTCGAGCGCTGACGACAGCGGGTATTCTCCCATTTTCCAGTTGGGCATGGCCATCTACCACCACGGAGCAGCCCTTGTAACCCCTTACACAGGGCTGCGACCCCCCACGCTGCCCAAAATCCAAATCATCTCCAAACCATTCTGCAGCCCACTCAAGAAAATGTCCAACCCCTTCGGATTCAAATGCACTCCATCCCGTAGCAAAAAACAATCATTGTCCCCTTCCAACTCATGGTGCCTGATGGCTGCACCCCCCAAAGCACGTACATGCTTCCCCACACGCACATTCAGCACCTTCCTTGCCCTCTCTAAGGCCCTGTAATCTTTGGCGCCTCGACATCTCGCCCGCGGAACGATTTCCGACCATACCAGCTGGACACTACGAAAGAAATGGGGGGAACCTAGAGCTTAATGTGTGAAATCAATTCTCCTAATTTTACTTGGCCTAAATCATTGCCCCCCCCCCGCATGGATCAACAAAACTACGTTCTCCTGGGAAATCTTACTAATCCGAACCAGCTCAGGCAAAACTTGAGCCCACCTCATGCCTCTGACTCCATGCCTAGCCACCATGTCCTCATGAAAACCCAGATCAATTCCAAGGGGGTGCGCCGCTGCTCTCCGCTCCGCCCAAAATATGAACGAATGACCCGTTATCCAAATAGACCTACTCCCTGAAAGAGAAAAAAGAAACAACAATACATAATGCCAGACCCTGAAACCCACAAGCCTCAATCAATTAACAGATCCGGTCTGATGTATGACTTGTAACAATCTGACTTCCATCTACCCAACCGCTTGATACCATCCGCATCCATCCCTGCGGCATCCGCACACGTCGCGGCACCAATGCGAAAAGAGTGCGTCCCAAATTCCTTAGGGTCTAAGTTCAAAGCCACCAAACACTTATTAAACACCGCATGAAATTGAAAACGTGTCAACGGCAAACCCGACCCGTGTACCAAAAAACGATCTCCTTGCACCCTGACCGTCAAAAACTGATTAACAAGAATCACCGGACAACCAACTCCCCCGGTAGGGAGAACCGTTAGCCACGTCCCTCTCCCAAACATCCGTCTTTGATTTCTGGATACACAAACGAACACTCCGTTCCGACACCAAAACATCACCGTGTCGCAAACCACCGCCGTGCGTTCTACTATGCGGAACCAATTCCCCTATACGTAAGGACCCAAAATAAGCCAACGCAAACGCCGCCCTAAACAAGGCCACTTCCTCACTGTCTCTGCACACTGTCCCCAACACTGCTATCAACCGCTCAAATAAAGGCAAGGAAACCGGCCTGCGAGAATCCCCACTAACCCTCTCCTTCCGCCATCCTTTCAAAATCTGCCGGATAACAAAGACCTTATTAACATCACGCTTCCCCAATAACTTTAAAACAAACGACATGCCCGCCAAACGAGACTTGACCACATGAAAAGACGCACCCCGTACCCGCAGAACATTCAAATAATCCAATGATACATTCAACAAATCCTCGTCGTCCGCGGGTACCCTACCGCCAGACAACGCGCACCATTCATCCCAAGCTCTCATATGCGACGTCCACCTACCCCCAGACACCGAACTCCTTAGCAAAACACTCAGGCACTCCCAATCAGGTCCCACAAGAACTCTGGACATATCGCCCCTTCCTCCTCTGCGGACCCATGCAGCCTCCGAAATCTCTGAAAGTCAAACTGAGAAAGGGCATCAGCCATATCATTATAAACCCCTGGAACATGCTTAGCCCGAAACCAAATATTAGCCTGCAAACAGCGTAACACTAAATGATGTAATAAAGCCAAAACAGGTAATGAGGATGATGACAAACTGTTCACTGCCTGCACCACCGACATATTGTCCGTCCAAAAACGAATCCTCTTATTCGCCAAAGTCGAACCCCAAAGCTCCACTGCAACCACAATTGGAAACAGCTCCAACAATGTCAAATTCACCGTCAATCCCGCATCGCGCCACGACCCTGGCCACCGAGCCACACACCACTGAGCGCCCAATATGGCTCCAAAACCAATACTACCCGCCGCATCCGTGTGCTATTCCACGTCCACATTGTCCACCTCAGCACCCTGCAACATGGCGGACCCATTAAAAGATTCAAGAAACACCTTCCACACAGACAAGTCATCCTTCAAAGGGCGCGTCATGCGGATAAAATGCGTGGGTGCTTGCACCCCAGCCGATGCCAAAGACAACCGCCTCAGAAAAACCCGTCCCATCGGCATTACTCGACATGTAAAATTCAACAGACCAAGCAACACCTGCAGTTGCTTCAACGTAACCTTTTTTGACCCCAAAAACACACACACTTCATTCAACATCCTTTCCAATTTGTCACCCGGCAAACGAAACATCATAACTGTCGTATCCAACTCAATACCCAGGAAAGAGAGACACCGAACCGGGCCAACCGTCTTCTCCGCGGACAAGGGAACCCCAATCTCCGCCATCAATGCCTTAAACATATGAAGCAAGTAAGCACAGACAGAAGACTCCCCCGGCCCAACGAACAGAAAACCATCCAGATAATGAGTCACATACACCAAACCAGACTCATAACACAGCATTCATTCCAAAAACGTACTGAACATTTTGAAATACCAGCAGGATATTGAACACCCCATCGGCAAACGCATATCCACGAAAAACTTATCTCGTAACGAACAACCCAAAAGGTGAAAGCATTCCGGGTGAATCGGCAATAAACGAAAGGCAGCTTCAATGTCGGACTTAGCTAACCACGCCCCGGGCCCCCGCCTCTCTCACTAAATCCACCGCCCTGTCAAAAATAATATACTTGACAGACGACTCTGTCTCGGAAATACCGTCATTAACGGATTCCCCTTTCAGATAGGACAAATGATGGATCATACGAAACTTGCCCGCCTCCTTCTTCGGGACCAAGCCCAAAGGGGAGACCCGCAAATTATCCAGAGGGGGTGAGTCCAAGGGGCCAGCCATCCGATTCAAAGCCACTTCTTTTAATAACTTCTCCCATGCTAAATCCTCGTCCGTCCTAACCGACTTCAAATTGCCGCAAATAAAAACGGAAGACCCTGGGACATGCGGAATAACAAAACCCTCAGAAAAACCACTAAGAAGAAGGCTTGTCCCCGCCTTCCGCGGGTATCGCTCTAACCACCAGGCGAGACGACTGACGTTCACCGGTGTTCTCCTGTGCGCTGGAACCACCCACCTGTGTTCCCTTACGGAAACACCGTGAGGCCGAATGCGTCCCTCCGCATATGGAGCACTCATGTCTAAATTTGCACTGTGTATTAAACCTACAGTGTCCTTCATTAAACAGCCAGCAAGCTCTTGTTGGCTTATGAGCCGCAGCGGGGGTTGACCCCCCCCCGTGGCGCCACTGGAAAGGACCGCTGAGGCTTTTGAGCCAAAATCAACTGAATCCATACGTCAGTTGCCTTGGACGTGGACGCCCATCCCACCCCGGGATTAACCGGTAAGCGCCGACGAAATTCTTCGTCGTAACGCCACCATGCTGCCCCACCGTGTAACTTGTGGGCGCTAAAAATAGTGTCCAAATTGACAAACAAATCCGGACCCGCTGTCGGGTTCCTACGACACGTCAGCGCGGCGAGTACCGCAAACGCCTGTAACCAATTACCGAAGGTCTTAGCGACCTTCAGCTTCCTCTCGTTCCCGCGCTCAAACGACCGTTCCTTATCAACCGTAACGTGATCAACCAACAAAAGGGACCAAATATCAACATACTCACCCTTCTCAATTTTGTTGCGTACCTCCGCCGAAGCATGAGTGCCCAGCGGAGCCACGCCGCAAAACATGGTGTCCCGAAACGTCATACCAGGAACCACAGGGGCCGCCGCAACCATACCCTCCGGCGCCACAGCCGCCGCCCCCGCACCCCCAGCCTCCATCCGGGAAACCATGGACTTCAACATGGACAAAAATTCCTGATCAGATAAAGTATTAGAAGTATTCAGCGCGGACCAGGTGGAAATACCTGGGTACTCACCGGCGGTCGCAGCTTCCCCTGGAGTGACGTCCCCTGAAGTGGGTGCTGAGGCCTGCTGTTGCTGCCGCTCAGACGCTGCCGAAGAAGCACGTCCTGCCCCAGCGTGCACACCCGCCTGTTGTGGGCTCCCTCGACGCCCCGATTCGGATCCCGACGACCTCCTATAAGTTCTTCGACTCCGACCGGGTCGCGGACCGGCTCCGCAATGAATTTCTGCGGCAACTCCTCCGTGAGACACGATGTCTGTCAGTGTGCCGCCCATGACAGCGGGTACTACCACTCCTCCGGCGACTCCGTCTCCGACTGCTGCGACCTGATGAAGAAAGCTCAGAGCCAGAATCAATCAGGTAGGACCTCGACCGCCTCCTGGACCGCAAAGCTCCACTCCGGGCCCTGACCCCCCTGTCCCCAGGGGAAACGTTGCTCAGGTGACTCCCGGATACTGACCCCCCGCCACCCCCCAGGCTCCGCCCCCTGCAGCTCTCCTGCTCAGAGCCCTGCTGCAATACCAGTTCCTGGCCACAGGAGGGAGACAAAACTCCCCTTTCTACTCTGCAAGGCAAATCTCCAACCCCTGGCCTGCCCTCCACATGTACGGAGGAGGAGCCTCCCCTCCCAGGCAAAAGAAACGGAGGAGAGAAACGCGCACTGCTAATCCTCCCAGCCCCCCCTTCCCCCTGCCCAAAACGCTGATTTTTTAAACCCAGCTCCCCAGGCACAGAAGGAGGCCGGCAGACATCCAGGGCTGAAGCTCCTCCCCCCAAAATGGCCGACCGCATCCGCCCGGGAGGAGAGCAAACCACCTCAGCACCAGCCCCAGCCGCACCCCGCACTGCCTCAACCCCGGCCAGACCAGTCTGCTCCGGCAAATCCCGATCCCCCATCCCCCCACTGCCATGCTTACCCGCCGCCCCATGCGCTGCTCCCGCCTTCGGTCCCCTACGACCTGGAGAGCCCGGGCTCAGCCTGTCCGGCGCTCTCCCCCGCCGTGCAGACCTCCGCGCTGCCGGTGCACTGTCATCTTCAAGTGCTGCAGGGGTTAGCGCCTGGGCTCCACTCCCACCTAGCAAGCCCTGCAGCCACCTCTCTCCACGCTCCCGGATCCGTGCCAAGATCTGCCGCTCCAAGTCGTCCGACATGGCATCACAGCTCCAGGTAGGCCTGAAAAACAAAATAGGGTACCGGAGGGGATGTCTCTGTCTTCTCGCCTCCAGGCAGAAGGAAAAAGAGGCCGACCCACGTGCCCCCTGTATTTTTATAGGGGCTCCTATAGCCCCTCCCTATATTTATAAACAACAAACTCCGCACGTGCATGGGCCTGGACTTTTGAAAAATGCCTTTATTTTTTAACCCCTGCAGTCCCTGGCCCTTTCCCTATCCGCTTCATGGCCTCTCAAGTTTGCAGTTTACATGTGTTGCTGTGTATGCTGGCTGCCTCCGCCCTTGTATACTGGCTGTGGGACGACTCCCGTGTATGCTGGTTGCTTGGGTGATGCATGCTGGCTGTCGCCATCTGTGTGTGAACTGTGTCCTGTGTATTTGTGTATTCCCTGTGATTTGTGTGCTGTCTATTACATGTTTGCTCTGTGTTCACATGGGTTAATGTTTCCCTGTGTTTGTGTCTGATGATCAGGTGGTCAGCTGCCTTAAAGGGAGTCTGTCACCTACATTAAATAGTATCTCTCTTGTGTCTGTCCCACGTAGAGGTCCTGAAAAAAGTGTAAATTCGCTGTCTCAAGTGTCCAGGGGTGGAATGGCCGCAAATGCCCAGGCCCCTCAGCTATGTGCCCAGATAACTGCTCCTTTTGCAGTCCTCTAAACCCACCCTCCTCTACTACTGCATCCTCCTCCTCTTTGGCTCTGTTTTCTCTCTCAGAGGTACTAAGTCATTTTATATATCAAGAGTGGGCTGCTCTCTTAGCTACTTTCCCAAAGCTCCTGGAGCAGTGTGGGGAAAACACTCCCTCACTGCACCATACTGCTTCACTCTGTTGCTCCAACTCTCAACTCCTTGGTGGGAATCAGGACTAGCCCACTTCTGCCCAAAAGGCAGGAGAATGGAATGGTAAGTTCCATTCTGACTGAAAATCTCTCTGTCAGATACACTGCCACCTGCTGGACAACCAGGCACATTACTTGAACGTAACAAAATGACCCTTTGCTGCTGTTGGTGCAAACCAATACTATGGCGGCAAACAGGATAGCAATAGGAATGTAGAAGTGGTAGTGTCCCTCTACACATGCATCTGTTCTGCATGGGGTCCAGGCATCTGTCTGTTCTATGTCTATTATCTTGTCATTTTTCCAGTATGTATTGTGTCTGAACAATGTCATGTATTTCCAGTCTTGTCTGGGTTCCTGTTAGTTTACCTGGTTCCCTGTTTTGGATATACCTGGACCGCAGGTGTAGGCCAAATGCATCATGACCATTCCAAGAGGTAGCGACCTGGTGAACTCTCGGGAAAGGCTATCGCCACCACCAGGGGTACTATGAAGAACGAGGTTCACTTAGACAACACCCTTAGGGTTTGGCCCCAAGTCAAACCGGTGCACTTGGTCCAGTGGTATTTCATCTGTTACTGACGTGTTTGTCCAGGTTTATTCTGATTAAGTTCTGTCTTCTTTAATAAAGAATTTGTTTTGGCTTTGTCTGGTTCAGTATTCTTGGTAGATGAACATGACACACTCCATGTATTCTACTTCCTCTCCTGGCTCTTTAACGGCCTCTTTGTTTGGACTTTTAGCTCAGCAGACAATCTTGCTTAACTCTCTGTCAGACCAACTGTGAGGCCAGAGAGAATTCCTGTATAGTGACTCAATTAGAGGATTACAGATTACACTGATCAATGCCATGCTCGTCTGTGGGCATCATTATCTAGGCCTATCAAGGGAACAATAGAGCGGTCATACTCTCACCCCCATTCTACTAATCTACTATCTGCTATAATCTAATATTATTATTATATGTTATTATGCTAACAGAAATCCTACAACATGTGATGTCACTGGCCTAGAAAGAAGCTGCAGTTCTCACCGTAGAACTGCAATCTCTTCAAATAACTGATCGATGGAAGTGCCAGGAGTTGGACCCCCATCAATCAGGTATTGATGACCTATCCTGAGGAAAGGTCATCAATGCTTATGCCCAGGAAAACCCCTTTTTCTGTACCTATATAGCAGTCTCGGCTCCAGTATTCTCATAGAGAGCTTCAAATATTCTGCTTAGTTAGTTTATTGATAAAAACTCTAATTCCCTGCAGCAACCACTAGAGGGAGCTCAGGAGCTTGCTGTGTTATGATTGTGTTCAGTGTATAACATTATGCAGTAAGCTTCTGAGCTCCCTCTAGTGGCGACTGAAGGAAGCCTGAATTTTAACATTAAAGGGGTTTTCCAGAAATTAAAAAGGTTATCCCATCATAGACAATAGGGGCATATCGCTAGGATATTCCCCCATTGTCTTATAGGTGCAGGACCCGCACCTTTATCGAGAATGGAGCCCCGCAAGGTGGTGGCTGGAGGACTCCAGTCTGGCCACCACCCAGCCAGCCCCCCATAGAAGTGAATGGGAGCGTACCGCGCATGCGTGGCCCCCGCTCCCATTCATTTCTATGGGGCCCACGGAAATAGCCGAGGCAGCACTCAGTTATTTTAACCAGCCCCTTAGAAAATGAATGGAGGGCGGCTGCGCATGTGCAGTGCGCCCTCCTTCACTTTTGGGCTCCGTTCTCAATATAGCACATATAAGAAAATGGGGGCATATCCTAGTGATATTGTCCATGATGAGACAAACCCTTTAAATATTGCATTGCTGACCTATCATCAGGATAATTCATGGACACGTGATCGCATACCTCCCAACTTTTGAAAATTGCAAAGAGGGACAATGTGTGCGGCGTGCATCATGGCAGTTGTTTTCATACTAGGCCACGCCTCTAACTCCGCCCAAAGCATAATTACTAGAGCCCCTTAGGCAATATTTTTCTTGCGCTTCATTGTCCATATAAACATTAGCACATAAATCATCAGATTATAGATATTTTAAGGTCCAAATTGCACCAAATTATGAAGTTCTGGTCTCATTTCTAGGTAGAAACCATACAGAAACTTTAGTAAGGAGCAATTTAGTAAATGTATTAATGCACAGTTATGCATTAATCCTCCAGGTCAAAAAGAGGGACGTTTAAGGATAAAAGAGGGACGGAGGGACTTGGGTCAAAAAGAGGGACTGTCCCTCCAAAAGAGGGACACTTGGGAGGTATGTGATCGGTGGGAGTCTGACTCCCAGCACCCCTGGCAGTGAACTGCTTGAAGGGGCCACAGCCCTCAGATGAGCGGGGCTACCTCTTCACCATATACGAAGCACAGCACCCTACATTGTACAGTGGCCATGTTTGGTATTGCAGCTCAGTCACAGTCACTTGAATAGGCCATGTCTCTGATGGATGTGATGTCACAGGCTCTGCAGCTCTGAATCCTATTAAAAGACATTAAAAAATGATCAATCCCAGAACTTTTCACCATTTTGGGAGAAATAAAATACATGTCCATTTACTTTCAGGACTGCTGCTATAGTCAGGTGTGACCCTATGTGTCTGAATAGGAAATAGATGACTCATATTTCTGTGTGATTGCTCCGGGTGGACCTCATTTAAAGGGGTTTTATACTTTCTTCTGCCAAACGTTTGGTCTAAAGGGATTCATTCATCTCTTCCTTCTATAGCCCTCCCCCTAATTTTCGGCTTGTGTCACCACAGATGTGTTTGTAGTACTTTCTTATTGCAGGCACACTGCATTCACCTTCACTCATCCAGAAAATCCGATAGTCCAGCTCGTTGTGACGTGCTCTGTATCCGGGACCTGGGCCTGAGCTGCCGTGGTCCATTTGCCACCGTGTGAGATGTGGTCGATGCGGTGCAGTAATCAGCGCTCTGTCTCTTCTCATTCTCTCTTACAGTACATCCACAAGTTCCGCACGGCCGTCCTTGTTGTGCAAGTGATTCGCAACCTCATAAAAATTTATAGGTAAGAATTTCATCAGCTCCGAAGGTTTAACGGCAGAAATAATAATTACAGGTAGCAGTAAAATAATTGTTGTAAAATGAGTGGAATTAGACATTCTGTAACAGAGGGAGCTCCATTTATTCAGCTGAATTGGAGTCTTCAGAATTTACCACGATTCCTGAAGATGTTTTATTGTTCAACAGACACTTTGGGCAAAAATTGAATATTTTTATTTTGCTTGAAGTGTTCAGCACTCCCACCACTCTCACAACTAATTACACTGTTTCTTTAACATTCACGCCCACAGTGGCATTTTACAGTTTACATATGCAATTTATCTGTATAAAAAGACAAACAATGTTGTAATTTTATTGCATTACTTATCCTGTATCATACTCCAGAGCTGCACTCACTATTCTGCTGGTGCAGTCACTGTGTACATACATTACTCATACTGTGCTTACCCTGAGTTACATCCTGTATTATACTCCAGAGCTGCACTCACTATTCTGCTGGTGCAGTCACTGTGTACATACATTACTCATACTGTGCTTACCCTGAGTTACATCCTGTATTATACTCCAGAGCTGCACTCACTATTCTGCTGGTGCAGTCACTATGTACATAACTTACTCATACTGTACTGATCCTGAGTTACATCCTGTATTATACTCCAGAACTGCGCTCACTATTCTGTAATATATGTATATTACACTCCAGAGGTGCACTCAATATTCTGCTGGTACAGTCACTCTGTACATACATTACATTACTTATTCTGTACTGATCCTGACTTACATCCTGTATTATACTCCAGAGCTGCACTCACTATTCTGCTGGTGCAGTCACTGTGTACATACATTACTTATCCTGTACTGATCCTGAGTTACATCCAGTATTATATTCCAGAGCTGCACTCACTATTCTGCTGGTACAGTCACTGTGTACATACATTATATTACTTATCCTGTACTGATCCTGATTTACATAATATATTATACTCAGAGCTGCACTCACTATTCTGCTGGTGGAGTCACTGTGTACATACATTACTTATCCTATACTAATCCTGAGTTACATCATGTATTATACTCCAGAGCTGCACTCACTATTCTGCTGGTGGTGTCACTGTGTACATGCATTACTTATCCTGTACTGATCCTGAGTTCCACACTATATAATACTTCAGAGCTGCACTCACTATTCTGCTGGTGCAGTCATTGTGTACATACATTACTTATCCTGTACTGATCTTGAGTTCCACACTGTATAATGCTTCAGAGCTGCACTCACTATTCTGCTGGTGCAGTAACTGTGTACATATATTACTTATCCTGTACTGATCCTGAGTTTCACACTATATAATACTTCAGAGCTGCACTCACTATTCTGCTGGTGCAGTCATTGTGTACATACATTACTTATCCTGTACTGATCTTGAGTTCCACACTGTATAATGCTTCAGAGCTGCACTCACTATTCTGCTGGTGCAGTCACTCTGTACGCGCATTACTTATCCTGTACTGATCCTGAGTTATATCCGGTATTATACTCCAGAGCTGCACTCACTATTCTGCTGGTGCAGTCACTGTGTACATACATTACTTATCCTGTACTGATCCTGAGTTACTGTAATAAATGCACACAGCGACTCCACCAGCAGGCTTCAGAGCTGAATGCTGCCATACAGGACACAAATGGTTAAAGCTTAAGTGCTGACTCTGCTCTGTAACTTGTTGAAGGGCTATTCTGTTATTATGGAGGGTGATCCACGAGTGGCTGCTCAAACCGCGAATAGTATAATCTGCTATTGGTGGGCACACTCTTTCACCTGTTCGGGAGTCATTGGGAAAGAGGTAAACTATATTTTGGAACCTGTGTTTTATATATATATATATATATATATATATATATATATATATATATATATATATAATCTATCATTGTAGTCCTACATGTGATGATAATGAGATGACTGCTGATAAGCTCTCTTTACTATAGTCGTGGGTGGCAGTTACCTGATAGTGGCTACGTGATGGGTTTGTGTTGATACACAGCAGCCAATCAGGAGAGGCAGAGCTCCAGTGGGAGGAAGAGAGTAGCAGCCTGAACCAATGGTGAGGCAGTGGGTGTGTCTCAGACCACCTTACACTCTCCATAGGTACTGTAGCTAAACAGTAGTCACAGGTTACAGGTCTGTCCTAATAGAGATGAGCTAAAAAGCAGCCAAGCAGTATGAACTGCAGAAAGAAAACAGCAGATAGTCCTCACCTATAGCTACTAAGTTACATAACATTTTTAAGGTCACAACTGGAGAGTCCCTTAAATTCTCATTACCTGAAAATAAAACAAGCGGCACATTCCCAATATCACACCAACAGTCTGGAGATATTTCCATTTCCATTGGAAATTAATTTTGACACCTTCTCCTCCATATTAAAATCGTCATGAGAAAAACAGATGGATTTATGGAAATGGTTCCCCGTCGCTTTCCCCCCCCATAAAATGTCTGTTGAACCCCGAAAGCGGAGGTTATAGCGTCTTCTAAGGTTAAACAAAGGAGCCCCGCTCATAGCGGAGAAAGACTTTACGAGGTTTACGAGAAAGGTTTGACTTTACATTATAGACACGGAGCAAAGTGAAGGAAATTGAAAGATTTATACATTCTGCTCAGAGCCCCGGGGGATCCGCTCACATATGTGCTTCACGTTGACTTTCTTGAAATGTCTCGAAGATGATGATAATGTATATTGTAAGACACAACAGAACGGAGCCGATAATTTGTTGTCTGAGGCTGCGAGATTTGACACTCCGGCTCTGCACAGTCTCAAATTCACTATCGGCGCTACGTCTTAACACATCTATTTTAAAAGCAGCCACAACACTGTAGTAAGGACGTGTCGAACCTTCCTGAAGGGGAACGGAGTCAGCAACCAAATCTGTTCCTGGAAACACAACGCGGCTTGTCTATGTCTCAGCTTCATATTATTATATAGGTCTATGGTTTTATGGAAAAGGAACGTCATATTCTATGGTTTTATGTATCAGGACAAACACGGTACGCAACAGCACACTGACACACAAATACAAATTGCATGACCATACCTCTCAATCATCCTGGATCTAGTGTGACAGTCCTGGATTTCAGTGGCTGTCCCACGGTCCAGGGTACAGCTGAGGTACTGTATGTCCTGCTCCCAACTGATTGTAAAAGTGAAGAAGGGAGCCGTCCGCTCCCCGTTTCACCATTCCACTGCCAGTTCTCCCCAGCAGCAGCATGCACTGAATGTCTCTGCGGGAGGAGTGTTAAAATCAGCCTCTGTGTTCCTTCTACATAGCAGAGCAATGTGTGACTGTATCCTGCTGGGGAGCACCAGCAGCTTTTTTTCAATTCTTTTGAAGGGGGCACATATCTGGGCATAAATACTGTGAAGAGTGCCCATATCTGGGCATTACTACTGTGAGGGGGCACATATCTGGGTATAGCTACTGTAAGGGGGCACATATCTGGGCATAAGTACTGTGAGGGAGCACATATCTGGACATTACTGTGAAGGGGGCACATATCTGGGCATAACTACTGTAAAGGGTGCCCATATCTGGGCATTACTACTGTGAGGGGCACATATCTTGGTATAGCTACTGTAAGGGTGCACATATCTGGGCATAACTACTGTGAGGGAGCACCTATCTGGGCATAACTACTGTGAGGGAGCACCTATCTGGGCATAACTAATGTGAGGGGTCACATATCTGGGCATAACTACTGTGAGGGAGCACCTATCTGGGCATAACTACTGTGAGGGGGCACATATCTGGCCATAACTGCTGTGAGGGGGCACATATCTGGCCATAACTGCTGTGAGGGGGCACATATCTGGCCATAACTACTGTGAGGGGGCACATATCTGGGCATAACTACTGTGAAGGGGGCACATATCTGGGCATAACTACTGTGAGGGGGCACATATCTGGCCATAACTACTGTGAATGGAGCACATATCTGGGCATAACTACTGTGAGGGGGCACATATCTGGCCATAACTGCTGTGAGGGGGCACATATCTGGCCATAACTGCTGTGAGGGGGCACATATCTGGGCATAACTACTGTGAAGGGGGCACATATCTGGGCATAACTACTGTGAGGGGGCACATATCTGGCCATAACTACTGTGAATGGAGCACATATCTGGGCATAACTACTGTGAGGGGGCACATATCTGCCCATAACTACTGTGAGGGAGCACCTATCTGGACATAACCATTGTGAAGGGGCACCAGGGGTGGACACAGATAACAGAGGGCCCCTGTTCAAAGAATGTGCCTGGGCCCCCACACGACCCCAAGCCAAATTCTCAACCTAACCTTTTCCCTCCTAACATTACATACAGGGTAAGGCTACTTTAATACCTGCGGCACTACGATCCGGCAGAGAATGCAAGAAATCAGCCTGACACAAACCACAGCGTGCAGCAGTTTGTGTCCCGCCGATTCTCAGCATTTTTGCCAGACTGTGGTCAGATCTCTGCTGGACCCCATTATAACCACTGAGGCCAGTGAGCGATGGACGTGATGTCATCCATTCTAGTCTAATGGTAGCCATATCAGCGGCGCTGGACCTGAAGGACTTGTAGCAGGTAGGTAAAGCTGTATTCTCTTTTTTTTTAGTAAGTTTCTCTTCTCCCTGACCTCTGTGATCTTCTCCGCTACATACTACACACCCATGGGTGATGTGTCTTCCTCTGTGACCAGGGATTACGCAGCCTCCAGGACGGAGCCCATTTCCTTCAGCGAGTACGTCGGCTTTGACACCGAGACTGAAAACCTTCTGTTTGATCGTTCTCTCTTCAAGGCCAAAATGGAGGTATAGTACTGAAAAACATACTTAGGCAGATTTCTTCCCACCTCTTTAGGAGTTTACTGTTCACAACCAGAGCTGCAGTCAGAATCGGCTGGTACACGCAGCTCTGGCTGTGACTGGAGAATAATTCATAGCTGTATGGAATGTCTGTATATATCCTAATACGTTGCTGTGTCTTCCCTTTCTCCATCATGGCTGCCCTCTCCTGCCTGCCCCGTCAAGATGGTTCTTAGTTCAGAAGCAAAACAGATCCTGAGGAGCCCGCCAGAGAAGAGGACGGCGGAAGAAACCAAGCTGGTATGTACACGATGTGGGTTATAGTCCTCAACCAATGTGCTCATTACCAAGGCTGACACCCCAAGAGACCCCATAACAGTGACGTCTACAGTACTCCATAATAGTGACCTCCACAGTGTCCCCATAACAGTGACATCCACAGTGCCCCCATTACAGTGACATCCACAGAGGCGCCATTACAGTGACATCCACAGTGCCCCATAACAGTGAACTCCACAGTGTCCCCATAACAGTGACCTCCACAGTGTCCCCATAATAGTGACCTCCACAGTGTCCCCATAACAGTGACATCCACAGTGCCCCCATTACAGTGACATCCACAGTGCCCCATAACAGTGACATCATGCTTGATAAAGGCCTCTTGGGCCGAAACGTAGCATCCGGATTAAAAGTACTTCCACGGACGTGCTGTCTCCTCCATTTTTGTTTTTTGTATCCTGACAGTGACATCCACAGTGTCCCCCATAACAGTGACATCCACAGTTCCCCCATAACAGTGACGTCTACAGTACTCCATAATAGTGACCTCCACAGTGTCCCCATAACAGTGTCATACACAGTGTCCCCATAATAGCGACCTCCACAGTGTTCCCCATAACAGTGACATCCACAGTTCCCCCATAACACTGACATCCACAGTGCTCTATAACAGTGACATCCACAGTGTCCCCCATAACAGTGACATCCACAGTGTCCCCTATAACAGTGACATCCACAGATCCCCCATAAAAGTGACATCCACAGTGTCCCCCAAACAGTGTCATTCACAGTGTCCCCCATAACAGTGACATCCACAGATCCCCCATAAAAGTGACATCCACAGTGTCCCCTATAACAGTGACATCCACAGATCCCCCATAAAAGTGACATCCACAGTGTCCCCCAAACAGTGTCATTCACAGTGTCCCCCATAACAGTGACATCCACAGATCCCCCATAACAGTGACATCCATAGTGTCCCCATAACAGTGTCACCCACAGTGTCCCCATAAAAGTGACCTCCACAGTGCCCCCATAAAAGTGACCTCCACAGTGCCCCAATAACAGTGACATCCACAGATTCCCGATAATAGTGACATCCACAGATCCCCCATAACAGTGACATCCACAGTGCCCCAATCACAGTGACATCCACAGATCCCCCATAACAGTGACATCCACAGATCCCCCATAACAGTGACATCCACAGTTCCCCAATCACAGTGACATCCACAGATTCCCGATAATAGTGACATCCACAGTGCCCCCATAACAGTGACATCCACAGAGGTGCCATTACAGTGACATCCACAGTGCCCCCATAACAGTGACATCCACAGTGCCCTCCATCATAGTGACACCCACAGTGCCCCCCATAACAGTGACACCCACAGTGCCCCATAACAGTGACATCCACAGTGCTCTATAACAGTGACATCCACAGTGCCTCCATAACAGTGACATCCACAGTGTCCCCATAACAGTGTCATCCACAGTGCCCCAATCACAGTGACATCCACAGATTCCCGATAATAGTGACATCCACAGTGCCCCCATAACAGTGACATCCACAGAGGTGCCATTACAGTGACATCCACAGTGCCCCCATAACAGTGACATCCACTGTGCCCTCCATCATAGTGACACCCACAGTGCCCCCATAACAGTGACATCCACAGTGCCCCCATAACAGTGACATCCACAGTGCTCTATAACAGTGACATCCACAGTGCCTCCATAACAGTGACATCCACAGTCTCCCCATAACAGTGTCATCCACAGTGTCCCCCATAACAGTGACATCCACAGTGTCCCCATAACAGTGTCACCCACAGTGTCCCCCATAAAAGTGACCTCCACAGTGTTCCCATAACAGTGACATCCACAGTCTTCATAACAGTGACATCCGCAGATCCCCCATAACAGTGACATCCACATGCCCCAATAACAGTGACATCCACAGATCCCCCATAACAGTGACATCCACAGATCCCCCATAACAGTGACATCCAAAGATCCCCCATAACAGTGACATCCACAGATCCCCCATAACAGTGACATCCACTGTGCCCCCATAACAGTGACATCCACAGAGGCGCCATTACAGTGACATCTACTGTGCCCTTCATCATAGTGACATCCACAGTGCCCCCCATAACAGTGACATCCACAGTGCCCCAAAACAGTGACATCCACAGTTCCTCCATAACAGTGACATCCACAGTTCCTCCATAACAGTGACATCCACAGTTCCTCCATAACAGTGACATCCACAGTTCCTCCATAACAGTGACATCCACAGTGCCCCCCATAACATTGACATCCACAGTGCCCCATAACAGCGACATCCACAGTTCCCCCATAACAGTGACATCCACAGTGCCCCCATAACAGTGACATCCACAGTCTTCATAACAGTGACATCCGCAGATCCCCCATAACAGTGACATCCACAGTGCCCCCATAACAGTGACATCCACAGTGCCCCCATAACAGTGACATCCACAGTGTCCCCATAACAGTGTCACCCACAGTGTCCCCCATAAAAGTGACCTCCACAGTGCCCCCATAAAAGAGACCTCCACAGTGTCCCCATAACAGTGACATCCACAGATCTCCCATAACAGTGACATCCACAGTGCCCCAAAAACAGTGACATCCACAGTGCCCCCCATAACAGTGACATCCACAGTGCCCCCCATAACAGTGACATCCACAGATCTCCCATAACAGTGACATCCACAGTGCCCCAAAAACAGTGACATCCACAGTGCCCCAATAACAGTGACATCCACAGTGCCCCCATAACAGTGACTTCCACAGTGCCCCCCATAACAGTGACATCCACAGTTCCCCATAACAGTGACATCCACAGTGCCCCTATAACAGTGACATCCACAGTGCCCCTATAACAGTGGCAGCCTTGATGAACCCATAATTTGACATCCACAGTGCCGCCATATCATTGACAGCCACAGTTCCAAATTGTCCCCATATCAGTGACAGTCACAAGGCCAGGTAACAGTTTCAGCCATAGTTCCTCCATAATCATGCCCAACTCATGCCCTTATTAGTGACAATTAAATTGCCCCAATATCAGTAACAGCCAGCGTGTTCCCAAAATAATGACAGCAACATTGCCTCATAACAGTGTAAGCCACAGTTCCTCCATACTAGTGACATCCATGAAACCATCCAGTGACTGTCACATAACTTCCATTCTTCCAAGTAACCAGCCAGGGACCCTCCTCAACAGTGAGAGCTGCAGTAGCCCCACAACATAGCCACAGCTCAACGTGTGGGCCCCCTGACAACAAGGTGATCACAGACTGCCCTGCTGCTAGGGCTCATTGCAATCAGCTACAATTTGCTGGGAAACCTATAAGCAAGTCTTCAGTTCCCCTGCAGCACGCAGCACCCCTACAGGTGAAATGAAGTATTGCATGGTTCAGATTGAAATTTAATGGAGTGTTCTCATGATGCATGGATATGCTTGGTCCTCCAAAGAGAGAGGGACCTTGTTTGTAGCTGACAACCCCTTTTAAATGACAAATCCGACACCCAACTTGAAATTTTGCAGTACAGGAAGAGATTTTCATCCTTAATGACCATCCGGACGCCATTTCGGTAACATATTTCACCAATCACAAGCAATATCTTCGGCGGCAGGCGATGTGTGCACCGAGGCTGCTGCCGCTGAACGTCTGAGGCGTTTTAATTTTGGAATTGATTCTTAAGTCAATGATTTGTGACAAAGCTATAAAATCTCTCCATATGCATGAGGCGATGCCTTCACTTCCAGGCCATGCTATCCCTGAGGATGACAGTCAGCTCGTTCGCTGGATATCCTGTCCATATACAAGAGAAAATAGCCAAGGTCGGCTGGTATGAGTGGTAAGTAAAAACATTATTTTCTTGAGTCGTTCAGTAATATTCTGAACATGCAATGCAGAGTTACTTTCCACCATTTTTAATCTTTGTTTGTTCTATTGGTGTGTCAGTCTTAACTGCATTTCTAGCATTCTATTCATGAATCAAATGGCTTTAACGGAGCTTTGGTTTACACCCCCTTTTTGAAATAGACAATAATCCATGTGACATCATATAATCTATATAGTTGTAAATGAATGTAAATGTCCTTTCATGCTTTGTTTGGCTCCATGGATCTGTGCCCCCCTCAGCAGAGACTGGTGATGCACCCTGCGTGGCAGCACCGGTTTCTTTATACCCCTCCCAAATTCAAAGGGTCACAAATCTCTTTTTATTAGATTGGTACTCCAGCAATCATGTTTCGCCAGGGATGTCCAACCTGCGGCCCTCCAGCTATTGAAAAACTACAACTTCCAGCATGCCAGGACAGCCTAAAGTTATTAGGGCATGCTGGGAGTTGTAGTTTTGCAACAGCTGGAGGGCCACAGGTTGAGCATCCCTGCTTTAGACAAAAATCAATGTCAGCAGGCTAAAATGGAGCATAGAGTTTATGGGATCACTTGTTCTTCACCCTGTGCCCCCCACATGAGGGTGGAATGACTTTCCCGCATTGAATCTCCTGGTCACGATTACCTGGACTAGTCTTGGATTGGTGGTGTGGATGTAGCAAAGGTAGTAGTAACTGGAAAAGATCATCAAGGGGAGAGAGAATAAGAAAATCTTGGACAGCCACGGTTCAAACTGTGGAACCACAGGTTTTTGGCAATCCAAGGAGCAAAGAGAGTAGAAAAGTCTATAGCAACCTGGGGTCAGAGGTGTGGAACCACAGGTGTCAGCAATCTGAGTAGCAAAGTCTATAGCAACCAGGTGTCAGCCGTGCTAAACCACAGGTGTCAGCAATCCAAGGAGCAAAGAGAGTCTATAGCAACCTGGGGTGAGAGGTGGGGAACCACAGGTGTCAGCAATCCAAGGAACAAAGAGAGTAGCAAAGTCTATAGCAACCTGGGGGCAGAGGTGTGGAACCACAGGTGTCAGCAATCCAAGGAGCAAAGAGAGTAGCAAAGTCTATAGCAACCTGGGGGCAGAGGTGTGGAACCACAGGTGTCAGCAATCCAAGGAGCAAAGAGAGTAGCAAAGTCTATAGCAACCTGGGGTCAGAGGTGTGGAACCACAGGTGTCAGCAATCTGAGTAGCAAAGTCTATAGCAACTAGGTGTCAGAGGTGCTAAACCACAGGTGTCAGCAATCCAAGGAGCAAAGAGAGTCTAGAGCATCCTGGGGTCAGAGGTGTGGAACCTCACGTGTCAGCAATCCAAGGAGCAAAGAGTAGCAAAGTCTATAGCAACCTGAGGTCAGAGGTGTGGAACCACAGGTGTCAGCAATCCAAGGAGCAAAGAGAGTAGCAAAGTCTATAGCAACCTGGGGTCAGAGGTGTGGAACCACAGGTGTCAGCAATCCAAGGAGCAAAGAGTAGCAAAGTCTATAGCAACCTGAGGTCAGAGGTGTGGAACCACAGGTGTCAGCAATCCAACGAGCAAAGAGAGTAGCAAAGTCTATAGCAACCTGGGGTCAGAGGTGTGGAACCACAGGTGTCAGCAATCCAAGGAGCAAAGAGTAGCAAAGTCTATAGCAACCTGAGGTCAGAGGTGTGGAACCACAGGTGTCAGCAATCCAAGGAGCAAAGAGTAGCAAAGTCTATAGCAACCTGGGGTCAGAGGTGTGGAATCACATATGTCAGCAATTGAAGGAGCACATTCTTGCTTGAACAAGGTGGGCTCAGAACTGTGGACCTTCAGATGTAAGCAATCCAAGGAGCAAACCAGTAAGCAGGTCAGAGATAAATCCAAGAGTTAGGGACAATGAGGCAATCAGGAAAGAGCTGGGAACAACATATAAAGAGAGAGAGAGATAGAAAGAGATGTCTTCTGACCAACAAATAGTTTGAAATCTCCACCCATGATACCATCTGTGGTGCAGAAGTGCTTGACCGCAGTCTGGTGAAGGCAGGAGACGTAGAAGAGATGGAAGAGTAACAAATCATCTGTGATCTGCGAGAGAACCTGGTAGCGGGTATTAGTCCTTTTGCAGCACCGCCACAGAGGAAGTTAATTATGAAAGTGAGCCAAAACTTATCTGCGCTCTGGCGGTAGAATTTATTTTTATCAGCTTTCAGAAAAGACAAATACATAATTTTTGGACATAATCTCTCCGGCGTGAGAAACAATGGCTCTCCTACACTGCTGATGATCTTTATTTTTTGTTGCTAATTTATTTTTAATATGGGAAAACGGAGTGATTTGAATTTATAGATATTTTTTTATACCTATATTTTTCAAAACACTTTCTTTTGTTAAATTCCCCTAGGGTATTTTAACATGGGATCCGCTGATCGCTTCTCCCATAGACTTAAGTGAGTTTACATTGCAGTCTATGGAGATTCTCTTTGTTCCTATAGGAACATTGCTATGGCAGGCATCGGAGCGTTCATAGGGCCTGAGGCTGCCATAGCAACTGAACTAATCCCTCAATTTTGCCGCAGGGGAGATGTTTGGGCCCCGAGAGCGCAGCCTGACTGGGGAAACACTGCTTAGATTGCTTGGTCTCAATTGACCATTGGAGGGCTTAAAAGTCTGTGATCAGGGTTATCGCCGATCATGAACAATGCTTCTGGGTGTCTGCTGTGTAAAACAGCAGGCACCTGGAGGCTGTGGTGTCCACTCAGTTCCCTAGCAGGCACCAACTGGCAGATGTCGGGTAGGGGTTAAAGGGTGACTCCACTCGTAATGTAAATGTTACCTGGTTAAAATAACATTTAAAGGGGTATTCCCGTCTGGACCTTTATTGGTGTATGGACAGGACACTCCATATATGACTGATAGATGCGGGTCCCCTTTGCAGTTGCAGTGTATGGAGGGGTGGAGGCTTATGCGTATCTCTGTCCATTCATGTCTATGGGAGTTCTGTCCATTCACTGCTATGAGCAGGATGCAGCGCATGCGCAGTGTATGCTCTGTTCTGGAGATAGGTGTAGGTCCCAGAGGTGGCACCTATCAGACCGTTACGGCATATCCTATTGATGGTATGGTATGCAGATTATATTATCACAACGCTTTCAAGAATTACCGTATTTTTCGCTTTATAAGACACACTTTTTTCCCCCCAAAAGTAGGAAGCGCTCACTAGTATGTAGAAGGTGCTGGGACCCCATCAGCCCTCAGATCAGCCCACCCATTCACATAAGGATAAAATAAAAATCTCCCTTATCAGGTCCAGCGCTCCTCTGTCTTCTGTGGGCCGGCTCTGCACTGTCCTGACCGCGTACAGCGTCAGGAGGTAGTGCGCGCATTATGACCTGATGCTGCACGCAGTCAGGTGACAGTGCAGCGCCGGCCGGAGAGGACAGAGGAGTGCCGGACCCGGAGCGGAGCCGTGGCACAGGACAGGTAAGAGAGGTTTTTATTTTATCCTTATGTGGCTGGGTGGGCTGATCTGAGGTCTGATGGGGGCACAATAAGCTGATCTGAGGTCTGATGGGGGCACAATAAGCTGATCTGAGTTCTGATGGGGCACATTCTGCTGATCTGAGGTCTGATGGGGGCACAATACGCTGATCTGAGGTCTGATGGGGCCACATACTGCTGATCTGATGTCTGATGGGGCACATTCTGCTGATCTGAGGTCTGATGGGGGCACAATACGCTGATCTGAGGTCTGATGGGGCACAATAAGCTGATCTGAGTTCTGATGGGGGCACAATAAGCTGATCTGAGGTCTGATGGGGCACAATACGCTGATCTGAGGTCTGATGGGGGCACAATAAGCTGATCTGAGGTCTGATGGGGCACAATAAGCTGATCTGAGTTCTGATGGGGGCACAATAAGCTGATCTGAGGTCTGATGGGGCACAATACGCTGATCTGAGGTCTGATGGGGGCCCAATAAGCTGATCTGAGGTCTGATGGGGCACATTTTGCTGATCTGAGGTCTGATGGGGGCACATTCTGCTGATCTGAGGTCTGATGGGGGCACAATAAACTAATCTGAGGTCTGATGAGGGCACAATTAGCTGATCTGAGGTCTGATGGGGGCACAATAAACTGATCTGAGGTCTGATGGGGGCACATTCTGCTGATTTGAGGTCTGATGGGGGCACAATAAGCTGATCTGAGGTCTAATGGGGGCACATACTGCTGATCTGAGGTCTGATGGGGGTAGAGTGGGCTGATATGGGGGCTGATCTGAGGTCTCATGGGGGTGTGACATGGAGGGCTGATGCGGTTCTGACATGGAAGGCTGATATGGGGGTCTGATGTGATGTCCTGAAATATATGGGGGGTCTGATATGAGGTGTGATGAAAAATATTTTTTCTTATTTTGCTTCTCTAAAATCTGGGGTGTGTCTTATCATCAGATGCGTCTTATAAAGCGAAGAATATGGTACATATCTATCATGTGCTCGATGGATTGAAATCTCACTCCTTACTAGTCAGAGAAGCCTGAGCATATCAGATAGTAACATAGTTTATAAGGCCGAAAAAAGACATCTGTCGATCCAGTTCTTCCTGTTATCCTGCAAGTTATTAACACTATAATAAGTAATTGCTACTTAAGCACTTTCCATGGCTTGTTGACCTAAGAGCAGAAGAATAAGAGTCCTGAGAAACAGCAACTCACATGGAACATGTCGAAACGCGTTTTGGGTGTTCTTATTTCTCTTCTGGCAGCCCCCCGGTACCATGTAATGGATAGCTCCAACCCACTTTAATATTGATAGAGGTAGGAGCCGTCATGAAACGCGCAGCCTTTATGGCCAAATACAGATGTGCGCCATGGGAGACCTTTCACGGAGATTTCATTATGATCCAGAGGCGCAAGTGATCTAAAGCCAAGGGACGGAGGAAATACAACAGCTTTAACTACCGTAAGAGGAGAGGGCGAGGAAATTAAATCTGAGCCGGTGACGAGTGATGATAGAAATTATAGGGAGATTTTTCAGGAACAATAGACTGGTCGGTAGTAGGGCCGGGAATAGTATAATATGATTGGTGCGGGGGGTGCTGGGAACTAAGTGGGGGCTTATTTTATCCCGGGACCAGCTCTGATCTGTAATGTAAAGTCCCCTCGTAGCTGCTACATTCCACACCTAGAGTGGGGCCTACCGGCTATATAAGTGCGCACCGGATGACAGACTTGTTTATTACAGATGTGAGGCTGATGATGAACGCCCCCTAGTGGCTGTTAACACCCCTGACAAATGTGGACATTATGGCTGAAAATGAGGTGTTGTAATAAAGTCAGTTCCCAAAGGCAACGGGTATGAAAGAGCAGCAGGAGAGCGCTATTAACTGGCGGATATTAGAGAGAATTCTGTTTTACTGCGCTAAAATCCGGGCAGCGTGGCTTTCCATCTGTTTTGGGACTACAGATCTCAGCAATATCTATCTATCTATCTATCTATCTATCTATCTATCTATCTATCTATCTATCTATTTATCTATCTATTACACTATTTTATATCTATCTGTTATCAATCTATTATCTATCTTATTATCTATCTTCTATCTATCTATCTGTTATCGATCTATTATCTATCTATCTCGTTACAGAATCAGATATTTGGGTTCCTGGCAAATCGATTTTTTCCTGAAATTTGTATAGCTTTGATTCGTTCAACACTACTATCAATCGCGTATCTATCTATCTATCTATCTATCTATCTATCTATCTATCTATCTATCATATATTTTATATCTATCAATTATATATTTTATATCTATCTATTATATCTATCTTATATGTATCTATCTATTATCTATCTTTTATCTATCTATTATATATTTTATATCTATCTATCTATTATATATTTTATATCTATCTATTTATCTATTATATATTTTATATCTATCTATCTATCTATCTATCTATCTATCTATCTATCTATTATATATTTTACTAGCTGAAGGACCCGGCTTCGCCCGGGTATATTTAATTTATTTCATTTACTGTTTGTGTGTGTGTGTCGTTAAAAGATATCGAGAGTGACCTCTACAGCAGCCCGTCCCTTTAACAGTGACCTCTACAGCAGCCCGCCCCTTTAACAGTGACCTCTACAGCGGCCCGCCCCTTTAACAGTGACCTCTACAGCGGCCCGCTCTTTAACATTGACCTCTACAGCGGCCCACTCCTTTAACATTGACCTCTACAGCAGCCCGCCCCTTTAACAGTGACCTCTACAGCAGCCCACCCCTTTAACAGTGACCTCTACAGCAGCCTGTCCCTTTAACAGTGACCTCTACAGCAGCCCACCCCTTTAACAGTGACCTCTACAGCAGCCTGTCCCTTTAACATTGACCTTTACAGCAGGCCGCCCCTTTAACTGTAACCTCTACAGCAGGCCGCCCCTTTAACTGTGACCTCCACAGCAGCCCGCCCCTTTAACTGTGACCTCCACAGCAGCTAGAGTGGCCACTGTCTTCACCCCAGAAAGCCAGACCTCAACGGCCATTCCCATAAACGTGAAACAGCGCCCCCAGTTCCCATGAAGACACACCACTAAACATGAGGCCACACCCCCCCCGGCTCCGTGAAGACACGGAGGAGAAGCTGTCTGAGTGTGAGCTACTGAAAGGGTGGACATCCCTGTGTCTATCCAGGAACTGCGTCGGATGGAGAACAAGTAGCCAGAAAACTGTACTGTCCAGCCTAAAGCCGGACATCTGGCCACCCTAACATCAGCCTGCCCCTAGGGTGGCCAGAGGTCTTGTTTTAGGCTGGACGGTCTGGCTTTCAGACTCCTTGTCCTCTATCATACGCAGGGCCTGGATGGACACAGGGATGTCCTTTTGAACAGCTCACTCTCAGCAGCAGCACTGTGCAGTCTGAGCAATGAGCTACAGGGAGAAAGTCACCCTCCCCCCCCACCCCTGCAGCTGACAGAAGGCGATTTTTACCTATATTTTCAATCCCGGTCAAATGCGTCATGGAAGGGGCGTGGCCTGACTGAGTCAGGGGCGTGACTTAGTGGGATCTGGGGGTGGGGCTTTTAAGTCCTTCTTTTGACGGTGGCCTGAATTACAGGTCGATGCCATAGTAATTTAGGAGGAAGGTGGGTAGCAGTGGAAGAATACATCTTTTATTACTACTGAACGGTAAATTTGTGAAATTTACATTATATGCGGTAATGATTGATGATGAGTTAGTCTAAAACATAAGTTATAGTTATGGTAGCCGGAATACTCTTTTACCATTGTCATTTACAGTGCTCTGCCTCTTTAATGCAGACCTACAGCAGTGAACTGGCTAGGTTGTCATAGAAACCTGGTGTGTGGAGACTAACTGTCTGTGAGCTTCTATTGGCTGATAAGGGTCATGTGACCAGGCTACTATTGCCTAATGCATTTTTTTGGAATTTCTCAGAAATGGTACGTCCTGGAGAGCTAAAAACTGTTCTAAAACCTTCCTGGACACCTGATGTACATGTGTGCCAAATTTTGTGATTGCAGCTGCAGCGGTGCGGATTCCTTTAGTGGACATACACACACACGCACACACACACATACACTCAGCTTTATATATTAGATGTACACATTGGTCATTTTTTATTAATACCCTCTGATGAACTATTAATTGTTTAATTGTTTTTGCACTTGCACTTTATGTATAAACTAGCTGAAGGACCTGGCTTCGCCCGGGTATATTTAATTTATTTCATTTACTGTTTGTGTGTGTGTGTCGTTAAAAGATATCGAGAGGGACCTCTACGGTGCCTGCCCCTTTAACAGTGACCTCTACAGCAGCCCGCCCCTTTAACAGTGACCTCTACAGCGGCCCACCCCTTTAACAGTGACCTCTACAGCAGCCCGCACCTTTAACAGTGACCTCTACAGCAGCCCGCCCCTTTAACAGTGACCTCTACAGCAGCCCGTCCCTTTAACAGTGACCTATACAGCAGCCCGTCCCTTTAACAGTGACCTTTACAGCAGGCCGCCCGTTTAACAGTGATCTCTACAGCAGCCCACCCCTTTAACAGTGACCTCTACAGCAGCCCGCCCCTTTAACAGTGACCTCCACAGCAGCTAGAGTGGCCACTGTCTTCACCCCAGAAAGCCAGACCTCACCGGCCATTCCCCCAAATATAAAACAGAGCCCCCAGTTACCATAAAGACACACCACTAAACATGAGGTCACGCCCCCTGGCTCCGTGAAGACACAGAGGAGAAGCTGTCTGAGTGTGAGCTACTGAAAGGGTGGACATCCCTGTGTCTGTCCAGGCACTGTGTCGGACGGAGAACAGGGAGCCAGAAAAATAGACTGTCCAGCCTAAAGCCGGACATCTGGCCACCCTAACATCAGCCTGCCCCTAGGGTCGCCAGAGGTCTTGTTTTAGGCTGGACATTCTGGCTTTCAGACTCCCTGTCCTCTGTCATGCGCAGGGCCTGGATGGACACAGGGATGTCCTTTTGAACAGCTCGCTCTCAGCAGCAGCACTGTGCAGTCTGAGCAATGAGCTGCAGGGAGAAAGTCACCCTCCCCCCACCCCTGCAGCTGACAGAAGGTGATTTCTACCTATATTTTTAATCCTGGTCAAATGCGGCATGGAAGGGGCGTGGCCTGACTGAGTCAGGGGCGTGACTTAGTGGGATCTGGGGGTGGGACTTTTAAGTCCTTCTTTTGATGGTGGCCTGAATTACAGGTCGATGCCATAGTAATTTAGGAGGAAGGTGGGTAGCAGTGGAAGAATACATCTTTGATTACTACTGAACAGTAATTATGTGAAATTTACATTATATGAGGTAATGATTGATGATGAATTAGTCTAAAACATAAGTTATGTTTATGGTAACAGAAATACCCCTTGTCATCCACAGCGCTCTGCCTCCTTAAAGGGTTTCTGTCACCAGTTTTTTCGGTATGAATCAGGCTGACATTAGAGATGTGCTAATGTCACCTGATTCCAAATATATATCTGTTTTATTTACTGGTGTCCCCATTTTTATATAAAATGAACTTTTATTTTATGCTAATAAGGCTCCTAGGTGCAAGGGGCGTTACCTCTGCTCCTAGAGGCTCTGTTGATTGACAGGACCAGGCAGAGAAGAGACACTGCATTCACCATAGCTTTTAAGGACCTTCAATGATGTCATGACCATGTGATCAGTCACATGGTTAGGATTACACAAACAGCCTGTCTCCTCCTAAACCATGTGACTGATCACATGGTCATGACATCATTGAAGATCCTTAAAAGGTATGGTGAATGCAGTGTTTCTTCTCTGCCTGGTCCTGTCAATCAACAGAGCCTCTAGGAGCAGAGGTAACGCCCCTTGCACCTAGGAGCCTTATTAGCATAAAATAAAAGTTCATTTTATATAAAAATGGGGACACCAGTAAATAAAACAGATATATATTTGGAATCAGGTGACATTAGCACATCTCTAATGTCAGCCTGATTCATACCGAAAAAACTGCTGACAGAAACCCTTTAATGCAGACCTACAGCAGTGAACTGGCTAGGTTGTCATGGAAGCCTGGTGTGTGGAGACTTCCTGTGAGCTTCTATTGTCTGATAAGGGTCATGTGACCATGCTACTATTGGCTAATGCATTTTTTGGAACTATCTCAGGAACGGTACGTCCTGGAGAGCTGAAAACCGTTCTAAAACCTTCCCGGACACCTGATGTACATGTGTGCCAAATTTTGTGATTGTAGCTGCAGCGGTGCAGATTCCTTTAGCGGACATACACACACACACACACACACACACACACACACACACACTCAGCCTTATATATTAGATATCCTGTGTGTATTCACTTGCCACTGCTTGAGAAAGGCTCTAGATGTGAGCTGAAACGTCGCATCCCACTGGGGTAGATAAAGTTTCTTTTATCAATTTATTTTTTTGAGAGTGCTGCCTTTTTTGTTTTTATATTATAGTCTTTGTCGGACTTAGGGCTTTGCACCTCCACTTTACATTTTTAAGTGCTGCTGCGGTTTTTTGCATCTATCTATCTATCTATCTATCTATCTATCTATCTATCTATCTATCTCATATCTATCTATCTATCTATCTATCTATCTATCTATCTATCTATCTATTATATATTATCTATCTATCTATCTATTATATATTATCTATCTATCTTTCTATCTATTATATATTATCTATCTATCTATCTATCTATCTATCTATCTATCTATCTATCTATCCCTGTATCTAATTACCCTGGATATGGCAGACTGACTTGTTAGGGCCCCCTTCAGCCCCAGTGCACCCATGGCACCTCTATCAAACTTTCTTGCATTTTTATCATTCCTTTTCATAATCGTTGAAAATTTACATAAAACAATAATTGCCCTGCACAAGCCGCCCAATTATGAGCGTGCACAGGTATCTGCTCCATACAGCAGCCCGTGTAGCGTGTATAAAATTCCCCAGGATTCAGGTTAGTGAATAATTTTGCATGTACTTTTTATTCCAATTCTCTTATTATCAATCTTCTAAACTTTGTTTTATATTCCATTTGCTCATTTTATATCCTTCGTCTCAAAGTGACGGCATTACTGGAAGATTGGATTGTTCAGCTCCAGAGTGTTATAAAGAAGAAATATTCATATAAAACTTTCAATATGGCAATTTTTAAACACTTCAAAATGTAAAATGCAGAAACGAGCCAAGACTTTCCCATGATTGAAGATGAGCCTGGAAGCTACGGAATTTAGTTAACACTTGAAGTTAGTTCCAATGGTAAATGCATCATCAGAAAATAGCATTTTATACATATTAGATTTTTATTAACTTTTTATAAACTTTTGTTTTTTTTTGTGTTGTTTGTTTTTATGTGACTATATAAAAATATCCAGAAATATTACATTTTTCACACTGGCCACAAGAGTTGACACAGTAAGCTGAGATTTCCTATTTTCTGTGGCTTATTTTACAGCTTTGCTGTGTAGACTAGGACAGAGTTAACAGAGTGATCTCACCATCTTAAAAAAAAAAACAGTAAACACAGAAAATGCACAAAAAAATCAAAATATTGCAGCACTTCCTCTCTTCCTTTTCCTTGTTCTTATTTTTTTCTCATATTACTGTAAACTGTAAAAAAATAAAATAAAAAATGCAATACTGTTAAAATGTTTTTGGCAGGTGAGGAAAAAATAATGCCAAGTAGGAATGCTTTAAAAAATAGAAGTGTTAACAGTATATTTTTAATCCGATAACAATATGCAAAGTGAATGAAGAAAGGAGAAATCTTAATCCAATTATTATTCGATATTTGCCTTCAAAACAGTATCAGTACTTCGAGTTATACTTTTTAAAGGAACTCGGCATGGAGGTTGTTCAAGACATCTTGGAAAACTAAGCATAGATCCTCTATGGATGTAGGCAGTGGCGTACATAGAGAAGTAAGGGCCCTGTAGCAAGCATCAAACCAGGTCCCCCACACAGGACAGAAGGGTTTCTGCCTAAACCCTTTTCAATGACCCTTGGGCCATTTTTCCACTGCCTCATTTGCTAAAAGTTGTTCCTTTAGAGGGTAGAGTCCTGACCAAGTTTTCACCTCCAGTAGAAGAGGAGATGATCCCAACTAAGACTGGGCCTCCTCTTGCCCTGGGCCCCATAGCAGTCTCATGGTCTGCCGCTATGGTAGTTACTCCCCTGGATGTAGGCTTGCTCAAGTCCTTCTGTCTCTTTATGAAATCCCAGACAGACAGGATGATGTTGGGATCAGGGCTCTGTGGGGGCCGTATCATCAGATGATTGTCCTGCTGCAGAATAAATTTGGAGCCAATCAGACACCTCCATGATGGTACTACATGATGGATATGTATCTGCCTATATTTCCCAGCATCAAAGACACCATTAATCCTGACCACATCGCCAACTGCTTTTGAAATGCAGCCCCAAACTTGGAGGAACCTCCACCACGCTTCACTGTTGACTCAAGATACTCTTATTGTACCACCCTCCAGCCCTTCGGTGAAAAACCTGCCTTCTGTTGCAGACAAATATTCCAAATTTTTGCTCTTCAAGCCCAGCTCCAACGTTTTTGTTTTCCTATGTTTTTTAGATAGATAGATGAGGCACCATAGATGTGACTGATGTCTTTGCACCTCCTTTATCTATGCTCTTCACAGAAAATGGATTTCAAACCACCACTGACTCCAGCAGACAATGAAGCTATTCTGGAGTCACTGATCATCACTGTATCCTGAGAACCTGACCTTCTCTTAAAGGGGAATTAAGAAAATGAAAATACTTAAATATTACTTTATTATAAATATATTCCCAAATACCTTTCATTAGTTATAATGGCTTGTTTCGTCTGGGGAACAATCATCAAAGAAAATAAAATGGCCGCCATCCTATTAGTACAAACAAAACCTGTCCTAATCACACAGCAGGACAAGTTACTTCACAACACTGAGGTAAAGAGCTGCCTCATCCTCCTCTCTGCTCTGCTTGTCAGGGATTATGATCCTGAATACAGCTGATATCTGTAGGAATGAAGTCCACGAGGAGACATGAAGTACAGAGAGGAGGGGGGATGTGGCTGATGAACAGCAGCTCTTGTATGCAGTCTCCATTACCTCAGTCTGTCCCGTCCATCCTCTCTGTACTTCATGTCTCCTCTGTATCATCTGTAGTCAGCATCATAATCCCTGACAAGCAAAGAGAAGGATGAGGCAGCTCTTTACCTCAGTGTTGTGAAGTAACTTGTCCTCCTGTGTGATTAGGACAGGTTCTGTGTGTACTAATAGGACAGCGGCCATTTTATTTCTCCTAATGTAAGGTATTTGGGAATATGTTTAGAATAAAGTAATATTTACGTATTTTTATTTTCTTAATTCCTGGAGGACCCCTTTAAGGCATGAGGTGTCGGTCACTTCCAATCACATTGCACATTTGTGATGTAAGCATAAAGTCTATGAGGAACATGCAAGCAACCCCAACCATTTGGCTTTGGCAAATAATTCTGCTCCATCTGCATATCTGCTTTATTTTCTCTAATTAACACAATATTGAGACACCGATACTAAATATTAAGAAACTGAGCACTAAATGTCCTTTTATCCTGAGTCTAATGGATTGAACTTTATCAATTCGTTCCTTTTTTTCCCTTAAATTCCCATTATTCAACTTTTAATGGACTATCAGGAAAATTCTTCAAAGATGAAATTAAAGTAAATCAGGCTTCTGAAGCCTCGGAGGCATCTTCTTTAAGTTTACATCTAATGAAAGATTCTTTCTTAAAACTACCTCAAATGAATGTCAATTATCAGGAGTGGCACATTTATCTCCGTAGTAATGGTTAATTAAACTTCAGATGACACCTTTAAGAATATCTGTAGCAGAAGGAGTTTTCTTAATATAACACCCCATTCACACAGGTTGGCCTCATTTTTTATTTTTTGCTGCAATTTTGCAAAAATTGTTACACATTTGCAGCATTTTTGAATCTGTGGAATGTTACGGTAAATCGTCTTCATCTCATAGGGTCAAAATTTAGCATGGGCTCCTCCCCCATCCCAGTTACCCAGAACATGTGTGTCACACACTCTTCGGCACCACGGAGGACAAATTGCTGACGAATCCAGCTTTCTGACAAATGTAATTTTTTTTTGTATTACGTGGAAGACAATTTTATCTAAAAAAAAATAGAAAAAAGTGGAACAGGTTTGATATCAATATGGGCTTATTCTGAAGCATCATATTTATGTATTTACTCTAGATCATAAATACACTGATAAACCTCCTGCTTCCCTTCACACAGTGTATTATAAAACTGTCTGCCTTCAGCCACCTCTAGGGGGAGCTCATTGCATAGGAATCCTCACACTTACCATAGATTTCAATGGTAGCTGAACATCTGTTTGCTCTGAGTTGAACCCTAGTGGTGGCTGCTGAAAAAAGCACTGAGTGTCAGGATTCGGGGGTGCTGCGGCCCTCCAGCGGATGTTGGACGGGTGCGGGCGTTCCCTTAGGTTCCTATAGGGTTAAAGGTTTGGCTAGTTTTACTGGCAGGCGTCCCTGCCAGTAATTTTGGTCCATTCAAGGGTGTGGCTGGGATCCCTGCTCCTATCACGCCTTGGGGCTGGGACTCTAGCCAGTATTTAGTTTCACACTCGCCATTCATCTGTGCCTGCTATAAAGCCTTGTGCCTAAGATAGCTACTCTGTGTTTATCCGGTATTCCTGTGACTCTGTACCTTTTCCCTGGTTTCTGTTACTGTTACCTACCTTTTGTGTTATCCTCTGTTTATTCCTTGCTTGGTTCCTTTACCTTTTACCCCTTCAGTTCCTGACCTGTTTAGGGTTGTTCCTGCTTGTGTTTTGTTTTGGTTGTTTGTCTCGTGTTTCACTTTCTTCAGTGTAATTGCAGTCTTCGGTTGGGGCCAGCCTGTTAAGGAGCCGGGTTCCCCCAAAAGGCAGGGACAGTGGTTTGGGAGGAGTGTCAGGGCCTCACTTTGTCTGTGTCATTTTTGTCCCCCTGACCTACTCCTCACAGTGAGTCTATGTTTGGAAAAAGAGAAGCAATTTAGCAGTGGGCCTTCTCCTTCAGACTCCACAGAAGTTGTGTGGTTTGCAAATATGGTAGGGACGCCACTGTCCCTAGTGTAAACATTTATTGATTAGAGGACCACTCCTCATCATCTTAAAGATCCCTCCCATTAGAAGACAAGGGTAGATCTTCTCAAACTCATGGGTGAAATGCCCCCAGTTCTTGGCAAACATTCCAAGCACCCCAGAAATCAGAAGAGGAGACTTGCTGTCCCAGAAAAAGTGATTTATATCAGCCCACGTCATCCAGGAGGACATTCTGCTGTACACAGGAACAGGAAGTTACCAGTTGAGGTCATTTCCTTCTTTTGACAAAACAGGAAGGATAATGGAGACGATCAAGTGTTGGGCTGATAGGTGAGCACTTGTATTGTTTTCATCTGGTGAGGTGGATCCGCAAAGGTACATATCTGGTAGATCAGATCTTACATGGACAGTACTGGTGCAGCAGAGGGCCAGAGTAACTAAGCTGTCGGGCCAGGGTAACAGGTCCAAACGGGTTTTTCGACACATTATAACACAAGGGATCCCCACAGATCAGCTGTTTGAGAAGGTCAGTGGTGCTCACAGTAGAGTTGCGGCCTTCTCACAGCTTTCCCTAGGCAATGTGATGACATGTTTACCAGTCACATGGTGTAGGCCCGGCTCAGCTCCATTCAAGTGAATGGAACTCTGCTGCGATACCAAGCACGGCCATTATACAATGGATGGTGCTGTGCTTGATAAGCTGCAAGAAGGCATCAGAGCTCACAGGAACGCCGCTACCTTTTTAATCAACTGATTGGTGGGGGTCCCAGTTGTGAGACACCCCCCGATCAGATACTGATGACCTAAACCTGAATAATCAGGGGGTATCCTGCTAGATGAGCCGGGTTTAAAGGCAATCTGTCATCTCCAAAACACCCCGTGAACTAGTGTAAGCGTTGTATAGTGTAAGTGATGCTGAATCCGAATATGTAAGTTTTATCTTCATACTCACTTCCATTCTGATGTTTTGCTCTGACAAACCTGCAGTAAAATGCACTCAGTGGACTCCGGTGCTCACTCACATAATGGAGAGTGAGTCCAGTGAGTGCATTTTACTGCTGGTTTGTGGGAGCACAGCGTTGGAATGGAAGTGAGTATGAAGATAAAACTTACATATTCGGATTCAGCATCACTTACACTATACAATGCTTACTCTAGTTCAGGGGGTGTTTCGGAGATGACAGGTTCCCTTTAAATAATCTGGCTGGATTATGGCAACCCGACCTGCAGGAGAAAAGACTGAGCCAGCAGGAGGAGGTACTGGATCTGGGAAAGGTGAGTAACAGCATGGTGGCTGTGTCTGGAAGTATAGTAGCTGTATCTGGGGGGTCTTTGGCTGGTACTGGATATTCTGTGGCCAGAACTGGTGACACTCTATTTGTCCCTCTTTTGACATGGATGGAAAGTCTTCAGAAATCTTGCTATAGTTCTTGGAAGAGACACGTCGTCACGGGGAACCTGCATAACTACTAGAGTTTAGGATTAGCCCATCCTACAAGGAGACCCAGCTCCATTGTAAAAGGATTGTGATAAATATGGATGAAGTAGAGGAAAAACAAGTTATATGTGCAAGAAAAGAAGAGCAAAGACAATGGACAACGAGATGCCGGCCCTTTGAGGCCAGTGAAGAAGGGAAGGATATTACCTGAATGTGCATGGTAGAAAGAGGCCCTCTTCCAAGTTTTCTGAGGCGGTGCCCTACCTCTACCACACCCCCTAGCATTCATGAATTCTGCAATATCCTGTCACTTCTAACAACTGTTCTCAGCCAGAAATATCATTATTTTATCATTTATACTTCAAACAAGCATTTCTTTTGCCATTTTTTTATGGTTCTGCTCAAAGTACAGAATTAGAAGTCATCACTCTGCGCTGCCATTTCAGGTGGACTTCTGCTCATGTTCCCATCATACTGTTCATTACAAAGAATTAATATCAAACTCTCGAGCTCTTGTACTCGTTTATCTCTACATTGCCCTTTGAATCGACCTGACCACACGCTGCTCTGTACTTCTAAGCAACAGGAAAAGTTAGGCAAGCACAGTAGTAGATACTGCCACCACAATATTGTCAGGACTTTGTAGTCCCCAGGATGAGGCAGAACAAAGGCAGACTCAAGGCAGTATGTCAATCAGAAGAGAGGGGATGGTTAGAGGGCGTGGTTTCCTTGACTTGAAGCTGAGCTGAAAGACAGCGCTCATGGTGTTTAAAAGAGCGTTTTTATCAACTATTAACCATCCGACTACCACATCAAAACCATTAATAGGAACAGACTGGGGGCTACTTTAAGGTAATGCTGGCAGGTTTATATGTGTTCCTGACGTGACAGGTTCCCTTTAATTACATGCAATTACAAAAGTAATCAGATCCAGGTGTTGGTTTGAAAACTGTAGAATATTTTTCATGGGACAACCCCTTTAATGATCGGGCAGATTCCTCCCTCTCTGCCTGGCTTTGATCTGTATGATTATAGTGCAGGGCAGGAGGAGGAAGATGAGCATCATGTGCAAATCACACACAGGACTCATTGCTAAAACCTATGAGGTGATTCTTGTAACGCTTTATTTTACCCTAGTTCACCGGGTAAGTTGTGATATATACAGTATATCTTTACTGTTATTACGTGTATTGTCTGCAGCTGCTTGCTATGACTATACAGTTTAGCACGCTGTAGAGTAAAACAGACATGCATGTCAGGTCTGGTCACCGGAGAACATAGGTTTCTATTCTTTGCTTGGTATTCTGAGTTTTTGTGTGTTTCTGTTTAGTGCCTATGCCTTGCCTTTGACCATGTTCACACTGTGGGGTTGTTTTGGAGCCAACGCCCATCTTCATGTTTTTGTTTGTTCTACTTAATACTCAGGTGCTGGGCTGAGTGCTTCTCAGAATCTGGTCCATTCAGAACCTGGGGGTGGGATATCTTCCTGCATAAATACCTACCTTCCTCTCTGCTCTTTGCCGGTTTTTGCAAATCCTTGCTATTCCTGCTTGTGCTCTTGTATCGTGTGTATCCTGACAGCTCGTTTTTGACCCTTGGCTCGTACCTGACTACTCTACCGTCTTCTGATTTGTACTTACGTTCTCTCTGGTTTTCTGACGCGGCTAGTTGACAATTCTTCTGTGTTTTGTTCGTCTCTGTTTGTTGTCCCTGCACCTTAGTAAGTGTAATTGCAGTCCTCGTGGTTGTCGCCGTGTCGCCTAGGACACGGAGGCAATTAGGCAGGGACAGGGGTTGGGGAGAGCTCAGGGTTCACATCTCCCTTTTCTGTGTACCCCAACCTTGACAATGCAGCTATGCATACTGCATAAAAGATG
The DNA here is from genome assembly GCA_900303285.1 of Rhinella marina. Taxonomy (NCBI): domain Eukaryota; kingdom Metazoa; phylum Chordata; class Amphibia; order Anura; family Bufonidae; genus Rhinella; species Rhinella marina. The sequence continues at coordinate 219,371 of ONZH01024321.1, forward strand.
GTTTGCACTGGGCTTTCCCGGAGTTATAAAACACATGTCAGAAGAAAGCAACAATCGGAGGGGTCAAGCAGTGATAATATGTAAAATTAACCCTCTAATACACCCTAGACCATAGGGGAATCAAATAATATACCTTTCAAACCTAGAACTCCAGGGAATAAAATATCCCTTTCTACCGTAGACCACCAGGGAATAAAATATTATCCCTTTCTATCATTGACCACCAGGGGATAATATACTATATCTAGTTTCTACCCTAGCCCACTAGAGAATAAAATATTATAGTAGTAGTGAATAATATATTATCACTTTGTACCCCAGACCATCAAGGAATAAAATATTCTCCCTTTCTACCGTTGAAACCCCCGGGAATAAAATACCCCTTTCTACCCTAGACCACCAGGGAATAAAATACTCTTTTCTACCCTTGACCACCAGAGCATAAAATATTATCCCTTTCTATCCTTGACCACCAAGGGATAACATATTATATCTAGTTTCTACACTAGCCCACCGGAGAATAAAATAGTATCAATTTCTACCATATACCAGTAGTGAATAATATATTATTACTTTCTACTCTAGACCACCAGGCAATGAAATATTATCCTTTTCTACCATTGACCACAAGGAATAAAATGTCCTTTTCTACCCTAGACCACCAGGGAATAAAATATTATCCCTTTCTGCCCTTGACTGCCAGGGAATAAAATACTTCTTTCTACCCTTGACCACCACCCTTTCTAGTTTCTACCCTAGCCCACCAGAAAATAAAATATTATCCTTTTCTACCCTAGACCACTAGGGAATAAAATTTTAACCCCTTTCTATTCTAGACCACCAGGGAATTAAATATTATCCCTTCTAATCCCAGACTACCAGTTAATAATCCCTTTTCCTACCATAGACCACCATGTCAATATGAACCCCCCTTCTTCCATAGACCAAGTAAGGAACAGCAGTACCAATGACATTAACCACTCCATTACCTATCACCACCAGGGATGTTGCAATTAATATTACATTTCTCTTTCTAATATTATGTCTAAGCCTGGATGTCCTGTTGTCTCACGTGTCTTATGGTCTGTGGAATATGATAATTAACTCTTCTACCACATACTGTAATAAAATTTCATTCCCTAATGCCGAATATACAGTGGCGGAGGAGAACTAGATTTTACTTGCGATAATTAAGCACATGCCATTTTGTCTTATTATCAGAGGGAACTTGATATGGAGTTCACAGGGTTGTGAAGACTGATAATGTCTGACAGACGCTTAAATCAGCTTTTCCTCATGATCAAATAGAACGACTGTAAAGTGCATGAAAACACACTGACCTAGTTTCATCTCCAGCCTTTGAGATCGAGGACTTCTTCAGGATGATCTAATGTCTGAACAAAAGCCGGAAACTTTACGCTTAAAAACATTAACGCTGATGCTCAATGAATCACAGTCAGTCTATGAATGGATGGTTCTACAATGGACAGTTCTTCAAGGCTGACTTGTCACAAAGAATTATGTTCATCCGCTGGCGTATACTTAACATAACGGTGATTTGTACAGTACATGATAGATCATTGCCTGTTGTCTTTTATTTTTGGCTGTTCTTTTTTTATTGTCAATCCGAAATTGTCAATGGTGACCTAATCAAAGCCCTGGGGTTCTGGATCTCAGATCTTTCAGGTGTAACATCTACATGTTCTCTTGTGCTGACATGGGCTTCCTCTGGTTTCCACCCACACTTAAAGAAGTACTCACCACCAGTGTTCTAGCAGTGTTATTTGTTACACCCTAAAGCCCCTTTCACACGAGCGGGAGACTCGCATGTCTCCCGCAACGCATCTACAGGGCTGGACTTCGCACTGACAGGGATCGCATAGCATTATATGTAGAGATGAGCAAAAAATTCCTACGCTATTCATACGCATATTTTAATCTATACGCAAATGCGTACGAATAGTGTACAAATTCAATTTGTACGCTATTCGTACGCAATTCGTACGCATTTGCGTATAGATTAAAATATGCGTATGAATAGCGTAGGAATTTTAACATGCGTACGCAAATACGCAAAAATGGCACTCGAGCATGCTCTGCCGAGCATGCTCGCTCATCTCTACATATAATGCTATGCGATCCCTGTCAGTGCGAAGTCCAGCCCTGTAGATGTGTTGCAGGAGACATGCGAGTTTCCCGCTCGTGTGAAAGGGGCATAACTCAGTCGCTTCCCTACATTTTTAACCTTTTCATTATGAGAACCTGGTCATGTGCTCCAATGTATTTCTATTGCATGGCTGACTTCCTGTGAGCTACAGGATGACATCTTCACCAATCAAATCCCCTCTTCACCCTCCATCTTCCTCTGTATATTCCTATATTCTGTTGAAGATATAATGTCTCCTCTACCTAAAGGACCAGGAGTGCAGATATATAGTAGGTGAGTGTAGACAGTGATTAGCTGCAGTTATACAAACCTCCTGCCTGCCTGTACTATTGGTGTGTGCTGACTCTCCAGTGTACTTCTAAGGGATGTAACCTCACACTGGTCTCCCTGCCTCCTGCATGTAACAGCTGACAGGGGAGAGGGAGATGACGGGGCAGAGAGGGGAGACAGGGTCAAGCTACATCTCTTGGAGATCCTGCAGTGTGAGGGGGGCATCAGGTCTTCAGGCTTCTCTTACACAGTTCGGTGTGGTGAGACTTAGTCCCTTTCTGTCTCTGCAAAGCTAGGCATGATGGGAAATGTAGGAAAAGAAGGAATCAAGATGGCTGCCAACCCACAAATAACACATTTAATGGCCTCTATCTTATTCTTTAAAAATGACCTATACTACACTATATAAGCAAAGAAAAAATCCTTGAGTGCTTCTTTAACTGAGTTCTTTTCAACTTGACACTAAGGTACTAAAATTGTGATTTAGTGGATTCCATTGAAACCATTACTTAATTTAACATGACTGAAATTCCAAAACTATAATCAGATTGTTTCCTGTTACTTTTTTGGAGTTAACAAAGGAAGCTGGGCCCTGGTGGTTGAGGGGGTCTAAAAGCCACCTAAGACAGTGTTTTGGTGCCTACAAAACAATGGCTTCCATTTCATGTAAAAGTTAGGCCCCATTCACACGACCGTATGTACATTTCCGCATCTTATCCGCATTTTTGCGGATAAGATGCGGAACCATACGGACCCATTCATTTTTCCATAGGAGAAAAAAAATGCGGAATGCATTCCGCATCCGTATATTACGGAAGTTCTCCCGCAAAAAAAAAGAAACATGTCCTATACTTTGCCGCAAATCACGTCCATAGCCCCATTAAAGTCAATGGGTCCGCAAAAATGCGGAACACCACGGAAGCGTTTCCGTATGTCTTCCGTTCTGTTTTTATACGGATCACGGAATACATACGATCGTGTGAATGGGGCTTTAAGGTGTTCCAACCAAAGAACAAAACATACATATGTACCATGTATTTCAATGTTTTGCTTTTGGAACCTGGAGAATTAAAACTGGAACCATAGTCGGGCATTTTGGGACCATGGCACTGAATCTACTAGTCACCTGGTCACCTATCTGTATTGTATGTGTAGACAAATACTTCCATGCTCTTTCCTTATTTTTTCAACCCATTCCAAGTCTGTCAATCACAGAGGCGGATCGGCCATAGACCTTACAGGGAAATTTCCCGGTGGGCCGATGCCCAGGGGGGCGCAACATGGCCGGCCAGTGTAAGTTTTTGGGGATGTATTTTGTGCTGCTGGCAGTATTTTGTGATGGACTGTGGTATTTGGCTCTGTTGGGGTGGTATAATGTGCCACAATATGGTATTGGTGGCCCTGCCTTCCATCAATTTGGACCCGACTACAAAACGGGGCCACTTTTAGTATTTTTTCTTCAAGTTCCCAGTCAGCCCCTGGTCAATCATATATAATTTCTACAATATTGAAATGTATCTAGGGCGGAAGGCTGTCATTCAATCCTGGGTGCCGGGGGGAATGTCAACAAGCCACTCTGCCTTGGTCATGGTATTTTAGATACAGAACTAGGGCAACAATCTAAATTTTATCCCAGATGAAGCAAAGACTAGGTTTGGTACATAAGAGGAAGGTATCCCAGGGATAGGAACAACCACATCACAGCCCATAAGCTAGGAACGTAAACTGTTCTCTTTAGGTTTCCATTTATTTTAATGGGAGGTGCAGCCACAGAGAAAGCTGCTATAGATAAGCATGCAATTTTTAGTGCAACCTGGGGACTTTGAACAAGTATCTAAAAAGCTATTTTCCGACCATATAAAATTTCAAGAGTGCCTTATAAGCATTCGAAGACACTATTGGCAAAACCACCTCTCTTTGAAAGTTACGACGAAGAGGGAAAAGTTTTTATTTCCTGCTAATTCTTATTTATTGAACAAGTGCCAGACAGTTGTTAAAATGGAGCGTGATAACTTTAACGCGCCTTGCTGATTTGAATATTTATGAAACACACCGCTATTACACAGCCCTGACTTCTCCGCCAGGATGTGCTTCGCATTGTAACCAATTGCACTAATTTGTTTTATAGTTTTGGGCCCGGAAGAGTCATCATAAGGCAAGGGCACGTTGCTCAAAACTTCTACCTGATTCTCTCGGGCACGGCTGTAGTCACCAAAGTATCACGCAGCAAGAAGACAGGGGAACATTTTTCCAAGACGGTGGCCTTCTTGAAGAAAGGGAAGTACTTTGGGGTAGGTGGCGGTTGGTTTATTATGCCGTTCGCACGGGAGAGTCAGAATAAGCCGCTCTGCAGATAAGTGGATGTTTGTAAATTATAATGAGTAATACATTCCAATTTATGTTCTGTGCACCGGGGAAACATCCAGGGGCTCGACGCTGATTTAAAATCAATCAATCAAGCTTTAATGAAAACTCTCGCACAGAAATCACAAAGCAGGGCTCAATGCCATGGCTCTGCCTGAATCGAAGCTCTAGCAAACTAACTTTCTTTAAAAAGTGTTATCTCAATTTGGAAGTCCCCTACCGTTACTATGAAAAAGCTATGACAGCCTACATGGATTGAAACATATTCCTAACCTCTAATCACTATGGGATCAACATATGGCACCAAGAAATTATAAAAAAACACAAGTCTTTATTAATACATGATTACAATAAATTATCACACACGGAGATCACAGTTAAGGGGACGGTCCCCTGTGGAGGTCAATGTTAAGGGGCAGATTGCTGTAGAGGCCACTGTTAAGGGGGTAGCGTGTTGTGGAAATCACTGTTAAGGGGACGGGGTACTGTGGAGGTCACTAATAAAGGGACGGCTGCTGTGGAGGTCACTGTTAATGGGGCAGGGTACTGTAGCTGTCACTGTTATAGTGGATACTGTTGATATCTTTTAACGACACAGAAACATTAAATGAAATAGATGAAATATACCCGTGCGAAGCCGGGTCCTTCTGCTAGTTAGGAATATGTTTCAAAAACCTATAAACACCTCATATCTTGACTAAGTGGTCAAGAAAAAACTCATAGACATCACTATGACCATACTAACCTCTAATCACTATGGGATCAACATATAGCACCAAGAAATTATAAAAAAAAAATCACAAATCTTTATTAATACATGATTACAATAAATTATCACACGGAGATATGGCATGATGAAAAGAGATAAAAACAGACAAAGAGACAACTGCTAAGGGAGAGCGGATAAGGGGTGTGTGTCAAGTGTGTCCACTAATACACTTGTAAATATCAGGTAGGTAGAGACCAATACCCATAAATAACTGGACACCAAGACACCATCCCAAATACGTGCCACTATATCCACATCCAATGTATAAGTGTCACATCACATCTGACAACACTCATAGCCCATGTCTCTAGAAATATTACAGGGTAATGTAACGTCTAGATAATGACTCAGATTGCTATAACTAATGTCAAATGCATAGAAATGGCCGCAATATCAATAATGTCTACAATCACATACCCTGTGACATAGTGGAGATATGGCACGATCTCTCCCCAGGCACCAACACCTCGACGCGCGTTTCACCACAAGGCTTCGTCAGGAGGTAGGTAAACACAAACATTGCAGGATATATATAGGGGGGACATTAGAAGTAAATGTAATCACCTGGCACCTCTCCTTCAGCGCGTCCTCACGTCTCTGCTGCGCTTGACCGCAGCAAGTCTCGCGATAATGGAGCGCGTCAGGAACAGAGCGGGCAGCGCATGAGTGAACCGCGACCCGGCGAATCTGCCATGGAAAACATTTACCATCATGACGAACTCGCTAGCTCCAGTGAGCACCATGCCCTCTTGAAAAAGCTGATCAGTTGCGGTGCCAGGAGTCAGACCCCTACCAATTAAATACTGACTACCTATCCTGTGGTTGACCCGTGACCCACAGGGATCAGAGACATTGTCAGAAACAGGCCGAGCTCTGGACATGTAGAGTTTGTGTAAATCTGTGAAACAAGTGCAAGTTCAGGGCAGCAAAGTGTCAATACGGTAAATCGGCGCAGGTCAGGCAGCAGACGGTGAGAGTCAGGAATCAGGCAGAAATCAGTACAGAGGCAGACAATCAGATACAGTACACCTTAGTAGCAACTAGCAGACTAGTGAACCTATTGCTAAGGCAAAGAATGAGACAAACCGCACAAATTATGTAACAGTGTTGATTAACACTTTAGAAACAGCCTAGCAGCTGCACACAGAACCTCAGAAGGGTTTAACCCCTGCAATACTGCAGAATGAGATGAGGTTCAATGAATAATATCCCCAATAGACACCCAGGACGCTGCCCCCCATGCCTACTGTCAGAGTTCTGGACTTGCAACAGACATGGGATGAGTGGAGAGGCTCCTGTGCCTGTCTGAAGTAGCAGGGCAGTGGTGTGCACAGGCACTCAATGTAACAGAAGAGACAACCCTAGTGGGGCAGCAGTGTGCACGGGCTGCCAAGGTAACAGAGGGGACAAGTTGTAGACCATAGATGACATGTAAGAATGCATGGGTTGATTAGGGCAGAGATTATGGAGCAGCAGAATTGGACTGCAGATTACATCTTGGGAGGTATCAGGACATAAGGTCAGAGAGGTATGGAGGGGGCAAGTTATGGACTAGAGATTACAGGTGTGGTGGTATCGGGAGATTAGGATATAGGTGTATGGAGAAGACAGGTGGTGGATTGGAGATTACAGTAAATATAGGGAGATATCCGGAGATTAAAGAACTCCCGCAAAAATTTTATTCTCTGACCTGTTAGAAAGGTAACATAGTAACATAGTTTATAAGGCCGAAAAAAGACATCTGTCCATCCAGTTCAGCCTGTTTTCCTACAAGTTGATCCAGAGGAAGGCAAAAAAACCCTGTGAGGTAGAAGCCAGTTTTCCCCACTTTAGGGAAAAAAATTCCTTCCCGACTCCAATCAGGCAATCAGAATAACTCCCTGGATCAACGACCCCTCTCTAGTAACTATAACCTATAATATTATTACCCTCCAGAAATACATCCAGGCCCCTCTTGAACTCTTTTAGTGAATTTACCATCACCACCTCCTCAGGCAGAGAGTTCCATAGTCTCACTGCTCTTACCGTAAAGAATCCTCTTCTATGTTTGTGTACAAACCTTCTTTCCTCCAGACGCAGAGGATGTCCCCTCGTCACAGTCACAGTCCTGGGGATAAATAGATGATGGGAGAGATCTCTGTACTGACCCCTGATATATTTATACATAAAGTCGTCTTTTTTCTAAAGTGAATAAGCCTAATTTTGATAATCTTTCTGGGCACTGTAGTCCACCCATTCCAGTTATTACTTTAGTTGCCCTCCTCTGAACCCTCTCCAGCTCTGCTATGTCTGCCTTGTTCACAGGAGCCCAGAACTGTACACAGTACTCCATGTGTGGTCTGACTAGTGATTTGTAAAGTGGCAGGACTATGTTCTCATCACGGGCATCTATGCCTCTTTTGATGCAGCCCATTATCTTATTGGCCTTGGCAGCAGCTGTCTGACACTGGTTTCTGCAGCTTAGATTTCTGTTCACTAAAATTCCTAGGTCCTTTTCTATGTCAGAGTTACCCAATATTTTACCATTTAGTATGTACTGGGGACTTGCATTATTCCTTCCCATAGGCATAACTTTACATTTGTCAGTGTTAAACCTCATCTGCCACTTCTCTGCCCAAGCCTCCAGTCTATCCAGTTCCATTTGTAGCAGTGTACTGTCCTCTTCTGTGTTAATTACTTTACACAGTTTAGTGTCATCTGCAAAAATTGATATTTTACTGTGCAAGCCTTCTACAAGATCATTAATAAATATATTGAAGAGAATAGGGCCCAATACTGACCCCTGTGGTACCCCACTAGTTACAGTGACCCAATCTGAGTATGTACCATTAATAATCACCCTCTGTTTTCTATCACTGAGCCAGTTACTTACCCACATACAGACATTTTCTCCCAGGCCAAGCATTCTCATCTTATATACTAACCTTTTATGTGGTACAGTGTCAAATGCTTTGGAGAAGTCCAGATATACGACATGATATAATCTGTAGTGAATGTCATCTTCTTATCAGAGGCTGAAATTGAGAGTTTCCACTCTCTTCTTATTGTAGCTGGGTCATGTGACCAACTCCCTGACCTCCAACTGACCCAGGACAGGAAGCCAGTCACTTCTCTATTCATTCCTATGAGATTGAAAGTGAGGCTCCCATAGGAATGCATAGAGAATTAGACTTCCTGTCCACACATAAGGTGCTGTGTGAGTTGGTGGGTCTAATTCCTAGTCACATGACACAGATAAGAAATTTCAGGATGATATAACTCAAAAATTCAGCTACTGGTAAGAAAATGACATTCACTACAGATTACATCATGTACGTTTCTAGCAGGACATGGAATAAAATTTTTTGCGGAAGTCAGAGATGTATAAAGGACACAGGTTGTGGGCCAGAGATTATGCGTAGAGCAGTATCTGGACATTAAGGCAGACTTGTGTGGATGTCTGTGGATCAGATATTACTGTGGAGAAATATCAAGCATGTATGGAGTGGAGTGGACAGGTTCTGGGCTAGATTAGGACAGAGAGGATTTTAGGGAAGGATTGTAAATTACATGTGGTGAAGTCCCAGGAGATGAGAAATGGGGCAGTATGCCTCCTCATTCTCTATAACACTATATGACTTGTCAATGAGCTTTGTACAATCAGGCTATTCACACACCAGATATTCTCATGAATCTCCTTTCTCCTTTACCTATTGGCTGTGCATACTGAATTACCCAGAATTTAATGCAATCATTTTCCATTCTGTAATAAGCGATAGATATTTTAGCGCTTTACTCCCCATGGCATTACATGTAGTCATGAGAATAACTGCAGTAATGAGAATGACCTTCTTAAGTCTTAACAGATAGACTTTGAAGCAGCTGCGCATCTTGAGTCCTAAACACAGAGAAATGTGGAACTTTTCATGTCTGGCAGAGCGAATCATTCCAAGAACTACATAGAATTAGAGCTATGGGGGCTTACAATTAGATTTGAAAGTCAATTAATGCAAATCTCTAAAAGAAACTTTCAGGGAGTAGGAAGTTCAGTAGGCTGGAATCCCAGTTGGGATCTAAGACCTCAGAGGACTGCAGCTCTGAGCAATTTCCTGGAGCTCAGTCATGAGGAGAAGAGAAAGCACCAGCCATGGTTGTAGAGAGGATGCTTGCTAATTACTGACACCTGACTCCTATACCTGTGGGCTTCTTAATTAACTGGAGTTGAGGATTCCTCTACGCGTATTATAATGTAATAGTAGAGAATTTAGGAGATGTTAACAGCTTTGTGTCGTCTCTTCTGTAAAAGCTTACACGTAACTTCTCTCTGGTAAATTTGCACATTTTTTTAGAAGATATGCTAATGACTTGACTGCTTTTTTCTATTTGGTTCAGTACTTCTATCAGATTTGCTGGAGAACGACTGGTTTAGCTAATTGGCTCTGTAGACTGACCTCATGGTGTGGGGTGTCCCGTCGTACCGCCCCCTAATAACGCAAATTAAAAAAACATTAAAGCAAGATATCACAGAAGAAATCTCAGATCTACCTGTGTATCTCACTATCCATTTATCTTAGCAGTTCTTAAAGGGGTTCTCCGGGAATTAAGAAAATGAAAATGCTTAAATATTACTTCAATATAAATATATTCACAGATAACTTACATTAGTTATAATGGCTCGTTTAGTCCGGGAAGCAATCATTAGGAGAAACAAAATGGCTGCCGTCCTATTAGTACACACAAAACCTGTCCTAATTACACAGGAGGACAAGTTACTTCACAACACTGAGGTAAAGAGCTGCCTCGTCCTCCTCTCTTCTCTACTTGTCAGCAATTATGATCCTGAATACAGATGATAAGATCTTCAGCTGCGTCTCTGTAGGAATGGAGTTCATGAGCAGATGTGGCTGATGAGCAGCAGCTCTTGTATGAAGTCTCCATTATCACAGTCTGTCCTGTCTGTTCTTCATGTTTCCTCATGAATTCAATTACTACAGAGATTCAGTTAAAGAAGAAGTCCCGACAAAAATTTTATTCCATGTCCTGCTAGAAATGTACATGATATAATCTGTAGTGAATGTCATTTTCTTACCAGTGTCTGAATTTTTGACTTATATCATCCTGAAGTTTCTTATCCGTGTCATGTGACCAGCAATTAGACCCACCAACTCACACATAGACTTATGTGTGGACAGGAAGTCTAATTCTCTATATTCCTATGAGACTGAAAGTGAGGCTCCCATAGGAATGAATAGAGCAGTTACTGGCTTTCTGTCCTGGGTCATTTGGAGGTCAGGGAGTTGGTCACATGACCCAGCTACAATAAGAAGAGAGGTTTTTACTCACAGAAACAGTCACTGGTAAGAAAATAACATTCACTACAGATTATATCATGCAGCTTTCTAACAGGCAAGAGAATAAAAAATTTTGCGGGAGTTCTTCTTTAAATATCATATTAAACAGTATGCAGGATCATAATTCCTGACAAGCAGAGCAGAGAGGAGGATGAGGCAGCGCTTTACCTCAGTGTTGTGAAGTAACTTGTCCTGCTGTGTGATTAGGACAGGTTCTGTGTGTACTAATAGGACGGCGGCCATTTTATTTCTCCTAATCATTGATCCCTAGACAAAACAAGCCATTATAACTAATGAAAGGTATTTGGGAATATATTTATAATAAAGTAATATTTAAGTATTTTCATTTTGTTAATTCTGGGAGAACCCCTTTAAGTGCGATATTGCATCTAGTCCGCATGGGGGGTGCGTGGAGGAGGATGGGAGTGGGAGTGGCCATGCTGGTAGTAGTCACAGTTCACAGTGGCAATCTCTCCCTCTGGTGCTCCCTGGGGCTGTGTAGTGACTGGAGGGTGAACCCTTTCTTCCCTTGAGGCACTCTCCCTAATGTTGGGGCTCCTGCCTAGTGGTAGTTGGGGTGTCCTTGATGTTAGGTGTTTGTCTGGGTGCAAGGCAGGAGAGCGGATAAGTGGAGTCAACAACCAAGCCCGTTGGTATCAAGAAATAAGTCTCTTGTTACTAAAGTGCAAATGGGAGTAGTAGTACATGTGACAGTCCTTTCTTAATAGCAGCCACAATGATGGAGGTTGTAGTATCTCCTCTCTTTTTCTCTGTAAACTTGCAGTCTGTCAGCAGAACCAGAGGCATGCAATGAGGTTCTTGTTAAATGGTTCTCCAATTACTGGAGTGAGAGGTGCAGATACCAGATAGAGGTGGCCAATCCATGTGGTAGAATGCTTTAGCAATATTTCCTGTCACAGCAGCAAAGTCTTTCTGCCATAAACGTGCACAAACGTGCACAATGTCTGAATCCATTTTATTTCCTTGTGGGTTCTAGACCTTCTAATCTCCCTCTCTCATGGCTTTTATAGTGAAGTTGCATTCTTCGCAGTTGAAATCTCAAAAGATTGAGGTTCTGTGAACTTGAGCTATCAGGAGATAACACATGTAGGTCTTCGTAGTAGTTCAGCTAGACTCACATGTACACATTGACTAACTGACTAGGGGTGGCCCAAGTCCATCACCCTGGTAACTTAACATAGTGTACCAAAATGTTAATTTATGCTATTAAGTACATAACCATAATAAACAAAAAGAAAGTAGATAGAGGTTTCGGGGTCAGAGGATATAACAGCATCTATAAGAGCAGATGGGGCAGAGGACAGTAGAAGGGGAGCAAAGTACAGAAGAGCTGTTGAGATGGAGGAGAGCAGGCTGGAGACTTCTAACTTCATTTTTTACTGCTGTGCTGTCTCTCTTCTTCTCAGGGCCAACAGAGCTCTAGCATGGATGGTGCATTCATTAGGACTTTGGTTTATGTGGTCTTTCACAAATCCAGGCCCAGTATTATGCAAACACACTCTTCCGCACATTATACAGCAGCTATATTTCATATTTTATGGTCTCTTTTGCTAGGAATAGAATGTTTGGCATTTATTATATTGTACAGTTTAATTAATGTTCCCTTATCCTAAGGCTGAATGTGTTCAAACTTCTTAATTTGCTCGAGCCTATTGAAACTGTGTTGTGTCGTTAATCATTTGGTAGAAAAATCATTACGCCACCTTAACCATTTACAAAACGTCGGTCCATTGTCTATGATGTGACATTTTCTAGGTGCAAATGAATGATGGTTTCACATACCCGATAGTAAATACCAAAATTACCACTTTAGGTGTATGATAAACTGACCAAAAATTAACTGTCACTGTATATATCCTACTGCACCCATTCCATTCCACATTAGCTCTCCTCTAAAAGGAAGAAGGCTATCCTTAATATAGGTCATCAATATTAGGTTGGTGGGGGTCTGGCACCCTCCACCCCCACCAATCAGATGTTGTCAACAACCGCCAGTACTGGAACTAACACAGAGAACCGAGCCTCCTTCCGCTGTGTAGTGGCCATGCCGGGTTACTGCAGCTCAGCTACCACTTACCGTAGTTTTCTTCCTTCATAAGGAGAGCTAATTTGCATACCATTTCCCAGGAAGCATTGTGCCTGTAAGACTCCTCATACCAGCTGGCAGTCTCCATAAGGAGAAAAGTACCCCAAACACAATGATGGCAGATGAGGCTGGTAGACAAGCCATCTATGCGCATGGCCTCCACATCTCTCAACCTTCATGTGTAGATATACATCATCTACGGTATATGACTCCTTTTTGATTTTTTTAAATTCAATGATTAGTAGTGTTGCAGACATTCCAGTAGCCATGGTTCACAGGACAGTCTTGTAAAAAAGTTGGGGCATATTCAAAAATAATGGGTGCTTCCTTAGGGTTTCAGATACACCCTGGGTAAATCAGAGGTGGGGCTTACAAGGGTTTTCAAGGGCTGATATTGATGACCTATCCATAGGATAGGCCATCAAAATCACATAGTTGGTTTCGGCACCCCACTAATCAGCTGACTTAAAGGGGTTATCCCACGAATAATGTAACAAATTAAACAGACAACCTCTTTTTAACAAAGCTAGAACCAGCCCTGTACCTCACATGGATCCAGAGATCTCCCCATTCATTGTACTAGATTTATATCAAGCTGGTAGCTCAAGGGGAATATCTTTTCTGCTGCAGCTAAGGGGGGCGTGTCTCAGCTCTCCCTATCACAGCTCATTAGGTGTGTCTCAGCTCTCCCTATCACAGCTCAGGGGGTGTGTCTCAGCTCTCCCTATCACAGCTCAGGGGGTGTGTCTCAGCTCTCCCTATCACAGCTCAGGAGGCAGTTAAAAGTTGAAACTGAGCATGTGTGGCCTGCTCAGTGAATAGGTCAAAGAAATAAGAAATTAAGTGGCACTATACACATATATTTTACTGAATAACTCAATAGCTATACAAAATTTTTAATGACATGCAATTACAAAAGTAATCAGATCCAGGTACTGGTTTGAAAACTGTAGAATATTTTTCATGGGACAACCCCTTTAAGGGACTGTGATGGTCTGAAAAGCACTGTAGACTCTTCATTGTTTAGCAAGCACAGCTCCATACATTTGGTTGTTTCTGCCTGATACCGCGGTTCAACCTCTTTCATTTCAATGTGACGAAGAACTTTAGTACCAGGGACAGCCTTTACCAATGGACAGATTCACATCCTTATCTTTTTTTTTATAGCTATACTGTTATGTTGTTGTTTCGTACCCACCACTGCTCCACCTGATGGGCATGGCCACCGGAATATTCACTTTCCCTTCTCTCGTGCCCGCTGGCATTCTCTTATTCACTCCAGGCAGGTTGAAGTCTGCTGTTTGCCTGCTTTGCCTGTCTCCTCCCTTGGGGACTGCACACCTCCTCTGATTCTTAAAGGACCAGTGTCCATCCACCTCAGCCTTCTACAGCCAGTGGCTTGCCACCTTAGGGTATTTAAGAGACCTTCCCATTTGGGAAGTTGCCACAGCAATTAGTTCTAGTCGTCTAGTATTCTGCTAAGGTGCACCATTGTCTTCTTTGTCTGACCGTGTACCAGCCTGAGCCTGTCTCTGAATTTGACCCTTTGTTATCTGATCTAACCTCTGCCTGTTCCTCATACTGACCCTGAGATGCCTGTCTTGATCCGTGAACTGATTTTAGATTGCACAAACTCTGCCTACCTTGATTTCAACTTGACCTGGACTACGGTTTTGCCTGACCCCTCAATGCTTAGCTTAGGGACAGCTCGAGACCCCATAGGTCAGCGTCCTCTCAACTGAGACTACTCCAGGAGCAACATGCCTGGTGGTTCCCCTGCAGTGGAGTCTAGATATCTGAATAGGGGTTAAAGGGTGAAGGCCAAGGGACTGCCAGGATAGCACCCTTAGGAGTAGCCTTGGACCAAATCAGTTCAGTAGGCACAGCAGATACACATCCACTTCCATGACATCACTATACTGCACTACAATAGATGGTAATGATGTGATCCTGCCTACGATATGCCATCATGGCTGAGCAGCCTGACAGGAACACTCACCAATATGTAGTTTGTGCAAGAGCGTAGTGTATACGCCCTCCCCATCAGGCAGTTCTGCAATTTTGGGCAACCAGTCCTACTTACATTCTAGGACAGGTAGCTGGCAGCCATTTTAAATTATTCCAGGGGTCCCCTTTAAGGAGGTACCAGTGTTATAAATGAAACATGATGGGGAGCCCAATTGCAGATTTTGAACTTGGGCTATCATTTATGTAAAACGAATGCATATTTTGCAATATTTTTATGCCAAGATCACAATGTTATTTTTGATGGAATCTTTTGTTTTCTAGGACGTGGCCATTTTGACTAACACCAAGAGAAACGCAACAGTGGTGTGCCATGACTCTGTGTCCTTGCTTGCCATAACTAGACAGGTAATATGTTTTATAGCTATGCTAAATCAGTATGTTTATAGAGTGTCCTTGCCAAAAGTTCTGCGATACAGACCTGTAATGAGTGAGGTCTGTGCTGCTTTGCGTTAAAATGGGTGTTTCTGGGTGTTTAAAGGGGTTTCCCAGAAATTACTTAAAATGGCTGCCAGCAACCTGTCCTAGGATGTGAGCAGGACTGGTTGCCTCCACTTGTAGAGCTGCCTGGAGGATGACGGGACGTGAGCTCACTACACACTACATTCTGGCACTTTCTATGCATATTCTATACATTGGGAATTGTTCCTGTCTGGCTGCTCAGCCATGTTGACATATCGTAGGCAGGATCCATCATTGCCATGTATTGTAGAGCAGTGTAGTGCGGCCACTCCCCCACACTCTTCTAGGCAGCTCTGCAGATGGTGGCAAACAGTCCTGCTCACATTCTAGGACAAGTTGTTGACAACCATTTTAAATCATTCCCTTTAAGAGGACTGTCCTGGGTAGAACAGGTTAGTGGCTTTTACTATTCGGTGCCTGTATTTGGACTGAGCTAAGAACCATCAAAGGATATTGACTGGATTTTTCCAAAGCTAAAATCTATGTATGTCGTATATGTGCACAATCTGCTTGGTGCGATGCTCTGCCACATTTGGTGTAGCACATTCTGTGGGTACAAGCTAAGTGCCATTACTTTTTGCAGCATCTTCAGTCAACACTGGTTAAAGTCCATGTACACATCTGAACATTATTTTCTTATCGGACTATATTGCTTGTATTAATGCTGTGTTACAGCTTGTATTATACTCAAGAGCTACATTCAGAATTCTGTTGGCTTCAAAGTTGAAATGCCTTAACATCCACCGCCTGTTCACTGTCTTCACCAGGAACGTCAAACCTGTGGCTCTCCACCTGTTGCAAGTCTACAATTTCCATCATGCCAAGATGGACCACAGCTGCCAGGGCATGCTGGAAATTGTAGCTTTGCAACAGCTGGAGGGCCATCGGCTGGAAATCCCTGATCCACAGAGATTTCTCTAATAATTTGCATTCTGGGTAGTGTCATCTTTATACCAGGTGCTGTGCAGTAATCAGATGCATTAAAAATTACTGTCCACTGTGTTTTAGGAGCTCTGATGTTAGGGTTGTGTCTGTTAGCAAGCTTGTAAACTGTACCAATGACAGCAAGCAGAATTATAAATGCAGCTCTTAAATGCTGTACAATACAGGCAGTAGATGAGAATCAGTACCAGATATGTAATGTATGTACACAGTGACCCCACCAGCAGAATAGTAAGTGCAGCTCTGGAGTATAATACATGAGGTAACTCAGGATCAGTACAGGATAAGTAATGTAATGTATGTACACAGTGACTGCACCAGCAGAATAGTGAGTACAGCTCTGGAGTATAATACAGGATATAACTCAGGATCAGTACAGGATAAGTAATGTATGTACACAGTGACTCCACCAGCAGAATACTGAGTGCAGCTCTGGAGTATAATACAGGATGTAACTCAGGATCAGTACAGGATAAGTAATGTAATGTATGTACACAGTGACTGCACCAGCAGAATAGTGAGTACAGCTCTGGAGTATAATACAGGATGTAACTCAGGATCAGTACAGGATAAGTAATGTAATGTATGTACACAGTGACTCCACCAGCAGAATAGTGAGTGCAGCTCTGGAGTATAATACAGGATGTAACTCAGGATCAGTACACGATAAGTAATGTAATGTATGTACATAGTGACTGCACCAGCAGAATAGTGAGTGCAGCTCTGGAGTATAATACAGGACGTAACTCAGGATCAGTACACGATATGTAATGTATGTACATAGTGACTGCATCAGCATAATAGTGAGTGCAGCTCTGGAGTATAATACATGATGTAATTCAGGATCAGTACAGGATAAGTAATGTAATGTATGTACACAGTGACTCCACCAGCAGAATAGTGAGTGCAGCTCTGGAGTATAATACAGGATGTAACTCAGGATCAATACAGGATAAGTAATGTATGTACACAGTGACTCCACCAGCAGAATAGTGAGTGCAGCTCTGGAGTATAATACAGGATGTAACTCAGGATCGGTACAGGATAAGTAATGTAATGTATGTACACCGTGACTGCACCAGCAGAATAGTGAGTTCAGCTCTGAAGCAGAATACAGGATCAGTACAGGATAAGTAATGTCATGTATCCACACAGTGGTTCTGCTTCAGATGTGCTGTGCTCTTATGATGGAGAACATTAACTGCAGCATTATAGTGAATAGAGATGAGCGAAGTATTTAAAAATTCGATTTGGCTGTTTCACCAATTCTTTTTTTTTAATTTACTTCGTCACAAAGTGCATTTCTTTGTAAGTAGTGAGTAGTAAGTAGTGAGCGATTGCGCCACTCCCGTTATTGTACCCCTCATAAATGATCGCAGCATCTGATAGCAATAATTGGGTGTAAAATTAAAACAAATATAAAATATATTTTTTAAAAATATTTATAAAAGTATAAATCATACTTACCTCATCCATTTGCTCACGACTGGCTGGCCGCTGCCATCTTGATTGAAGATCTAGTGCGAAATCTTGTGCGGCCTGTGATGACGTCATATGTCATATGTCACGGCGCACAACATTTTGTGCGAGATCTTCAATGAAGATGGCGGCGGCCGGCACGTTGCGAGCAAATGGATGAGGTAAGTATGATTTTTTTTGTTTTCATGGAAAATTGATTTGCTATGACAACGCACAGGGAAATTCGGCTTTGCGGCAAATCAAATTTATCCTGAAAATCGTATCGAAGATCGAAGTCCGCACAGTTCAATAGTGACCAATTTGCAAGTTGGTATGAAATGGATTATTACATTTTTTCTAATAATTTACTCCTCCAAAGGTTTAAAATAAGAGTCAGTGCATCACTGCAAAGATTAAAATAGGCCTGCCACCATGATGCCAGGAGTACCCACCACGGAGGGAAGCAGTGTTTTTTTTCCCACCCCACGCTCTAACCACAACCTTTGGTCCAGTTCTCAGTCTTCTTGCTCCGGAGAGGGGGGCCCTTCACACGTTTTCCTCACTTAGCAGCAAAACTAGTTTTTACTGAAAATAAATAAAAAATTTTTGTTTCAAAATTTATTGTTATCATTTGCCAGGATCTTTCTTCAAACAGTAAGCTAAAAAAAATTAACTAAAAATGTCTAAAAATAAAAGCGAAAAAAAAAAAGGGAAAATCCTTCAAACATGTTATTTAAATGAAACGTTCGAGCATCAGAATTCAGACAGAAGCGGTTAATTCACGTCACGGTTCCTTGTCAGCATCGTGTGCACTTGGTTTCCCACCTAGTATTTCTAATTTCACAATGCGCAAAAAATAAATCACCCAGTGTGTAATGAAATCCTCCTTAGTTTACACTGAGCAATATACGAGCGCAGTAATTCACGGCATAATTTTAATATGATGTTCTGATTATTCATTATGGTACCAATTTCAGTCTTGCCAAGTGATTAATGATAAAATATATTCAGAAAGAAAGAGTAATTTCTGCAAATGTTGTAGAATATGAGAGATTGATTATAACCATAATGTTTTACAATTGACTTAGCTCATCATTTTATTTTCTTCTGGAAAAAGGGAATAGATATTCTGAAAACCTTCAGTTCCAGGAATCCACGTCCTTCATAGATACTGAGCATCCACATTCTGTAATCTGCTGCTGTAGAGGGTCAAGCCCTTAAAGGGGCATTCCAGGATTTTGTTACTGATGGGCTATCTTTGGGATAGGCCACCAATATTCGATCAGTGGGGATACGACAACCAGGGGCAGATTGGCCATAGACCTTACAGGGAAATTTCCCAGAGGGCCAATGCACAGGGGCCCACCAAGGCCCTCCTCACGGCCAGCCAGTGGAGGTTTTTGGGGATGTATTTTGTGCTGCTGGCAGTATTTTGTGATGGACTGTGGTATTTAGCTCTGTTGGGGCGGTATAATGTGCCACATAATGGTATTGCTGGCCCCGCCTTCCATCAATTTGGACCCGACTACAAAATAGGGCCACTTTTAGTATTTTTTCCAGGGCCACTTTAAAGGGGTATTCCCATCTCACAAATGTAGCTTGTATAGTTAGATATAGCCATACTAATATTATTACTAATAGAATGTATTTATATAAAATGTACCGTTTAGAAGATTTTCCTATTTGTATATCCATTGTCCCACACACATCAGTCAGGCCGTTGCCCCTGGTTACGACCACTGCGGCCATGTAGTAGTGGTGACCGGCTTCCTCTTGTTCAAACCCGCTCTGAGGTAACTACTGTATTGTGAACGCACATTACATGAGCATGCTGAGACACATCTTAGGGTACTTTCACGTCTGCGTTTTGGACGCTACCAGTCCAAAGCACAATGGTCAGGATGCAGACTTTATAAACGGATCCTGCTCCATAGAGATGAATTGATCTTGGAACAGGATCCGTTTCTATGCGTTTGGAAGTGCAGACAAAAATGCTACAACCCTAAGATGTGTCTCCGCATGGTTATGTAATGTGCGTTCACAATACAGCAGTTACCTCAGAGCGGGTCTGAACAGGAGCAAGCTGACCACCACTACTACATGGCCGCGGTGGCCGTAACTAGGGTCAACGGCCTGACTGATGTGTGTGGGACAATGGAAATACTAATAGGAAAATCTTCTAAACGGTACATTTTATACAAATACATTCTATTAGTAATAATATTGGTATGGCTATATCTAACTATACAAACTACATTTGTGAGATATGAATACCCCTTTAAGTTTCCAGTCCGCCCCTGACGACAACTGACACCCCACTGACCAGCTGTTCTGCGGTAGCCCTGACGCCTTTCATTAGTGTAGAACTACGCAGCGCCCTCCATTGTATAGTGGTAGAGCTGGTTACTGCAGTGTTCACTTCAATGGGTGCAGTGTTGCAGTAACCAGCTCTATCCTCTATAGAGGTTAGGCAATCAATAACAAAATCCTTGAATATCCCTGTAAACGAGATGTCTTATGAATTCGTTTCATCATATAGTACATGACTATTTCCGTCTAACAAAGCTAGAACCAGCACTGTACCTCACATGGATCCAAAGATCTCCCCATTCATTTCTTTGTTAAAGCGTGTCCTTCCTGCTGAAGCTGGTGGCAGTTTAAGGATGGAACTGAGCTTTCATCTCAGTGAGCTGGACAAAGAATTTAGAAAAAAGAGCGAACAGCAGGTGGCGCTATACAGATAGATTTCAGGGAATAACTCATGAAGAGCAGCTAAGCAGTATTTTAGGCTAGATAATGCTGCTCTGGAATTCTGCGAAGAATGTATGCAAATGAGCTCTTAGCAAGCTGTGCCTCTAATGCCACATGATTTAAGGTAGCTATCCAATAAGTCAATATTTCACATTCTAAGCAGGTTTTGAGACATGACTTTTATAATAACTAAGCCAGCATCTCATCTGCAGGCAGCTGTTTCAGGGTTATTGTCCCTCATTAGGGCAGAGCAGAGAGTACTGGCCTAATTGGGTGAGAGGCCTAGGTCATGATCCATCCTTATGGATAATTCCTTAGCAGCGTGAGGAGTCTTATAGGACAGGCACAACTCCTCTGGAATTCTGGGAACAGGAGATGCAAATAAACTCTTAACAAGCTCTGCCTCTAATGCCACCAGATGTAAGGTAGATATCCTATGAGTCAATGTTTAACCTTTTATAAAGGGCCATGAGACATGACTTGGATAAAACCAAGCCAGCATCTCATCTGCAGACCCTTCTTCAGTGCAGAGGAGAGAGTCCAGTCTTACCTGGGTGAGAGACATAGGTCAAGATTCTGAGAATACTTTACTTAGATCCTTATGGAGAATGCTTTAGCGGTATGAGGAGTCTTATAGGCCAGACAGTGCCCCTCAGGAATTCTAGGAAGAAGGTATGCAAATGAGCTCTTAGCAAGCCTTGCCTCTAATGCCACCAGATGTAAGGCCGCTATCCTATAAGTCAATGTTTGACATTTTAAACAGGTCTTGAGACATGACTTGCATAACAACTAAGCCAGCTTCTCACCTGCAGACAGCTGTTTCAGAGTGATTGCCCCTCATCAGTGCAGAGCAGAGAGTACTGGGTGAGAGGCCTAGGTCAAGATGCAGGGGATACTATATCTCCTTGGTGAGTGTTTTAGCAGTGTGAGGAGTCTTATAGGCCAGACAATGCTCCTCTGGAGTTCTGGGAAGAGGGTATGCAAATGAGCTCTTAGCAAGCCTTGCCTCTAATGCCACCAGATGTAAGGCCGCTATCCTATAAGTCAATGTTCGACCTTTTAAACAGGCCATTTAGGAGCTCATTTGCATACTCTCCTCCCAGCACCACTCCTAACTTTATAGGTGGAGGGTTCTATGACCTCAAGGGTAGAGCTGCTGACCAAGGTAGGGGTACTGTCAAAGTAAGTACAAAGGTATCTACAGGTTTGTTCCATCTCTATTAGGAGATTTGGACTTCATAGGTAGGTGGACCTATGAACCAAAGGGGACAGCTGCTGAGAATCACTCCTACTCTGGCAGACTCATAATATAACTATACATCACATGGTGGGCCATTTATGTGAATGCTGCTGAGGGAAAATGAGTGGTCATATGGAACTTTGTTAGAGATGACGTACCTGGACCTGTCTATCCAAATTCAATTCTTTTGCATTGACGTTGAACCAGGCAATCAAGGCCAGATGCCATCAGCTCTTGGCATGCTACTGCCCATGGTGATCTGGATTAGCATATTTTAGACATTTTAACATAATTGTAGGGTTGACATGGGACCCACTGTGTCCATATCAGTCAAGGACCCACATACTTCTGGACTTGGCTGTGATTGATATCTTTGTCCATTGGCATATGGAATTCTATACACTTCCTCAGTCTACAATGGAAAATTTTGAGGTTCCATAAATTTCTCTTTTTTTTAGGATTTCCTGAACATT
This sequence comes from Rhinella marina, assembly GCA_900303285.1. NCBI lineage: Eukaryota > Metazoa > Chordata > Amphibia > Anura > Bufonidae > Rhinella > Rhinella marina. The sequence goes on from ONZH01024321.1 coordinate 241,729, forward strand.
TTCTTGAGCAGTGACTCCCAAGAAGGACCTGATTACATACGTTTGCTGGAAAGCATTGATCTTCTCAGTGGATGGCCAGTTCATAAGCTACCTTACAATAACCCTAGAATCTGTGTCCACACCTTCTACAGGTAATTCATATTTGAGATTCTATCGTTAAACCATATACACTGGGTACAGCTCTCTCCTATTCATGTCAATTTGGCTGTAGTGCCGCAACCCCTTCAGTCTGATAGTGGGGGTCCTGAGGGTCTGACCCCTATTGATCAGATATTTATTATTTATCCTAGGATAGTTCATCATTAGAAATGAGCGAAGTTTAGAAAAATTCAATTCGGTCAATTCATCAAACTTCAACAAGAAATTAGATTAGTTACTAATTAATTTGTCCCAAACGTGAGCAATCAGGTATTGTCACGAGTGGGCATGCGTCTGGTATCAGACGTTCTGCGCGGCTTTCAAAAGTGACATCATTTGACATGCTTTTCCCTTGGTTTGGTTGCTGTTTACCACACCCCTTCCCCTCAGCTGTTGCGGCTGTGGTAATTATCTTTCTCCTATTTACCCCTTCCTCTCCCAGTATTCCTTGCGGTTTATACTTTCTGCCTACTTAGTAGTGTGTGGTGTGGATCTCGTCTGAGATTCGGTTGCTGCGATATCTGCTTTCAGATAAGTGACTTTTTCCCTTTTGTGGTTTTCCTTCTGGAGTCTCCTGTTCGTCCTTACTCTTGGAGGAACGGGTTTACTCTTTCTTGTCACTAGCTGCAGGGTTCTTTAGGATGCATTTATTATTAGGTTCCTGTGTATGAACTCTCCTACCACTAAGGCTTGTTCATACTGGTAGTCAGTCAGGGCCTAGTGTCAGGGTTCCCTGCAGGAGGTGACCGTTTCCCTGGTTTTGGTCTGTTCCCCTCCCTCGTACGTTCGGTGTGGCTATTCCCTCCACACCAGAGCGTGACAGGTATACCCAGGCCACTCTGCCTAATCCTATTCATCTCACTTGATGGCCCAATCTCAGTGTAAAGGCTTGGAAGTTAAACTGCAGGAAGATTGCATGAAGAGGTTATCCCCATGTGCATTAAGTGCACCCACATTCATGGTTAATCTGTTCTAAAGATAATGTGCCATCAGTATTACAGGTGTAAGTTATCACCGTCTACAGCACTGTGCAAGAAACCAAGATTCATAGCTAATCCCTTCTGTTAAACAAAAAGAAAAGCACACATCAGCCTTCAGTAAAGCAAAAAAAGATGCACGCCCCTGCAGATTAGTGGCTCCTTAGTGGAACAAAATAAAGAAGTATAGGCAGTGCCAATAAAGTAGTGGAGAAAAAAAAGTTATTTTAATGCATTTTGTGGCAGTCCAAACACATGGCTTTTTAATCCCTTCTGTTAGCTGTAGATTTACTGTGCGTCAGTATTACAGGTCACTGTTACTGTCAGGTCTAAATAATCACCGTAGACTTAACCGTGCAGTTCCCCAAGATTCAAGTAGAGGCCTCATGACAGAGTGGGGAGGGCAGCAGCAGCAGTGGCATACAGCACAATATGGTGGCAGATCAGAGTAGTAGCAGAACCCAAAAACGGCAGTGTGATAGCAAGGCCCAGTGACATGCATATCCTTCTAAAAATTGAACATGTACATATCAGTAGGCCAAGAAGCCCCATTGTAGGAATGGCCGTAGAGACAGTAGGTAGGTGGCAGCATCACAATGGTGGCAGGGGCACATGGCCAGAAATAACAGCCCATTTTGCAGAATATTCAGGTGTGGCAGCACATTATAGTATGATCTTTAGCGGCAGAATGATTTATTCTGTTGCATCAGGCACCGGTGTCTGGAAATCCGGGTTGATCCACGATTGATTTATCTTTATGAATGTTAGTCCCTCAACATTTTGGGATGAAAGGCGAGTTCTCTTCGGGTTAACTATGCCCCCTGCCACACTGAACTCCCGATCCACACTACTGGCTGATACCACACTTCTGGCTGGGCAGGAAGGCATGCCCATGTCAAACTCGGCCAGTTGCGGCCACACTTCAAGTTTGCATGCCCAGTAGTCCAGGTGAGCTTGGATCATGGGTTACAGGGTGTAGTCCAGGTATGTTACATCCTGCTGGTTGAGGTTCTGCTGCATGTCCTGCTGCTGCTGAGTCATTTCTTCAGTAGACTGCTGCAGAAAACTGCTCATTGTAGACTTAAGTTGCTGCATATGGAGCTGGTATTGCTCCCCCCTCCTATCAGTCATGCCAAATCTTCCTGAGGATGAGCGATGGCGCTCGTAGACAGTGACCAACTGACAACACAGCATGTCTCTTTAGTAGTCCATTTTTGCATCCCTCTCAGAAGGTCTAAAAAATGTTCCCATTTTTGATTGGTAGTGAGGGTCTAACAATGTGAATAGCCAGCAGTCACCCACCTGCCAAATCCTGACAATGTGACTGTCACTACATAAGCATGACAGCATGCATCTGGCCATTACGCAAGGGACATGGAGGGCCTCGCTGCCCCCATCTCCACTGCATACTGCCATGGTCTGTCGGGGTCATCTGCATAGTCTTCGTTGTCACCCTCCAGCTCTTCCTGCTCCTCTCCCGTTGCTTTGGCAGATAAACCACCTAGTTGTGTATAGAATTCCTGGGCGTTAACGTCATCCTCCTCATCCTCATCCTCCTCAGGGCTCCTGTGGCCGTGAAATGAAGGTGCCATGTCTCCTGTCTCCTCATCAGATTTGTCAGCATCTCCTCCAAGATGTGAAGGAGTGGAATTACATAACTGAGCCCATAGTTCTGCCGACTGACAAATAAAGTGGCCGGAACTGACGGCAAGTGTCACGCATGAGATGCCACTGGCTAAAGTTGAAGTTACACCGGGGAATAGACCTGTCCGTTCCGTTTGCAGCATTAATAAATCGGAGGCATACATTACTTGCAGCTGGTGAAGTGCGAGGCCGGAGTCCTTTTCTCCATGGTGACAGGGAGTGGGAGGAGCCAGCAGTGCGCATTCTCCTCAGCACGGTATGCGTCCCCGTCCCCCTAGCAACCAGCAGGTGTAAGTGTGGAGCACTGACCTTGTTTAGTCGGTGCTCAAGGAATTAGTCTGCACATGACCTGGGTCACATGACGCTGGCCATGTCACGTGACCCGTCTTTCTGCCCTATTTAAACAGGCAGCCTGCTGGACACAGGTTGCCTGTGATCGGTTTCCTTATTTGGAGTTTTGTCACACTAGCTCTTGTTGTATATTTATCATCTGGATTTTGACCTTGGCTTGTGACTTTGACTCTGACCTTGCTTGACCCTCTTGTGACTTATGCTATCTCCTGGTTTTGACTTTTGGTTTCCCCTCATTCTGTTTTTTTTCTCTGATTCTGATTTTGACGCTTCTCTTGGTTTTTGACTCAGCTTGGTACGTTACGCTTCTGTGTTCTGTTTTGTCATTAGTTGCCTGTCTCCCATTTGTCCCTTCCCTTTAAGGCCCTGCACTTAAGTTAAGTTTGGGACCGCTGTCCAGTTGTGCACTGATATTTAGGATGGACCGTGCAAGTAAGTAGGGACAGTGGTGGGGGTGGAGCACAGGGCTGCACTGTCCCCTACTTATTCGTGACAGTGCGTGTCTTTTCTTGCTAAACATGATGTTGAAGAGCAAGTCAACTATTCCAGTACAATTGGATTGTTGGTCAAAACATGACTGCTGGATGACAGTGCCAGCACTGGCCTGTTGTTGCGGCTTCTGCCACCACCACCACTTCTTCTGCTGCTACTTGTGCCTGCTACAGCAACATTTTTGCATCTGCCTGTTCCTTTGAATGGTCAGGTAACTGTTGGCCATAATGTACATTACTTGTATCAGTAATGTAATGGATTAACTAAGAATGTGGCAGCAGTTCAACAAGATGCACATGGCAATGTATTAGACCGCCCTTTAGTACTGAGGAACAGTAATTCTATGTACAAACTAATGGATTAACTAGGATTGTGGCAGCAGTTCAACAAGATAAACATTCCGATTACACTCAACCTGCACTGTCCCTGCAGTCTCCCTATGGTCTTCCTACAATTTCTAAAAACTCTCCCTACGATCTCCCTACACTGTTCCTGCACTCTCCCTATCCAGTATTCTTCTATAAATAGGTTTCTAAACACTGTCCATAGTACATAAGTGCTTATTACGTCTTTCCCTAAGCTCAGCTCACAGTGAAATGGTGGAGACCACGCAGGATGAGACTTTAATAGGGCTGTGACATCACATCTGCTGGCTGATTGGCTGACTGCATGGAATTATGGGTCATATTGGGTTCTGGGCTTCTTACTTACACTTTGTAACATGTACAGCAGCCATTTTTGAAGCGCGAGGAAATTTGGATTTGTGGCAAATCAATTTTTTCCTAAACTTCAGATTGAATTCCACTTTGGATGCTTTGATTCGCTCAACACTAACAATCACCATTAACCTCTTCCCGCCCAGCGCCGTACATGTACGGCGCAGCGGGAGGGGACTTGCCGCTGCACCCGCCCGATCAGCTGCGGGGGACCGGCTGTGCCCAGTAGCCAGACCCCTGCTGTGTACGCCCGCATCGGTGTTTTCACCGATGCGGGCGTATTAACCCTCAATGTGCGGCGCTGACCGCGGCACATGTGATGCGGGCGGGAGGAAGGGGGGTCCATCGGGACCCCGTGCTGCTGTGACGGGGACCCGATGGCTTGGATAGCAGCCTGATGCCTTCCCTAGGCATCGTGGTGGCTATCCCTGCTTGCCTGTGCGATCCAGCCCCCTGGATCGCACAGGAAGCAGGCTGTAAGTGTATTACATTGAGTAATACACTTACAGCCAATGCATTACAATACAACACTATTGTAATGCATTGTTAAGGGGATCAGACCCCCAAAGGTTAAATAAAGTGGAAAAAAAAGTGAAAAAAAAGTGAAAAAAAAATAGTTTTACAAAAAATAAAAGTTTCAAGTAAAAAAAAAAGTACACTTTTCCCAAAATAAAGTTAAAAAAAATTGTAAAAAAAAAGGGGAAAAAAGAAAAGTATACATATTAGGTATCGCCGCGTCTGTATCGACTGGCTCTATAAAAATATCACATCATCCACCCTGTCAGGTGAACGCAGTAAAAAACAAAACAAAAAAAAACAGTGCCAAAACAGCCATTTTTTCGTCACCTTCCCTTACAAAAAGTGAAATAGCAGGCGATCAAAAAGGCGTATTTAACCCAAAATGGTACCAATCAAACCGTCATCTTGTCCCGCAAAAATGATACCCTACCTGAGACAATCGCCCGAAAAAAAAAAGATATGGCTCTCTGAAAATGGCAACACAAAAAAAGATTTTATTCTGTTCAAAAATAAATCTAATGTGTAAAACTTTCCAAAAATAAAAAAGTTAGACATATTTGGTATCGCCACGTCCGTAACAACCTGCTCTATAAAAATATTACATGAGATGGCCCCCCAGGTGAATGCTGCAAAAAAAAAAAAAATTGCCAAAACAACCATTTTTTCCCTCTTGCCTCACAAAAAGTGTAATAGCAGTCGATCAAACAGGCGTATTTAACCCAAAATGGTACCAATCAAACCGTCATCTTGTCCCGCAAAAATGATACCCTACCTGAGACAATCGCCCGAAAAATAAAAAAAATATGGCTCTCTGAAAATAACAACACAAAAAAAGATTTTATTCTGTTCAAAAATGCATCTAATGTGTAAAACTTTCCAAAAATAAAAATGTTAGACATATTGGGTATCGCCGTGTCCGTAACAACCTGCTCTATAAAAATGTCACATGATTTGCCCTCTCTGGTGAATGCTGTAAAAAAATTTTTTGAAAAAACCATGCCAAAACAGCTATTTTTTTTTTCACCTTGACTCACAAAAAGTGTAATACCAAGCGATCAAAAAGTCTTATGTACCCCAAAAAGGTACCAATCAAAACATCAGCTCATCCCGCAAAAAATGAGCCCCACATAAGACAATAACTCAAAAAAAATAAAAATCAGTGGCTCCCGCAAACCATTCCATCAAAATCTGTGTTGTAAAATCCATATGGCGCTCCTTCTGTTTTGGGTCCTAACATGTTCCCCCACATCAGTTTACCACAACATATGTAGTGTTGCCATATTCAGGAGAAAATGGGTAACAAATTATGGGGTGCTTTTCTCCTGTTACCCCTTATGAAAATAAAAAAAATTTGGGGCTAAATCAACATTTTATTGGAAGAAATTAATTTTTTTATTTTCACAGCCAAGTGTTTCCAAATTCCGTAAAACACTTAGGGGGTCAAAGTGGCCAGTACCCCCCTTAATATATTCCTTGAAGGGTATAGTTTCCAAAATGGGGTCACTCTTTGAGGCTTTCCACTGTAGGGGTACGTCAGGGTCTCTCAATTACAAAATGGTGCCTAAAAACTATTCTAGCAAAATCTGTTTCCAAAATCCATATGGCGCTCCTTTCCTTCTGACCGCTGCCACAAACCCATAGAGACGTTTACCACCACATATGAGGTATTTCTGTAACCTGCAGACTCAGAGCAATGTATATTGAGGTTTAGTTTGCTGTTAACCCTTGCTGTGTTAAAAGAAAAAAATTATTAACATGAATAATCTACCAAAAAAGTGAAATTTTGAAATTTCACCTCCATTTTCCTTTAATTCTTGTGGAACACCTCAAGAGTTAACAAAGTTTGTAACAGCAGTTTTTTTTTATAATTTGAGGGGTGTAGTTTCTAAAATGTGGTCATTTATGGGTGGGTTTCATTATGTAAGCCCCTCAAATCACTTTATATCTGAATTGGTGCTTAAAAAAATGGTTTTGGAAAATTTGGTGAAAATTTGAAAAATGGCTTCTAAACTTCTAAGCCCTCTAACGTCCTAAAAAAGTAAAATGACATAAAATGATGCCAACATAAAGAAGACATATGGGGAATGTAAAATAATAACTATTTTTGGAGGTATTACTATATATTTTGAAAGTAGAGAAATTGAAATTTGGAAATTTGGAAATTTTTCCAAATTTTTGGTAAATTTGGTATTTTTTTATAACTAAAAATGAAATATTTTGCCAAAAATTTACTACTGTTGTGAAGCACAATATGTGATGAGAAAACAATTTCAGAATGGCCTGGATAAGTAAAAGCTTTCCAAAGTTATTACCACATAAAGTGACACATGTCAGATTTGCAAAAAATGGCCTGGTCAGGAAGGTGAAAACGGGGTTGAAAGGGTTGTAAAGTCCTGTACATCCCTTGAAAGCATATATCCACACCTGGCCACAATATTACAGTTTACATATACAATTAATCAAAATAGTTGAGGCACTTTGCAATACTTTCTACAACTTATCCCGTACTGATGCTGAGTTACAGAATATTTTTTACTCCAGAGCTGCAATCACAAACCTGAAGGCTTCAGAAATTAAATCACCCAGCAAAGTGTTGTAATCTGCTGTATGAAAAACCTGCTGTCCACTTGTGTTTTAGGAGCTTCCATAAATGTCTATGCCATAGTCAGAGAGCTATAAAATGGCCTTAACTTCTAGTTCCCTAAAGTTTAAGTCAACAGAAAGATTACAAAAGAGATATCACAATAAAATCATTACAATGATTTGATGACTAAAATAAAAATGTCAGGAGGTTTAAAAGATCAGTTTTATAGCTACAGAGAGAAGAGCTGACAGATCCTCTATACTACACCACACAGGAGAGCTGACAGATCCTCTATACTACACCAAACAGGAGAGCTGACAGATCCTCTATACTACACCACAAAGGAGAGCCGACAGATCCTCTATACTACACCACACAGGAGAGCCGACAGATCCTCTATACTACACCACACAGGAGAGCCGACAGATCCTCTATACTACGCCACACAGGAGAGCTGACAGATCCTCTATACTACACCACACAGGAGAGCTGACAGATCCTCTATACTACACCACACAGGAGAGCTGACAGATCCGCTATACTACACCACACAGGAGAGCCGACAGATCCTCTATACTACACCACACAGGAGAGCCGACAGATCCTCTATACTACACCACACAGGAGAGCTAACAGATCCTCTATACTACACCACACAGGAGAGCTGACAGATCCTCTCTACTACACCACACAGGAGAGCCGACAGATCCTCTATACTACATCATACAGGAGACCTGACAGATCCTCTATTCTACACCACACAGGAGAGCTGACAGATCCTCTATACTGCACCACACAGGAGAGCCGACAGATCCTCTATACTACACCACACAGGAGAGCTGACAGATCCTCTATACTACACCACACAGGAGAGCCGACAGATCCTCTATACTACACCACACAGGAGAGCCGACAGATCCTCTATACTACACCACACAGGAGAGCCGACAGATCCTCTACACTACACCGCACAGGAGAGCTGACAGATTCTCTATACTACACCACACAGGAGAGCCAACAGATCCTCTATACTACACCACACAGGAGAGCCGACAGATCCTCTATACTACATCACACAGGAGAGCTGACAGATCCTCTATACTACACCACACAGGAGAGCTGACAGATCCTCTATACTACACCATAAAGGAGAGCTGACAGATCCTCTATACTACACCACACAGGAGAGCTGACAGATCCTCTATACTACACCACACAGGAGAGCTGACAGATCCTCTATACTACACCACAGGAGAGCTGACAGATCCTCTATACTACACCACACAGGAGAGCTGACAGATCCTCTATACTACACCACACAGGAGAGCTGACAGATCCTCTATACTACACCACACAGGAGAGCTGACAGATCCTCTTACTACACCCACACAGGAGAGCCGACAGATCCTCTATACTACACCACACAGGAGAGCCGACAGATCCTCTATCTACACCACCAGGAGAGCCGACAGATCCTCTACACTACACCGCACAGGAGAGCTGACAGATTCTCTATACTACACCACACAGGAGAGCCAACAGATCCTCTATACTACACCACACAGCAGAGCTGACAGATCCTCTATACTACACCACACAGGAGAGCCGACAGATCCTCTATACTACACCACACAGGAGAGCCGACAGATCCTCTATACTACACCACACAGGAGAGCCGACAGATCCTCTATACTACATCACACAGGAGAGCTGACAGATCCTCTATACTACACCAAACAGGAGAGCTGACAGATCCTCTATACTACACCATAAAGGAGAGCTGACAGATCCTCTATACTACACCACACACAGGAGAGCTGACAGATCCTCTATACTACACCACACAGGAGAGCTGACAGATCCTCTATACTACACCACACAGGAGAGCTGACAGATCCTCTATACTACACCACACAGGAGAGCTGACAGATCCTCTATACTACTACACCACACAGGAGAGCTGACAGATCCTCTATACTACACCACACAGGAGAGCTGACAGATCCTCTATACTACACCACACAGGAGAGCTGACAGATCCTCTATACTACACACACACAGGAGAGCTGACAGATCCTCTATACTACAACCACACAGAGAGCTGACAGATCCTCTATATACTACACCACACAGGAGAGCTGACAGATCCTCTATACTACACCACACACAGGAGAGCCGACAGATCCTCTATACTACACCACACAGGAGAAGCTGACAGATCCTCTATACTACACCACACAGGAGAGCTGACAGATCCTCTATACTACACCACACAGAGAGAGCAGACAGATCCTCTATACTTCACCACACAGGAGAGCCAACAGATCCTCTATACTGCACCACACAGGAGAGCTGACAGATCCTCTATACTACAGCACACAGGAGAGCCGACAGATCCTGTATACTACACCACACAGGAGAGCTGACAGATCCTCTATACTTCACCACACAGGAGAGCTGACACATCCTCTATACTGCACCAGAGAGCTGACAGATCCTCTATACTACACCACACAGGAGAACAGATCCTCTATACTACACCACACAGGAGAACTGACAGATCCTCTATACTACACCACACAGGAGAGCTGACAGATCCTCTATACTACACCACACAGGAGAGCCGACAGATCTCTATACTTTCACACAGGAGAGCTGACAGATCCTCTATACTACACCACACAGGAGAGCTGACAGATCTCTATACTACACCCACCAGGAGAGCTGACAGATCCTCTATACTACACACACAGGAGAGCTGACAGATCCTCTATACTACACCGACACAGGACAGATGACAGATCCTCTATACTACACCACACAGGAGAGCTGACAGATCCTCTATACTACACCACACACAGGAGAGCCAGATCCTCTATACTACACACAGGAGAGCTGACAACAGATCCTCTATACTACACACACAGGAGAGCTGACAGATCCTCTATACTACAGCCACACAGGAGAGCCGACAGATCCTGTATACACCACACAGGAGAGCTGACAGATCCTCTATACTACACCACACAGGAGAGCTGACAGATCCTCTATACTGCACCACACAAGAGAGCTGACAGATCCTCTATACTACACCACACAGGAGAGAAGATATACTGACACAGATCCTCTATACACTACACCACACAGGAGAGCTGACAGATCCTCTATACTACACCACACAGGAGAGCCGACAGATCCTCTATACTACACCATAAAGGAGAGCTGACAGATCCTCTATACTACACCACACACAGGAGAGCCGACAGATCCTCTATACTACACCACACAGGAGAGCCGACAGATCCTCCATACTTCTCCACACATGAGAGCTGTCAGATCCTCTATACTACACCACACAGGAGAGCTGACAGATCCTCTATACTACACCACACAGGAGAGCCGACAGATCCTCTATACTTCTCCACACAGGAGAGCTGTTAGATCCTCTATGCTACACCACACAGGAGAGCTGTCAGATCCTCTATACTACACCACACAGGAGAGCTGACAGATCCTCTATACAGAACACAGGAGAGCTGACAGGTCCCTCTATACTACACCATACAGGAGAGCTGACAGATCCTCTATTCTACACCACACAGGAGAGCCGACAGATCCTCTATACTACACCACACAGGAGAGCCGACAGATCCTCTATACTACACCACACAGGAGAGCGACAGATCCTCTATACTACACCACACGGGAGAGCGGACAGATCCTCTATACTACACCACACAGGAGAGCTGACAGATCCTCTATACTACACCACACAGGAGAGCCGACAGATCCTCTATACTACAACCACCAACCAGGGAGAGCCGACAGATCCTCTATACTACACCACACGGGAGAGCGGACAGATCCTCTATACTACAACCACACAGGAGAGCTGACAGATCCTCTATACTACACCACACAGGAGAGCCGACAGATCCTCTATACTAACACCATACAGGAGAGCTGACAGATCCTTTATACTACACCACACAGGAGAGCTGACAGATCCTCTATACTACACCACACAGGAGAGCTGACAGATCCTCTATACTACACCACACAGGAGAGCCGACAGATCCTCTATACATACACCACACACGAGAGGGGACAGATCCTCTATAGTACATCACCACAGGAGAGCTGACAGATCCTCTATACGACACCACACAGGAGAGCGGACAGATCCTTTATATTTACACCACATAGGAGAGCTGACAGATCCTCTATACTACACCACACAGGAGACTGACAGATCCTCTATACTACATCACACAGGAGAGCTGACAGATCCTTTATAATACACCACACAGGAGAGCCGACAGATCCTCTATACTACACCCACACAGGAGAGCTGACAGATCCTCTATACTACACCACACAGGAGAGCTGACAGATCCTCTATACTACACCACACAGGAGAGCTGACAGATCCTCTATACTACACCACACAGGAGAGCAGACAGATCCTCTATACTACACCACACAGGAGAGCTGACAGATCCTCTATACTATACCACACAGGAGAGCCGACAGATCCTCTATACTACACCACACAGGAGAGCTGACAGATCCTCTATACTACACCACACAGGAGAGCTGACAGACCCTCTATACTACACCACACAGGAGAGCCGACAGATCCTCTATATTACACCACACAGGAGAGCCGACAGATCCTCTATACTACACCACACAGGAGAGTGCACAGATCCTCTATACTACACCACACAGGAGAGCCGACAGATCCTCTATACTACACCACACAGGAGAGCCAACAGATCCTCTATACTACACCACACAGGAGAGCGGACAGATCCTCTATACTACATCACAAAGAATATTGGAATACACAGTAGACGATGTCTAGAATATAGTATTAGTTTGATGTAATATAAGAATGGCTTTGTTGCCCTGATTTGCCGCTGTGGATGATGGAAAATAAAGTTAATGAATGGCTTTAATAAATACGCAGAGCACTGCAGGTGATGAATTACTGCTCCCTGTATCCTTATTAACTTGTGGGACATGATATCCACAAGATCTTTTTCTCCTGTAGTTAGTTAAAGCTTAAGCTTTCAGGTGATAGAACATAATAATGTCTCTTCTTAAACTCTGAAAAATGTTTGGCTTTTATTTCTGCTATAAAATGAAACAACCTCCTTTGGCACAGAACAAGTTCTCACTTTTTTTAAGGAAGTTTGCAGTTCACTATATTTTAAAACACCAGGTATAAACTGTTGTCCAGTGATATTCTTAGTGTCTGGCATCTTCTGAACTTCTGCTGGATTATCTGAAATGTCTAACCACATTTTATATTAAACGTCCACACATACAGTATTATTCGCAAGTCATTTTCAAATATGGAAGGCAGTCGGAAAGAAATTACAATAACTTTATTGAGACTCATAAAAAATGTTAAATTCAAAGTCACCTACATGTTACAACTGTGTAACCCACTCTTGGTCATGGCCTGAGTACAGGATGTCTACTAGATGCCTTCTACTCGGTGAGATGATTCACACTTTCGTTGCTTATTTTAGTATACTTAAAGGCTTTTTTTTCTGCACTTAAAAATTACCTATGTGATTCTCCACTGCATACTGCTTTCCTACCTATATAAATCATGTGGACCTACCATCCTTGGATGCTTCTCTGCAATCTCCTCCCCTTCCCTGCTGCTATTGCTAACACTGGGAGAAATGATGGGGAGAGAAGCGAGAACCATTAGAAGCAGGAACATTGCACTTACAGATTTATGTTAGGTCCAGCAAGGCCGCTAGCTATGCAATGGACTTATCTATTAGATAATTAGAGGAAATAAGGTTTGTACACAAACATAGAAGAGGATTCTTTACGGTAAGAGCAGTGAGACTATGGAACTCTCTGCCTGAGGAGGTGGTGATGGTAAGTTCACTAAAAGAGTTCAAGAAAGGCCTGGATGTATTTCTGGAGGTAATAATATTACAGGTTATAGTTACTAGAGAGGGGTCGTTGATCTAGGGAGTTATTCTGATGCCTGATTGGAGTCGGGAAGGAATTTTTTTCCCCTAAAGTGAGGAAAATTGGCTTCTACCTCACAGGGGTTTTTTGGCTTCTTCTGGATCAACTTGCAAGATACCAGGCTGAACTGGATGGACGGATGTCTTTTTTCAGCCTTACAAAGTATGTTATTATGTATTTTGATGGATGCCACCTATTTCAGTGGAACCTGCTAACCATCTAATGTGTATGGTAGCCTCCTGACTCTTCCCGACATCTGTATTGGATTTCCACTTGTCCAATCCTTTTGTCCATCAGGGGTAATCCTCTACCACAGGTGTTTAGCAATGGCTTGCTCTTCCAGTCCAGAACACATGGCAAGGATGAGTACACAGTAGGCAAGCTTCCCTACATGCCAATGGTTATAAAGTTTTCATCCTGCTTATTAGGCCTTGCTTTTAGGCTGACCAACTGGATTCAATTTCTCAAGTGATTTTTTTGTCTTTTTTTAGACCAGGGATGGTCATTACAAAAGATTCCAAGACGTCTTCAAAAATCTACGTTATCAAAAGTGTAAGTAAATCAAACATCATGATTATTTCCTGCTACTTATATCAGTGCTCAGTGCATCAGTTCCTGTTGTCCGGTTTACATTTTGCACAGAGCGTGGGAGAGCGACCGATACTACACTGCTTTTTATAGGGATTTCCATGGGACTGTTATCACAATGCACCACCGACGAGTTAAAGGGGTTGTCCAGGGGAACAATATTTTTGTAAAAAGGGCCAGGGTGGGTTAAAAATAATCATTAGTACTTATCTATCCTGACCAGGGTTGCCAACCAGAATGTTTCATTTTTCTGGACAACTTATCCCAAAATCACGGACAGACAACATTTTTTTATTGATAAATTGGAAAACCATAATGGATGATAAATATTATAAGTAATACATGTCTATAGCTCAATATACTGATAAGAACAAATTACTAGCATTTACTGTGAAGTGTGAAATTGTAATAGTTACCACCAAAATAATCTAGTCAAGTACCACCAGCCTCAGAAAAATCACGGGCACAGGAAAAAAGTCACCTATTTTTACGGACTGTCCAGAAATTTCTGTAGGCTGGCAACCCTGGTTACTGACACTGCTCCAGTCCCTGCTGGACTGTACTTCCTGGTCCTGGTTCAAAACACAGGAAATAGCTGGAACTGCTGGCTTAAGCTACTTTCACCCTTTCGTTTACATTTTCCAGGAATTGAGATTCGTCATAGGGTCTCAATACCGGAAAAAAATGCTTCCGTTTTGTCCCCATTCATTGTCAATGGGGACAAAATGTAACTGAACAGAACAGAGTGCTACAAAATACATTCTGTTCCATTCTCATACCGGAGAGCAAACCGCAGCATGTTGTAATTTGCTTTCCGTCCTGGGATACGTCTTGACCCCCAATGCAAGTCAATGGGGACACAATAGAAAATGGATCCGTCCCCTTGACTTTCAATGGAGTTCATGACGGATCCGTCTTGGCTATGTTAAAGATAATACAACCGGATCCGTTCATAACAGATGCAGATGGTTGTATTATTAGTAAAGGAAGCGTTTTTGCTGAACCCTGCCGAATCCAGCAAAAACACTAGTGTGAAAGTATCCTTAGCCAATCACAACCTGCCTCAGCCAGTGATTGGCTGAGAAGGCATTTTCACCCATTTCCTGTGTGTCAAGCCAGGACCAGCAGCGGTGACCCGATCAGCATTGGAAAAGTAGTGGGAGGGCATCTGCATAATAATAGTATTGTTATGGCTATTACTTTTATTTGTAACCCACCCCGGTCCTTTTTGTCCCCCCCTGGACAAACCCTTTAAGCTCTGCTTCATGTGTATGGATATATTATTTTTCAATATTCACACAATAACTAGAACCATGAGTAAAAGGACTTGCTGAGTGAAGGATCTGATAGCATAAGTATCAGTGCTTTTCCGTCTTCCACCCTAAATCAGTATTATCATAGGTGGAACAGGGCCAGATGCGCAGTCCAAACGTTTTGTCCTAGCGCTGAAAGCTACTGTGCCCAAGAGACAACTGTTCGATGCCCAGCAATGCCAAGTTGCGAGAGATTTGCAAGTACCTTAATTAGTGCTCATGGTTACAACCTTCTTTATAGACAAAGTAATTGTGTCTTTGAAAGAACACAGTAACCGTTCCAAACAAAGAAACTCTTGTTAACTTCAGATGCTGCAGAGCTGAGTTTGTTCACTTGGCAGAGCTTAGTGTAGCTTTACATACTGCAGGTAAATCTGCTAACTTAACCAGTTCAAGACCGGCCACTTTACCCCCATCCTTTTTTAGTACATTTGTCTTTGAAAGATATAACTTTAAACATTTTTTTTAAAAACAATTTTGTGTTTTTTATTTATGTTTTATGTCATTTGTATTTTAGTATTTTTTTTATTGTTTTCATTTTTTATACCCAGGAAAATATTAAAAAAGTAAAGATAGTGTTTTTTTAACATTTTCAAATTGTTTCATAGCACAAAGTGCAACTGTTATTTTGGCCATCGTGATATAAGGGATGGGTTGCAGTCGCCGGTGGGTGACAGGACTAGAAGGTACAGTGTGAGCTAGTGGTGGAGTTTTTTTTTATTATTATTTTTTTTAATTTATTTATTTTAAATTTTGTCTATTTTTTTTATTTTACACTTATACTTTATGCCCCTATAAAGTCATATGTGTATTTAACATGCATTTTCCCTGTAACAGGAGCTGACATTTTAGCCCCAGTTATAGGGGAATTCAGGGGCGGACTGGGAACTTAAAATGGTCCTGGAAAAAATACTAAAAGTTGCCCCGTTTTGTAGTCGGGTCCATATTGATGGAAGGCAGGGCCAGCAATACCATATTGTGGCACATTATACCACCCCAACAGAGCCAAATACCACAGTCCACCACATAATACTGCCAGAAGCACACAATACATCCCCAAAAACATTCCCTGGCCATGAGGAGGGCCCAGGTGACTCCCTAGGCATCGGTCCATCGGGAGTTTGCCTGTGAGGTCTATGGCCAATCTGCCCCTGGGGAAATTACATCCTCCAGATGTTTTGCAAGGCTGTTTAGTCTCACTACAGAGTTGATCTGGGTGTGCTAAGACCCAGCAGCTCATGCAGTCACCGCGTGCCCAGGGATTACATGATAAATAAATAATAAAGGATACATGGAGTGACTTCAAAAATGTATATATTTATATAAATATATATAAGTCCACCAGTTTTTTCGGAGTACAAAGTACATGGAATATTTGCCCATAGGATGTTAATATGGGAGTAAAACGTTTTTGATAGAAGTGTTACTTTAAGGTCAATTTTCGCAATGATTTGGAAAATTCTTACAGGTTCTTTCCGGTGGAATAATGGTTATTTTATGCAGGTAGAACAAAAACCTTAGCTTTTGTTATGAAAAATAGATTTGTACATTAGCTGCCGGCATTAGCGGAATTATTACCATATCTGGATTGTTGGGGATGAGAATAGCGGCATTGTTCGGGAGCTCTTAAGTAGGTCGCACAGCTTGTTGGTTATTCTGTGAGAACTTAATGATCATTTCATTGTTCAGCATCTTTACAATGTGTTATTAAGTAGAGGCGTTACTGTTCCAATTTCCCGGATTCCACCCATTGTTGAGTAAGTCCCATTATTTTGGTGATTTCACTTACTGCTATAGGGATCTTTTGAAGTGGGCGTAACACAAAAAAGACCTGTTCAATTGTATTTGTTTGTCTGCATATTTCATTTCATTCTTGGTTAGTTGGTTAAACAGTTTGTAGGAGACTGGTGAATGCCCTGCGGCATTGCAAGCCTGCAAATATCCCATAGACCGCAATAGTATACTACAGCTGTCTATGGAATTAAAGGGTTCTTTACTGGGAGTTTCATATTTATTTATTTTTTAATGCACTTATATAGCGCTACTATATTCTGCAGTGCTTTACAGACATTAGCATTGGGCTGTCCACAATGGGGCTCACAATCTAAGTTCCCTATCAGTATGTCTTTGTAGTGTAGGAGGAAATTGGAGAACCTGGAGGAAACCCATGCAAACACTGGGAGATCATACAAACTCCATATATTGATAGCCTGTCCTCAGGATAGATCATCAATATGAGACTGGTGGGGATCCGACTCCTGGTACCCCGCCAACCAGCTGTTTGAAAAGGCTGCAGCTCTCCGTGAGCACTTTGGCCTCTTCCTAGTCTATGCGACATCACGTTTATCGGTCCCATGGCCTATGTGCAGTTCAGTCCTGTTCAAGTCAATGGGACTGAGCTACGGTACCGAGAACAGCCGCTATCAAATGGACGATGCTGTGCTTGGTAAACTGCAAGCGGGTTGCGGTGCTCCTCAATGCTCCTGTGAGTGCTGTGGCTTCCTCAAACAACTGATCAGCAGGGCTGCCGGGAGTAGTATTCCTACTGACCTCATATTGAGGAACTATCCGGAGGATAGGCCAGCAGTATGGAAATCCTGGAAAATCCCTCTAAGAAGAGATGCACCAAGCCTTTCTGCTGCCTGAGGTGAAAACTGAACCCCCTCCCCCCAAAAGAGAATTTCTTAACCTAACCCTTTGCCACAATGAAAGCGTTCATTGCCCATGGCCCTTCTGCTGCCCTCCTCTTGTCCCTTCCTGGTGCTGCTTGAGGCGATCGCCTTTACCTGGCCTCATTGGTGGTGCACCCCTGCCTCTAAGCAATCAAAGGGTTGCGAATTGAAATGCCCTAAGGGAATTAAAAATGATAGTAACAAAAGAAATAGATACATATAGTTTTTAAAAATATAAAAAAACAAAAAAAAAATATTCAGGTCAACGCTTTTCCAATATTACATATAATGATAAATAAAGACTATAATTGGTATCACCTTGTCTGACCAAAAGCACGGTCCACCTTTGTGCCTATAACAGCTTCCAACAGTGACAAGATTTTGGAGTCCATCTGTGGAAATTGTTGCCCATTCATCCGTAGGAGGATTTGTGAGGTCACATAATGATGTTGGAGGAGATGGCCTGGCCTGCAATGTCCATTATAGTTCATCCCTAAGATGTTGGGTGGGGTTAAGGTCAGGACTCTTTGAGGACCAGTCAAGTTCTTCCACACCAAACTACCCCAACCATGCTTTTATGGACCCTGCTTTGTGCACTTGGGCCCAGTCATGCTAGAACAGAAAAGGCCATTCCTCAAACTGCTCCGAAAAAGTTGCTTTACCATTCACTGGAAATAAGGTGTCAAACCCCAAGGAATAGCCCCAGTGCATTATCCATCCTCCAACACATTTTACAATAGGCACAATACCGTTAATTTGTACGGACACCTGCCAAACCCATATTCATCTATCAGACTGTCAGATAGTGGACTGTGATTCATGAGTCCAGAGAACACGTTTCCCTGGCTCCAGTACATAATGCTCTTATGCTTGTGTGCAGCGGCCTGAGCACCTAGGCGATAGTTACCTCCCACTTGCTTCAGCTTTTGGCAGCCTTGCTCTGTGAGTTTTCATGGTCTGATACTTCATGGCTGAGCTGTTCTTACTCCTAGATGCTTCCAATTCACAGTAATAACACTTACAGGTAACCAGGGCAAATCCAGCAGATCAGACATTTCACAAACTGAGTGAAAGCAAAGATGGCGCTGATCTTCTCAGTACAATGTTTGCTTATAGAGAGTGCAGGTTTCATGACTTTTTGCTTAATTGTATGCTTCTGTTTGAGATGGGTGTGACTGAAACACCTGAACAATTAGGAAGGGTGTCCACAATGGTCATATAGTCTACCTATCTATCTATCTATCTATCTATCTATCCATCCATCTATCTATCCATCTATCTATCCATCTATCTATCTATCCATCTATCTATCCATCTATCTATCTACTATATGATGGTGCTCCTACCTTAAATCTGAGTGATAAAACACTGTTCCGAGTCACCAGGATGGCCCTACTGGGTTTTAAGTGATTTGGTAATCTAAATAAACTAAATTGCGGCCTAGAGATCAGAAAGGAATGGCATGCAGAGCCTTATCTGTGTGTCTAATGCTATTCCTGCTTTTTCTAGGCCACTACCAGTACAGGAAAACTGTGACTTTACTGCCCTATTATGATAATAAAATGACTCTGCTCATCTACTTCCAGTCTACACAGCAAAGCTGAAAACAGAGGATTGTCAGTCTATTTTTTCTGTCCCAGTGGCCAGTGTGAAAACTGGAATATTCCAAGATTTATGTGACTTGTCAAAATAGCACAAATTTTTTTTTCATAAAATCCTATTTTACATATCTATATAAGGTCTATGCTGTAGTGGCCAGTGTGAAAACTGGAATATTATAAGATTTTTGTGGCTAGTCAAAACAGCACTGATTGCTTTTCTTAATGTCTCTATTGTATACCACTATTTTATCTGTGTGTCTAGTGTTAATTTCCTGCTTTATTTAGACCTCGAGCAGAATAGTAGAGCAATCTCTTGTCTGCCCTCTATGAAATGACTCAGCTCATCTAGGCTCAGTCTACACAGCAAAGCCCAAAAGAATTTTAAGTACAGCACCTGTTAAGTGGCTGATTGTAGTTTCCAGAATGCACGTCTCCTCAGGAGTCTAGTCCAATGGCTCCATATTATCCATAGGGGTAAAGAAAGCATCCGTTTCTTGCAGTGAAATGATTCCATTAATCCATAAAGACACCCAAATACATGCAACATTTCGGCTGCACCTCAGCCTTTTTCACCTCAGCTTGAAAAAGGCTGAGGTGCAGTCGAAACATTGCATGTATTTCGGTGTCTTTATGGATTAAAGGAATCATTTCACTGCAAGAAACGGATACTGTCTTCATCTTTCTTTACCCCCTACACAGCAAAGCCGAAAACTGAGGAATGTCAATCTATTGTGTCTGCCCTAGTGACCAGTATGAAAACTGGAATATTCCAAGATTTTAGCACAGATTTCTTTTCTAAATGTTTCTATTAGTGATGAGCGAAGTTATAAAAAATTTGATTTGTCTGCTTCACTGAATTTCACAAAGAAATTTGCTTAGTGATGAATTACTTTGTCACGAGGTGCATTACTTTGTAATTAGTGGGTGCAATGATGGGGAATAGCGTTTGCGCCGCCCCCCATCATTGAACCCCTCAGATGCCGTGTTTATCATTGATCGCAGCCTCTAAGATTAAAATTAAGGGTTTTCAGGAGTTAATCCAGTGGGGAAAAAAAAATACTCACTTTATCAATTTGATCACGTAGAGGCCACCATCTTGATTGAAGATCCCGTGCGAAATTTTGCGCGGTGACGTGATGACGCGGCGGCTTCTTCATGTGCAAATGGATGAAAAAATCGGTGTGTTTAGTGTTATTATCCTGTTTTATTTAAACCTCGAGCAGTACAGTAGAACAGCCTCTTGTCTGCCCTCAAATGATAATGAAATGACTCAGCTCATCTAGGCCCAGTCTACACAGCATAGCTGAAAACTGAGAAATGTCAGTTTATTGTCTCTGTTCTAGTGGCCAGTGTGAAAACTGGAATATTCCAATATTTTTTGACTAGTCAAAATTGCACCATTTTCTTTTTTCAATGTCTGTATAATAAAATCTTGATTTACATCATCTCTGTAAGGTCTATGGTGATTTATTCATTCTAATACCAATACTTATCTGTATGTTTAGTGTTATTATCCTGCTTTGTTTAGGCCTCAAGCAGTACAGTAGAGCAGCCATTTGTCTGCCCTAATGATAATCAAATGACTGCGAACACCTAGGCCCAGTCTACACAGCAAAGCTGAAAACTGAGAAATGTCAGTCTATTGTTTCTGTTCCAGTGGCCAGTGTGAAAACAGGAATATTCCAAGATTTTTGTGGCTAGTCAAAATAGAAACTATTTCTTTTCTTAATGTCTCTATTATAAAATCATGATTTAAATAATCTCTGTAATGTCTATGCTAATTTATTAAAGGGTTTCTGTCACCAGTTTTTTCGGTATGAATCAGGCTGACATTAGAGATGTGCTAATGTCACCTGATTCCAAATATATATCTGTTTTATTTACTGGTGCCCCCATTTTTATATAAAATGAACTTTTATTTTATGCTAATAAGGCTTCTAGGTGCAAGGGGCGTTACCCCTGCTCCTAGAGGCTCTGTTGATTGACAGGACCCGGCAGAGAAGAAACACTCCATTCACCATAGCTTGCAAGGACCTTCAATGATGTCATGACCATGTGATCAGTCACATCTCTAATGTCAGCCTGATTCATACCGAAAAAACTGGTGACAGAAACCCTTTAATTTGTATACCAATATTTTATCTGTGTGTTTAGTGGTACTATCCTGCTTTGTTTAGGCATTGAGCAGTACAGTAGAGCAGCCGCTTGTCTGCCCTAATGATAATGAAATGACTCTGATCACCCAGGCCCAGTCTACACAGCAAAGCTGAAAACTGAGAAATGTCAGTCTATTGTTTCAGATTTTTGTGGCTAGTCAAAATTGCACTATTTTCTTTTCTTAATATCTCATAAAATCTTGATTTAAAGGGGTTCTGCTAATTTGTCCTATGGAGAGCTTAGCCCCGCCCAGGCCAGTGATATTAGTCGAGACGTCACTGGGCCTGAGGAAAACAAAGAGAAGGCCGCGGCGCTCCTGCAGTGCTGCTGCCTTCTCAAACAGCTGATCGGCAGGGGTCCCAGGTGTCGGACCCCCGCCGATCAGATGCTGATGATCTATCCATAGATCATCAGTTTTAAACAACTGCAGAACCCCTTTAAATAATGTCTATAAGATCTATGGTGATTTATTCATTCTTATACCAATACTTATATTTCAGGGATCTGTCCGTGTATTAAAAGCCATGACCACTCCAAAGTCACAGCCATTTCAGAATACCTGTAAGTACCGGATAAACCATCACGTTGGGCTCTCCATAGGACAAATTAGTTAACCGCTGACCGAATTGCATTTTAATTCTATCACATTATGGACGATGCATCATACAGAGAGATTTAAATGGCAATTTTATGACATTTGAAATGATTTTCTTTTCATTTATTAGCAGGATGCATTTTCCATTCAGTGGGGCAATGTGTTTTCCTCCATCCTAACTGATTTAAATAGACACATTAAGAAAAATCAATGAATATTACAGGATAAGCTCAATACAGACAATGCACTGTAGGTTATTGTATGGCAGAGGCGGGCAGTTCATTGTGTAACAGGTCGCTTTGTTCAGGCTTTTTGCAATAAGAAGTTTAGGAGGCAGAAAAACCCAGCTAATTCTACACTCAGTGGGAAGGTACAGGCCTAAATAATAACTGAAAAACACCTTACTAAGGTAAAAGGCTATGTACACCTTTGGGGACATTTTTGTTTTATTATTGCATTGTACTTATTTTTTTTACTGTATTGCATTGTACTTATTTTGAGCTAAAAATCATTTTTTCAATTGGTCTTTATTAAAAAATATAGAGCCTTTTTTCTGTACAGAGCTCAGATTCTCTAGTAGCAGCCTATGGATTTTCTGTCTTTTCCGATATCTGAGGAGCAGACAGACTCCTTATCTCTGCTCTCTGATCTTCTAAACACTCATTATAGCTCAGTTCATATCTTACTGATAAGAATGTGGCTTAAATAAGTGTTTATGACCTCTTAGTAGTTTAGAGATAAAGTTTATTAGATGACCGGGCACAAAGTGAAAGTACCAGTCACACAGCTAGAAAAACAGTTTATGACAGAACGGCTCAATATTTTTAATAAAGGCTAATTGAAACTATGATTTTTAGCCAAAAATGAGTAGAATGCAATCATAAACAAAAATTGCTTCCAAATGTGTACCTAGCTTTTAAAGGGGTGATCCAGTTAAAAAAAAAATACAAAATAATAATAATAATGATGAAATGAAAAAAATATCTCTTCAATCACCGCTAATCTAGACAAGAGGCTATGACATTGCCTGACAGTCTGTGGCTACAAGCTGCCATGTGGGCACTGCAGTCAATCAGGGACCTCAGCGACCATGTGTTGTAAAACTAGCATCACCACACGCAGCGCAGAGCCAGTGAGTATGCATGTGACCGCTTAGGCTAGTGATCAGCACAGGATTTAAAAATTTTTTTTTATTTTATCACATTTGTGACGCTTTTTTATTTGGCTGTGGACACCTCTGACACGTAAGGCTAGCTTTCGTCCTAGAACCTTTAGATCTATCCGGCTGGCTGTTACGGCAGGGAGTAGCCTGCCGGATCTCTTTGCATTCCGGCATTGCCGGAAACTACCACATCTCCATCTGGTCCCATTAACTATAATATGGATTGGACGGAGATCCTCCTGCAACTCGGCAGGTTGTGGCCTGATCTCCACCGGTCCTCAATATAGTAAATGGGGCCAGCAGGTATCGGGTAGCGTCAGGCAATGCTGGATCTAGACATCTCCTGCCGGCTAGCGCTAGTGTGAAACTAGTCTAAATAAATATTTTACATATGTTAGTGGTACATTGAATATTCTGTTGTCAGCCTGCTCATAGTTTCAGACTTTTCTCATGTGGTTGTGTCCCTCCCAGTAATACATGTGAGATCTGTGTGTCCAGGATACTGCTGCCTTTCCCTTGCCAACTGCCTTGTGTGTGTGCTTTCCTCCCTACCTGCAGCCTATGGGCGCTGCCCTCCTTGGATTCTCTCTCCCGTCTCTACACACATCTTCTTGTACAACCCTATCTGTAAAGCTGAGAGAAGGGAGGGAGAGAGCAGAGAGAGTTACCAGGGTATAGTGTAAAAGGTGCAGACGTCATCGTCAATTTTTTAAAAATCACATACACTTTGCTGCTA
This sequence comes from Rhinella marina, assembly GCA_900303285.1. NCBI lineage: Eukaryota > Metazoa > Chordata > Amphibia > Anura > Bufonidae > Rhinella > Rhinella marina. Next base: position 265,974 of record ONZH01024321.1, read on the forward strand.
CTGTAAATTTTGCACATTTTCTGCATGCAGTTCCACTGCAGTAAATCTCCAGTGGTCATACCCTAAAGGCTAAAAATTGCTTAATTGCTTCTTCTTCAGATATTAAAGGGTTATCCTTTGTTTTATATAAAAAATGAAAATAAAACAGTCTAGTACATGACGTCCTCTTTCTAACAAAGCTAGAACCAGCCCTGTACCTCACACGGATCCAGTGATCTCCACCTTCATTGCTCCAATTGTTCTATTAGATTTATTTTAATCTGGCAGCTCTGGGGGAGTATCCTTTTCCAGGGGGCGTGTCCTTTTTGCTGCAGCTAGGGGCAGCTGAAGGATCAAACTGAGCGTGTGCTTCCATCTCGATGAGCACGATAAAGAAATTAGAAAAAGAACAAACAGCAGGTGGCGCTATACAGAAACTTTTCATTGAATGACTCAGTACCTATAATCCATTTTTAATTACATGTAATTATAATAGTATTCCGATCCAGGTGCTGGTTTGAAAACTGTAGAATATTATTTGTGTGACAACCCCCTTCATTACATCCACTTACCTGCTGTATAATATGAAGCCTGTGACTCCCAAATCTAGTATCAATGATATACCCTTTTTGGCCTTGTCTTTCTTGTTTTTGTCTTCAAGATACATGATTTTTCTGCCTTTTCTTCTATTGCTTTCACTTGTTTTCTGGAATGGTTCCTGTTATGGGAAGGTTTTCGGAGGTTTAAATTAGTAGCAAGTCATATGGCTGACAATTTTAACCTTACTTTGTAAATTACAGATCGTCTGCAGAGCAAGCGCGTGCTCACTGAGGAACTGAGCGTCAAATCTCCAGCACAGGTACCTGCAGTATATAGATTTCATGGACACATGTAGTTAATAGTGGATCTTCCCACTAATAGAGCCTGCGAGGGTCCCTCACTCTCGAGGACTGCTAGTTGTGTGCATTGATTGATACACAGAAAGTAGTTTACAGTGCCTTGAAAAAGTATTCATCCCCACAGTGTTTTATGTGTTTTATTGCATTACAACCTGGAAATAAAATAGATTTTAAGTTAGATTTTATGTAACAGACCTGAGAAAATAGTCCAAATTGTTACACTGGAATAAAAAAAATACAATGTTTAATAAATAAATAAATAAATAAAAACTGAACATGTGTGACCACTTATTTATTCATCCGCTTTCCTAAGAAACCTTTAAAGGGGTGGTCCCATATTGGACATTGGGGCATATCGCTAGGAGATACGAGTGAGTCCTAGAGGTGGGACTTGCCCCTATCTGACATATGTTATCTACATCTGAGATGGGAATGCACCTTTAATTATTTTTTATGTCATAGTGAAAATTATTTTGCACCTTTAAAGGGTTTCTGTCAGAAACCAAATATATATCTGTTTTATTTACTGGTGCCCCCATTTTTATATAAAATGAACTTTTATTTTATGCTAATAAGGCCTCTAGGTGCAAAGGGCTTTACCCCTGCTCCTAGAGGCTCTGTTGATTGACAGGACCAGGCAGAGAAGAAACACTCCATTCACCATAGCTTTTAAGGACCTTCAATGATGTCATGACCATGTGATCAGTCACATGGTTAGGATCACACAAACAGCCTGTCTCCTCCTAAACCATGTGACTGATCACATGGTCATGACATCATAGAAGGTCCTTGCAAGCTATGGTGAATTAAGTGTTTCTTCTCTGCCTGGTCATGTCAATCAACAGAGCCTCTAGGAGCAGGGGTAACGCCCCTTGGACCTAGAGGCCTTATTAGCATAAAATAAAAGTTCATTTTATATAAAAATGGGGGCACCAGTAAATAAAACAGATATATATTTGGAATCAGGTGACATTAGCACATCTCTAATGTCAGCCTGATTCATACCAAAAAAACTGGTGACAAAAACCCTTTAAAATCGATCGTAATGTCCATTTTAATTCCAGGTTGCAACACATCTAGGAGGTGAATACTTTTGCAAGGCAATGTAATTAATTTCCTATATAACAATGCATAAATAACCTCTTCATCTACCGACTAGCATGTTTTATGGAGTCATTCTGCAGCAGTGTAAATATGTGGTACGGATGTAGCAGAGTTATCACATCTAGTTACTGCATTATGACTGCGACTGTTAAGGGCTTGTTCACATCACCGTTATGGATTCCGTTTTGACTTTCCGTTATAAAATCGTTATAACGGGAGAAAAAACAGAATCCACAGTACGGAAATCAAAACGGACACCTTTAGAGGCATTCCGCTTTGATCTGTCATAATAGAAATATATAGGCAAGCATAACGGATCCGTCTGGTTTCCGTTATGCTGGACAGAAAACAAAGTTCTGTCGACAGGAAACCAGATAGATCCGTTATGCTTGCCTATATACTTCTATTATGACGGATCAAAACGGAACGCCTCTAAAGGTGTCTGTTTTGATTTCCGTCCTATGGATTCCGTTATGACAGAAAGTCAAAACGGAATCTATAACAGTGATGTGAACGAGCCCTGCTACATCCGTACTCCAGAATAGAGGCTGCACAGAGAAGAAAGATTCTGCCTGTCTTTGGATCCGCTCCTTGTTAAGGGCTTCAAAAATTGCATCAATATAGCACATGTGAAATCATCCTTATGGCCTAAAAAAGAGACCAGCTGTTTAACCCCTTCCCCACATTTGATTAAAAAAAAAAAAAGAAAATTGGCTGCAGTGGCAGGAGGTTAACCAGCATAAACTGGTAACGTATCTGATTATTAGCAAGGTTGTCTCCTGAAGACAATAATCCCTTTTCATATGGGAACTCACTGGAGACCACACTCAGCCAGAGCCTACACACTCATTTGAATGGCTGGCATGCAATACTACTTTTCTCCTGTAGTGGCCACTGTAGGGAAACTATGGCCAGCTGCAGCTTCCCCAGCGATCAGCTGATCACCAGGTAAGCTTCTATTTTAAAACAGGATTCTATTGTGTTCAACTGTAGTAGGCCTATTTCCAAAAAAAACCTGAAACACTTAATATTAAAATATTAAAAAAAAAAACCAAAACAACATCCAGACTCAATGAACTTTCCAGATGCAGGGTAAAAGTGGAATATTTGTCTAAGACACAGTAAGACAAATGAAGGAAATTTTCTGCCATTTGTTTTATGGTTTAACAATTACATTTCGAGCGATGTTTATTGATCGCCTCCTTTATGTTTAATTCGATAAACAGGACAGCGCCGTTTTGCTGACACACGTTCAATAGCAGAATATAAAGATCCTCTTTTCTCGGCCGCCCCCGTGTAAGATGCACAAACATTGGTATTGTAGATTTCTGCAGCTTTATACTCTGCCTCATCTTTACGTTTCTCATTAGCGATAGAGGAACGTAAGGAATACAGAACGTACACTTTATAGAATGACAAAGACTTGTGTACATCACACGAGAAGCATGTTTAGTTATTTAATGTACTTTTAGACTATAAGGTAGTGGATCTCATGGTCCAAAAATACAATATATTAATAAGGAGATAATAAGAAGCAAATAAAGTGTCTGGAATGTCATACAGTTTCATAATACAGCCATATTTTAGGGTCTGTATTACTTCAGAACATAGGACTTCCCCCGCGGTTCCACTGAAACAAACTTAGAACCCTGTGGTGATATGGTGTTCGGTAGAAGCATGGGTGGTCTGGCAGCTGCAGCTGTTCAATGGGTTTTCCTAAGAGGGGTAGGGATATTCCCACCACACACACACAGTGCCCCCTGAGGTTCATAGAGTCGTATGTATTCCCCTTGAAAATGATAGTGCTGCACACAATGCCCGCTGAAAGGTATAAGGCCACACACCGTGCCTCTGAAATTTATAGTGCCCCTGAATTTGATAATGCCACAGATAGTGCCCTTTGAAACTGATAGTGCCCCCATGAAATTGATAATGCCACATATAGTGCCCCTGAAACTGATAGTGCCCCCATGAAATTGATAATGCCACATATAGTGCCCCTGAAACTGATAGTGCCCCTGAAATTGATAATGCCACATACAGTGCCCCTGAAATTGATAATTCCGCACTCAATGCCCTCTGAAACTTATAGTGCCCCCTGAAATTGATAATGCCACAAACTGTGCCCCCAAAAACTGATAGTATCCCCTGAAATTGATAATCGTACACTTTGCCCACCGTGCCCCTTGAAACTGATAGTGTCCCCTGAAATTGATAATTCTGCACACATTGCCTGCTGAACCTGATAGTGCCCCCTGAAATTGATAATGCCACACACAATGCTCGCCATAATTGAAAATGCTGCAAACAATGCCCCTGTAATTGATAATTCCGCACACAGTACCCCCTGTAATTGATAATTCCGCACACAGTACCCCCTGTAATTGATAATTCCGCACACAGTACCCCCTGTAATTGATAATTCCGCACACAGTGCTCCCTGGAATTCATAATGCCACACACAGTGCACCCTGTAATTGATAATTCCGCACACAGTGCACCCTGTAATTGATAATTCCGCACACAGTACCCCCTGTAATTGATAATTCCGCACACAGTGCACCCTGTAATTGATAATTCCGCACACAGTGCACCCTGTAATTGATAATTCCGCACACAGTGCCCCCTGTAATTGATAATTCCGCACACAGTGCCCCCTGTAATTGATAATTCCGCACACAGTACCCCCTGTAATTGATAATTCCGCACACAGTGCACCCTGTAATTGATAATTCCGCACACAGTGCACCCTGTAATTGATAATTCCGCACACAGTGCTCCCTGGAATTCATAATGCCACACACAGTGCCCCTGTAATTGATAATTCCGCACACAGTACCCCCTGTAATTGATAATTCCGCACACAGTGCACCCTGTAATTGATAATTCCGCACACAGTGCACCCTGTAATTGATAATTCCGCACACAGTGCTCCCTGGAATTCATAATGCCACACACAGTGCCCCCTGTAATTGATAATTCCGCACACAGTGCCCCCTGTAATTGATAATGCCATACACAGTGCTCCCTGGAATTGATAATGCCACACACAGTGCCCCCTGTAATTGATAATTCCGCACATAGTGCCCCCTGTAATTGATAATGCCATACACAGTGCTCCCTGGAATTGATAATGCCACACACAGTGCCCCCTGTAATTTACAATTCCACACACTGCTCTTTGAAATCGATAGTACCACAAGAGTGCCCTAGTGAGAGGGTCAGCCTGGTCAGTACAGTGGAGCAGGTCCTGGGAAGTTCCCTGTCTGTCCCTCCAAGGTTGCTCCTTCCTGCTGCAATTTTATGTTTAGAACTTAGAGGGTGGAGGAAAGTTCACCTCTGCGTGACTTCAGGAAGCAATATGGATGGAAGAAGGCGAAGTGGAAGTGCACCATATTGATTGACTGAGCTGTACGGCCGATCAAATAATCCCCTCCCCTGCCCGGCAAGTGGGCTAACCTTTTAAACGTTACATAAAATCCTCTGGCAGTGGTGTAACCGCCCCTGGTATTGTCAGTCTATAGTGATCCTATACTATAGTCTGTCTAAACTTACCATTATATTTTCAGGCCTATAAGACACATTATAAGATAATTATCCTACCTAGCCTGTTAGGGGGCGGGATACTATTCTATGCTCAGAGATTCATTCTCACACATGCGATGTGGTAATGAAGCGCAGAGGACAGGCCATGGAAGGGTCATCATTGTGGGCTATAACCTGGCTAAGACCATGTGCACTATGTACCACACGTGATACAGGAAGTGCCTGGACAATCATTTGGACGGGGAGCGCGGCACTGGAGCGGAGAGCAACTTTTAATAATTATCAATGGAAGAGTTGTTATTCACATCAAGGTGGGGGGAAGAAGGAACATGAAATTAAAAAAAAATTGGAATACGTCTTTAAACTGCTTCAAGAGAGGTGTTAGAACAGCATTGTAAGTGGCAGACAATAGATGATCCATACATGCTACTTTATTACAGGGGTTATCCAATACTATAAACTGCCCCCTTCATATGCCAGGCCCCTCACAGGGAATATACTTACCCCACTCCCTGCGCTGCTCCTGGTTCCCGCACTGCTGCTGCTGCTTCCCCCTGTGCGCCAATGAGAACATCCGGTGTCGGGGGGAGCAGCCAATGGCAGGCAGGGACGGAATGAGATGGTCCCCGTACCCGCCTGCCATTGGCTACTCCCCCGGACAGAGGATGTGTAGAAGCAGCAGCGGTGATGCGGGAACCAGGTGCAGCGCAGGAAGCGTGGGGTGGGGTAAGTATATTCCCTGTGAGGGGCCTGGCCCGGGGGGGGTAGGGCAGTTTATAGTATTGGATAACCCTTTAACAAAAAATTAAAAATCAAAATGTACATTTCAAAAACTGGTCTGGTGTCTGGAGGCTTCTTGCTTTCACCGCGAGTGCTTCCTCCTCTGAACTGTGAAAGCGGTTTCCACGTCAGTCTACCTGCTCCGCTTCTCTGTACTGACGTAGAATAATTTTGCTTGAGTGATGATGGCAGGAAGATTGTATTTGGCGATTTCTGCAGAGAAAATAGAGAAATAGAGCTGGAGGCTACTCATCCTACAACAGTATCTTGTAACTAGATTAATGAGCACAGAGAATAGCCGGCTGCAGTCAAATTGTAAGCTGTCATCTGATGTGAACGTAAAGAGAGCGGGGATCGGAAAAACAATGCAGAAAATTCCAACGTACAGATAGATCATTTTTTATAGACGGAAAACAAAAAAAATATCGGAAATGTTTACAAGCAAGAATCATGTGTTTTATGTTTCTTCCAAGTTTTTTTCAATCTTTATTACAGGTTTGTTACACACATTATAATTACACCCCATGGGGTTTTACTAACCTTTTAGGCAATATGGTTTATTAAAAATACAGGAATGACAATAAAATACATTTACAAGGTAGCCTCTTTTCCATAGAAGCAACCTCTATCAACTATTGGCCCTATCATGACACATACAGTGTTTTTCAGACTATTAGATGCACCTAGCATATAGAGGAGGGAAAACTCCATCAGACCCCCATTCCTTCTAAGACCTCAGATCAGACCCCCATTCCTCCTCAGATCAGACCCCTAACCTCCAGACCTCAGATCAGACCCTCATCAGACCTCTGTATCAGACCCCATTCCTCCTCAGACCTCAGATCAGACCCCCAAGTTTGCTCAAACAAAATAAATGAACTTACCTCTTCTGCTCCTGGTCGGGTGCTCTTCGTGCTCTCACCGATCCCTGGTCTTCTTCCGGGACCCACACTGTATTGCGACCTGACATTGCACAGCGTCAGGTCATTGTGCTGTATGCAGTTAGGACACAGTGCGGAACAGGGCCTAGAAGAAAATCAGGGAGCGGTGAGTATAGCCAGCATAGTGCTTCACTCACTGCTTAACATGCCTCCTGCATACTGATGATCACTTCCATAATAGAAGCGATCGGTAGCATTCACACTATAAGATGCACCCACTGTACTTTTGAGGGGGAAAAAGTGCATCTTATAGTCTGAAAAATATGGTAGTTACGCACTGTGTTCATGTGACACCACCTTTAAAGGGGCGGTCCGGGTTGAGAATTGAACTTGGACATATCTCCACTTTCACCCAGGCATGTCCTCTGATATGAGCATCTGAGCATTTCATGCTCCGAAGCTCTCCCTTGCCCTGCGCTGAATCGCGCAGGACAAAGACTGTTGGTTTATTTTTTTAACGCTGCTAGTCGGAGGCTTCCGCCTAGCAGTGTTACCGGTGACATCACCGGCTCTGATGGGCAAGCTTTAGCACTGCCCTAGCCGTTTAACAGGCTAGGGCAGCGCTAAAGCCTGCCCATTAGTGCCAGTGACGTCACCGGGCTCACTGCTAGGCAGAAGCCTCCTCCCAGCTTTACCTGTGGTACATTGTGGTACCGGTACGTTGCCAGATCTCCAGAATAGTCTTTGCCCTGCACTGAATCACTCTTATGCTCATAGCGGTGAGGCTGCCTGGGGAAGATGGGGATACAACCTCTTTAAGTGCATGGACATACCTGTCAACTAGAGTTGAGCGAACGTGCTCGTAACGAGCACTGTAGTGCTCGGATCCCCTGCGCTCGCATGGCCGCAGGCATCCGGATCCGTCCTCACCTGACTGTAAGTCAATGGGGGCGGATCCGTTTGGTATGACACACGACACACTTGCAGTCGGGTGAGGAGGACGGATCCGGATGGCTGCGCCCATGCGAGCGCAGGGGATCCGAGCACTACAGTCTCGTTACGAGCACGTTCCCTCAACTCTACTGTCAACCTTTACATGATGCTGTCTAAAAGAAAGGAAGGAGCGGTGTTGCCCCTTTTTAGAAGATCATACCCTCTGATGTCATGGCCACTGACTCTGTTTTACGTAACCACACTCGCTTTTTGTATAGTACTCTGCCCCCTCAGAGAATGTCTAGGTGCTGTACCTATGTTTAATGATGCCACATCCCAAGCAGAGTGGGCAGCTGCATTCTGTAAGGATGTGGGAGAGTTGGGAGCTCCACCGGGAGTCCCAGAAGCCATCTTTTTTCGGAAGAGTTGGCAAGTATGACCACTGAGATACCAGCCAACTTGGACGTGTGGCTAAGGACCCAGTATCAAATTGCAATTTGGTGTTATTTCTAATTACTCAATACAATATTTGGCTATATAGGTTGTATGAACCAAGCACAAAGTTTTGTTGTACAAGCCAAAAAGAAAAAAAACAAACATTTTTTCCATATTTTTTTTTACCACTGCTATGTGTACGGACAGTCTTAAAAAACTTTCTTTATTGGAAGTAGGATATTTGGAGCATATATATAACAAATCACATCTTGTATCAGTGATGCAATAAATCTACCAGCCCGTTGCATGCCGCCCTCGAAACAGTTCTCAACAAAGTTGACATTGTAATCGTTCTGTCATATTTCACTGGTTGGCCCAGGACTTTGTAGCTCTACTTGTTTTATTGCTCCCCTTTGAGAAAGCACAAATCCCCTGGTTTTTCCTCAAGAACATTCTGTTTTTTTGGCTTTATGCCTCTTAGTCCAGGTACTGAATGTTTGTGTAATGCCAAAGACAAATTACGCTACTGGGCGCCAACTGTAATACCCATGAAAACTAAATTGAGATATCGAGTCCGGATCACATGGAGCAACATGAAGTGAAAAGCCTTTTTCTTTAACTCTAGCAATGCTACAGTCTAACAGCTGTACTCATGGGCAAAAAATATAATGCACCAAGAAGAAGTTGTTGGAATGAAACTTTCTCTGTGTGACTGTAATGATGATATATGGAAGTGATTACAATATTAGAGAAAAGGAGAAAACTGTACAATTCAAAGGAGGCTCTAGGACCCTGTTGGGCGCCCATAGATGAAATATGGCCTCTAGCCTGGATACAAGAGGAGATATGGCCTCTAGCCTGGATACAAGAGGAGATATGGCCTCTAGCCTGGATACAAGATGAGATACGGCCTCTAGCCTGGATACAAGATGAAATATGGCCTCTAGCCTGGATGCAAGATGAGACACTGCCTCTAGCCTGGAAACAAGATGATCTACAGCCTCTAGCCTGGATACAAGATGAGATACGGCCTCTAGTCTGGATGCAAGATGAGATACAGCCTCTAGCCTGAACACAAGATGAGATACAGCCTCTAGCCTGGATACAAGATGAGATATGGCCTCTAGCCTGGATACAAGATGAGCTACAGCCTCTAGCCTGGGCACAAGATGAAATATGGCCTCTAGCCTGGATGCAAGTTGAGATACAGCCTGTTGTCTGGATACAAGATTAGCTGCAGCCTTTAGCCTGGATACAAGATAAAATAAGGCCTCTAGCCTGGATGCAATATGAGATACGGCCTCTAGTCTGGATACAAGATGAGATACAGCCTCTAGCTTGGATGCAAGTTGAGATACGGCCTCTAGCCTGGATACAAGATGAGATACGGCCTCTAGCCTGGATACAAGATGAGATACGGCCTCTAGCCTGGACACAAGATTAGATACGGCCTCTAGCCTGGATACAAGATGAGATACGGCCTCTAGCCTGGATGCAATATGAGATACGGCCTCTAGTCTGGATACAAGATGAGATACAGCCTCTAGCTTTTTTTTTTTTTTTTTTTTTTTTAAAGTATTTATTTATTTCTTTTCAAAACAAAAGAAAAACACATTTACAACTGTGAACATTAAGAACACATACAGACCGGATGTAATGTAGACCCTGACATATCCATCCTTAAAGTTTCTGTAGGAACATATACAATGATAATATAACCGTATATATTCTTTGTCTCATCTACCAGCCTTAAGACAAATGGTAACCGACAGACACACATGCACACATCACTCACACACTGCCTTAGAGCCGTGGCTCCCCCCCCCCCCCCCCCCGTCTTCTAAACAGCCTCTAGCTTGGATGCAAGTTGAGATACAACCTCAGGCCTGGATACAAGATGAGATACAGCCTCTAGCTTGGATGCAAGTTGAGATACAACCTCAGGCCTGGATACAAGATGAGATACAACCTCAGGCCTGGATACAAGATGAGATATGGCCTCTAGCCTGGATACAAGATTAGATACGGCCTCTAGCCTGGACACAAGATTAGATACGGCCTCTAGCCTGGATACAAGATGAGATACAGCCTCTAGCCTGGACACAAGATTAGATACGGCCTCTAGCCTGGATACAAGATGAGATACAGCCTCTAGCCTGGATACAAGATGAGATACAGCCTCTAGCCTGGATACAAAATGAGATACGGCCTCTAGCCTGGATACAAGATGAGATATGGCCTCTAGCCTGGCATGGAGGCATACAGGTTCAGTATGGTATCCTGTGGAATATTTGCCCACAGATGTTATAGCCGGGCCTGTAGATCCTGCACACTCGTAGGTTGCTGAAGCTGGCGTCGCAGCTAGTCCCATAAATGCTGGATTGGTGATAAATCTGGTGACTGGACAGCTAAGGAAGTGTTGTAATCTAGAGGACACATTCCTGGGAAACCCTTGCTGTGTTTGGGCGAGCATTATCCTGCTGAAAAATGCTAGTTGGTAGTACTGTTATGAGAAGAACACATGTGGCTGCAGGAAGGTCATGCACATATCGCTCAGCTGTTAGTGTCCTCATATCATTACTAGGGGTGACCGACTGGCGAATGCAATGGCTCCCCAGACCATCACACCAGTAGTTGGGGCAGTGTATTGTTCCACAGCAAAGACAGGGTTGAAACGCTCACCAAGAGGCCTCCATACTCAAACCTGACCATCATGGGATCCTAAGTGGCAACTGGATTCAACTGCCACCCCCATAGACCCTCCTCTGTCAGCTTCTGAATTCAGTTTTTTAAATAGCAGGACTTCATGTTTTTTAAAGGGCTAAAGGGGTTGTCCAGTTAAAAAAAAAAAAAAACATTTTACTCTATTAGTTAATTATCAGTTAATAGAAGGGATAGGTAGTGGCAAACGTTTATAAAGCAAGTCTCTCGCTCTAGAGGACCTGTCCTGTTCTGCTGACCACCTATTGATATGAATGGCCACTGTGTAATGCTTAATTTCTCCTGTGGTGGCACTGCAGAGAAACTAAAAACATACTGCCAGGTAACCCCACAGATCACAGCTGATCACTTGGACTCTCAATAGGAGGACACTTTATCAAGTGACTTTTCTTACAAGTAAGGATGGTTTAAAGCATAAAACTCCTTTAAAAAAGGATAAAAAGGACTTTATCTATAAAATATACTTAAAGGGGATGTCGCATGAAAATTATTCTGCCGTTTTCAGACCAGAACCTGGAACTGAATACTTTTGAAATTGCATGTAATTAAACATTAAGTTATTTAATAACATGTATCTGTATAGGGCCACCTGCTGTTAGATATTTTTCTTATTTCTCCATCCACCTCGATCACCTAGATCTGCAGGAGACAGGACATGTCCCCTGAGCTTCCAGCTTGATATAACTTTAGCAGAGCAATTGGAGCAGTGAACAAGGAGATCTCTGGACCCATGTGAGGTACAGGGCTGGTTCTAGCTTTGTTAGAGATAGTCATGTACTATACTATATTTTTTACATTAATCATAGGATGTCCTCTAGTCTAGATGGTGCTGGGGTTTCCTCTTTTGGGGCTTAATTTCTTTTTAGATGTTGCCGTATAAGATGTTGACATTTCCAAGTGGCATAGTTTTCACTGGCAGAAGGATTCAAGGTTTCAAACTCCTCAATGAGGTGTTTGTCTTATGAAATGAAGATATAACCCCTATTATTGCTTAGTGGACCTGTACACTCCTCTACGTTCCTTCCATAGGGGACGAGTCCCCTTTAAATCCTCTGGGAGACTTTGTGCACATCTTCTGGCATTTATGAATTAGACAAAAGACAAAGCATTGCTAAAAATATCCAATAAGGTCTAAACTCCAGCCGCAGATGAAACCGTGACAATCATAAAATATTTAGGGATGAAGAGAAATTGAAACAGTTGAGATGAGAAGTTCTATCAAGAAGCAAACAAAAGCCGAGACATTGAGCAGAAAGTAATTTGTCTGGCTCGTAGGGTTTGAGTTAGCTGCTATCTAATGGTAATAGATACGGAAAAGCTAACACAATCATATTCATTTTTACTGATAGCACACACTGTAGAAATTTAAAGGGACAGAAATGTTGCACTCCATAATATTCTACTCATATTGGAAGGGCTTCCCAGGGTCAGAGGGTATCAGTACACAGAGACTCAACCGCCGGAATGTGCTGATGGTGAAAGAATATTGTTTGAAAGCACAAAATAAACTTCTTCTCTTCATATCTGTTTCATATGCATCTAGTTTCCTGGTATTTAAATAATAATAAATTATGGCTAAGGCTACTCTCACACTAGCATTTTTTTTTGGATCCGGCAGGGTTCAGAAAAAACGCTTCCGTTACTGATAATACAACCATCTTCACCCGTTATGAACGGATCCGGTTGTATTATCTTTAACATAGCCAAGACAGAACTCCATTGAAAATTAATGGGGGATGGATCCGTTTTCTATTGTGCCAGATTGTGTCAGAGAAAACGGATCCGTCCCATTGACTTGCATTGTGGGCATTGTGGCTCCGCATCCCATGACGGAAAGAAAACCGCAGCAAGCCGCTCTCCGGTATGGGAACGCAACCAAATGGAACGGAATACATTTTGGAGCACTCTGTTCTGCTCAGTTACGTTTTGTCCCCATTGATAATGAATGGGGACAAATCGGTGAGCCTAGTCTCACGGTGTCACACCCGGTCTGCAGGAAGTGAGAGGCTGCTGGTACGTACGACTGGTCAAGGTGAAAACCTATTGTGCTGTATCTTTGATCTGTTGTAGAAATGAGGCGATCGGCTCGCGCACATCCTTTAATTCTTTAAAAAGAGTTCTGTTAAATTCGACTGTGTGGAGGCACATGAACAGGCACTGCTCTGGTAGCAGCAGAAGAGCCTCTGCCAGGGATGGACTGGTCCTGGAAAATAACCTAAAAGTGGCCCCATGTTGTAGGCGGGTTCAAATTGACAGAAAGTAGAGTATTACAGTAGTAGATAGGGACAGCAGAAGTGGGCGGGACAGCAATAACGTAGTGCGACACAAAATACTGCCCCAGCAGAACCAAATACCACAGTGCAGCACAAAATACTGCCCCAGCAGAATCCAATACCATACCTTCCAACCATCCCCGATCCGGCAGGACAGTCCCGGATATCAGTGGCTGTCCTGCAGTCCCAGTATGGGGGAGGTATGTCCCGCTTTCAGGCAGCTGAGAGACAATTGCCTGTAATGATGAAACAGAGAGCTGTCCATCGGCTCCCTGCTCCATCATTCCTCTCCCTGTCTGTCCTCCACACTGCAGGTCTGGTCATTGGGCAGGGCCGGCCAGGAGCTCTGTGTGTCCTGCTGTTGATGTTGCTGCTGCTGGGGAACAAGGTAAGTTTGTGGAGTTTTTTTTTTTTTTTTTACTGCCTGTGAAGGGGGCACTTTACTGGGCATATTACAGTGTGGTGGCACAACTGGGCATATTACTGTGAGGGGCACAACTGGACATATTACTGTGAGGGGGAACATCTGGGCATATTACTGTGAGGGGGCACAACTGGGCATATTAAGGTGTGGGGCACAACTGGGCATATTACTGTGAGGGGACACAACTGGGCATATTACTGTCAGGGGGCTCAACTGGGCATATTACTGTCAGGGGGCACAACTGGGCATACTACTGTGAGGGGGCACATCTGGGCATATTACTATAAGGGGCACAACTGGGCATATTACTGTGAGGGGGCACAGCTAGGCATATTACTGTGAAAGGGGCAAATATCTGTCATACCTACTGTGAAGGAGGCATATATCTGGACATAACCTGTGAAGGGGGTACAATGTGGGCATAAATACTGTGTGGTGGCATAATGGAGGAATAAGTACTATGTGGGGGCATTTAGGGGACTGGTTGGGGTTAGGTGTTCAGATATGTTTTGGGTGGAGTTAGAGGCGTGGCCTAGTGCGGGAAAAATGGTGTCCCTCTTCCTTCTTTTCACTTGTTGGGAGGTATGCCAAATACCACTGTGCATCGCAAAATACTGTCGCCCTCGCCACAGTATTCAACTGTATCAGTGTCCTGAGGATGGTGATATAATTTAATTCACTAAAGGCGCCTACATTAATTAATACTGAGAGCATCAGATGATTATTTACACGGCCACTGGCCGAGAGGAAGGCTTGGGTGACCGTCTGGGCATTGGCCCACCGGAAATTTACCTGTAGGGTCTATGGTTAATCCGCCCCTGGTCTCTGCACTCATGTGCAGGGAGCTTGTATATCCTCTCCAGTTCTGAACTGAATGGTTTTGGAGTGCTTAGGAACCTCTGTCTATCCCTCAATTTTTTTTTTTAGACAATGTCATCCAGCCTTCATATAAATAATCTCTTTTGGTCTTTCGACAGAGTGCATACCCATTTTATGAAATCAACGCTGCCTATAAAACCTTCATAAAAGCCACCGAATGATCAACGGAAATAAAATTTTGTGCACAAGCTCTATAAAGTTTACACGTGGTAATCATAGGACGTTCCTGTTTTATAGAGATATAATGATCCTTGCTCTGAATGCATGATTTAGTAATATAAGACGGCGCTGCCGTAGTCCGGGCCTGGCGCATACATTGTGAGTAAAGGATTACGGATCTATAACTGCTGTGAGTTATTATGGATTTATAACCTGGGGAACGGCATCAAACGTATCTAATTGAATCGGGCGGACTATGTATTCTCAGTGTTATGTTAGCGAGAAGCTGTAGTTGATGGTTATGGCTTTGGCATCGCCTCCGACACACATTTTATTCATTACAAGAGTTTGGGTTGGCTCACGGAAGATATATATGGTCTACAGAGATGGGCAGTAATGTTCTTCTACCAAGACCATAGGCCAGTAAAAATATACTGTATATACGCTGTGTGCATGGAGAAGACCACTAAGACGGTCGTCATACTTATATTCGCGTACGGTATATCTAGGGTTATACTGCCATGTAAATCCTATCTGGTTATAATATAATAGTAATATAATATAATAGACTGGTATTGTGTCCATGTTATAGAGTTGCTGGAGATAGGCAATCAACCCAAAGGTCGTCTATCCCTTCTTCAGACAGAAGACTAGCACACGGACCTCCGGCCGCTAGACTTTTGTAAGACTCTTTTGTGGCTTTCCGGCAAAAAGAAAATTATCTTTCCAAGCTTTCCTAAACTCTGCCACGCAAGTCATTTAGCCTCTCCTCCAGATAGATGACTTGTAGTTGGTCCCTCCACTGGCTACTAGCGGATAAAGAACCCAGCAGAATTTATATTGATGGTTAATTTATATTGATGAAATCAGTGGGTGTCCAACATGGTGGACCCCTCCAATCAGCTGTTAGAAGAGGCCTTGAACCCTGCAGCCTCTTCCTAGACCATGTGATATCACTGTACATCGGTCACGTGGCCTAATTGCAGCTCAACCCATTCAAGTCAATGGGGCTGAGTTGCAATACCAAGCACAGCCACTATACAATGTAGGGCACTGTGCTTGGAAAGCTGCCAGAAGCCAACTCTGATCACTAGAGCTCCGATGAGCATGGCGTTTCCCTGAAACAGCTGATCGACGGGAGTGCTCGAGGCCATGCCGATGTGATAACGATGACCTATCCTGAGGTTAGGTCATCATTATCAATTCCTGGATAACCCCTTTAAGGTGGTTGTCCAGCATTTTACCACTGAGGGCTTTTATGATTGGCGGGGATCCGACACACCACACCTCAGACAAGAAGCTGTTTCAGGGTAGTTCCAGTTCTGCAAAGTTGCAGTCGGAACTACACAACTCCGTTCACTGTGTAATGGTTGGAGATGGTTACCCCAGCTCTGCTTCCATTAAATTGAATACTACAGTAACCAGATCCATCCACTACACAATGGCTGAGCTGTGTAGTACTGGCACCAGAGCTACCCTAAAACAGCTGATCATTGGAGGTACAGGTCATTAGACCATTCCGATCAGATATTGATGACCTATATTGAGCATAGGCCATTAATACTAAGATCCTGGAAAGAGAGGCTGAGATGAAGTATGTCGGCAATACCATTACACAATGGATGAAGCCTTCTGCTTCCAGCTCCATCCGCTATTATATTTTTGTGCTAGGTGTCAGACCCCCACTGATCTGATATCTAGAGGTCATCAGTATCCAAAAGGTGGAAAACCCCTCGAACCTGCAAAACTCTAGCCAATTATGCCCCTCCCCTCTGGGCATTGTCCCACTGGGAAATTTCTCTGTAGGGTCTATGGCCAGTCTGCCCCACAAATTCATGTGGCCATTGGCCTTTGAGGGTAGGTAAGGTTGTGGCCTCCACATCTTGGCCTCCCCAGGGATACCCACCCTTAAGTAGACATCTTAGGTGAAGAAGGTGAAACTTCATGGTAATCAGTTGAACTGAAACATATTTTATGTTCAACAGCAGCTCTGGCAAAGTGCCTTAGCGTGGTACCGAATGAAATAATTGTCATCTGGTCTCAGTTGCTCTGGTCTGGCACCTTGGCTCTCTTTGGCAGTCTTCTGGTCCCTGGTTCGTTTCCCTCCGACAGGAATACGGTAGGGGTCATGTGCGCTTCTGCAGCCAATGACTGGCCTCAGCAATGGCATGTGCCCATGTGGCACATCTCAGATGGGTTTTGTGGCTCGTAACCGTTAAATGGGTATTCCCATCTCACAAATGTAGTTTGTATAGTTAGATATAGCCATACCAGTATTATTACTAATAGAATGTATTTATATAAAATGTACCGTTTAGAAGATTTCCCTATTTGTATTTCCATTGTCCCACACACATCAGTCAGGCAGTTGCCCCTGGTTACGACCACCGCGGCCATGTAGTAGTGGTGACCGGCTTACTCCTGTTCAAACCTGCTCTGAGGTAACTGCTGTATTGTGTATGTACATTGCATGAGCATGCGGAGACACATCTTAGGGTTGTAGTATATTTGTCTGCACTTCCAAAACGCAGAGAAACGGATCCTATTCCAAGATCAATTCATCTCTATGGAGCCGTATCCGTTTATAAAGTCTGCTTTTTGGACGGATCCTGACCATTGTGTTTTGGACTGATAGCGTCCAAAACGCAGACGTGAAAGTGCCCTAAGATGTGTCTCCACATGCTCATGTAATGTGCATTCCCAATACAGCAGTTACCTCAGAGCGGGTTTGAACAGGAGCAAGCCGGCCACCACTACTACATGGCCGCGGTGGTCGTAACCAGGGGCAACGGCCTGACTGATGTGTGTGGGACAATGGATATACAAATAGGAAAATCTTCTAAACGGTACATTTTATATAAATACAGTCTATTAGTAATAATATTGGTATGGCTATATCTAACTATACAAACTACATTTGTGAGATGGGAATACCCCTTTAAGGCCAATCATTGACTGCCAGAAGTACAATGAACAAAGCCAGGATGCTTTTATTAGGTACCTGGAATACTATTTAACCACTTACCGTCCGCCCATAGACTAAGGCTAGGGCTACACGGCGACAGTTGTCGCACGACAGCCGTCGCAGCCCGATCCCTGAGTGGCGGGGATCCCATAGAGATGAAAGGGATGGAGCAGCAGTCGCAAGAAATCCATCCATGTTGGATTTCTTGCAACTGCCGCGGCATCCCATTTATCTCTATGGGATCCCCGCTACTCAGGGATCGGGCTGTGGCGGCTGTCGTGCGACAACTGTCGCAGTGTAGCCCTAGCCTAAGGCCCCATTCAGACGGCCGTAATATTGCGGGTCCGCAATAATGCAGACCCGCAATACTATGGCTGCCGCCCGGCTTCTGTTCTGCGCCGCTCGGAACACACGGCCGGGCGTCCCATTCAAAAAGCCTATACTTGTCCGTGCATGCGGACAAGTATAGGACATGCTTCATATGAGCCGCGGCACGGAGCTAGCTCCGTGCTGCGGCTCCCCACTTCCATAGAGGTGAATGGGGCTGCAACTATTCCGCAATATTGCGGAACAGATACGGCCCCATTCACACGGTCATGGAAGTGGTTATTAATCTCTGAATGGACGTTTCTGAATCAATCAAAAAGTCGTATATATCCCAAAATGGTAGCAATAAAAACGTCACCTCATCCCGCAAAAAATGAAAAATATATGGCTCTAGAAAAATTGCAACACAAAAACATGTTGTTTTTCTAAAAAGGCTCTTATTGTTTAAACCGTGAAAAAATAAAAAATAGACATATTTGGTATCGTTGCGTCCATAACAACTGGATCTATAAAAATATCATATGATCTACCCCATCAAGTGAACGGTGTAAAAAAAAAATATATAGAAAAATGACACCAAAGTACTTTTTTTGTGACTTAACATCCCAAAAATGAGATAAAAAGTGATCAGAAAGCCAAATGTACCCCAAAATGGTGCCAATAAAAAGCACGGCTTGTCCTGCAAAAAAATAAGCCCTCACGCAGCTCAGTCCACATAGTTTTATAGTAAAAGATTCAGTAAAACTTGTATTTTATACATTAACTTTCCTGCTCACTCTGGGCTCTGAAGTCCAGGAGGCGGAGCTATCAGTGATTGACAGCCTTCTCCTTATGACTTTCTATACAGAGGTAGCAGTCAATCACTGATAGCTCCGCCTCCTGGACTTCTAAGCCCAGAATGAGCAGGAAAGTAAATGTATAAAATACAAGTTAGGGCCCGTTCACACGACCGTGTAAACGGGTCCGCCCCTATTCCGCAAATTTGCGGAATAGGGGCGGGCCCGTTCACCTCTACGGGCGGCACGCTATCTTGCTGAGCCGCGGCTCAGCAAGAAAAGATAGAACATGTCCTATACTTGTCCGTACGCACGGACAAGTATAGGCATTTTCAATGGGGCCGCCCGGCGTGTGTTCCGAGCGGTGCGGAACACACGCCGGGCGGCCCCCGTATATTTGCGGGTCTGCAATAATGCGGACCCGCAAATATACGGTCGTCTGAATGAGGCCTTATACTGAACCTTTTCCCATAAAACTATACATCAATCTGCTCAGCTCCTCCTGCTCTATAACCTGCAGACACCATGTTCAATGTGACAGGTTCCTTTTAAGAAATAGGCCATTTTCCAATGACACCTTCCCTTTAAGGTGAATATTATAAGGTATATTCTGCTGCTGCTGCAGAACTTCTTTCTGGGGCAGAATCCTGAAATCACCTCTGCTCTGCTGAGACTGTGAACAGACGCAGGAGTGAAATGAAATAAAAATAGAGAAAAGTATTCGTCAAGTTAAAAATACTCGATTGATTTTTTTCAAAGTGTTTTGACATTTTTTTTTTCTAGCTAGGAACAGACTTCAGGCAATTACATCTAATGACAGCTAATTAAAAGAAATCATTTGTCCCTTCCAACACACGGGAAGGTAGCTGGAGATAACAGTTGACTGGGGGCAAATACAGCGCTCAAAATGAATTGTTCAGAAAATTGGAAAAAGTTTATAACATCTGCGAAGTCTTTGAACTGTGGAGAAAGGGATTAAACTGCGCTGCAGTCAAAGCTCGGCTGCTCCATTTGTCTGTAGTGCAGCACAGAACACCGGGGTCTGTATGTACAGTAACTATAGGACAGCGAGGAGCAACTGATGATGTCATAAGGGGAAACAATTCCTATTAAGGATACTAATACCCAGTGGCGTACATAGAGAAGTAAGGGCCCCATAGTAAGGTTCAAACCAGGTCCCCCACACAGGACAGAAGGGCTTCTGCCTAAACCCTTTTCAATGACACTTGGGCCATTTTTCCACTGCCTCATTTACTAAAAGTTGTTCCTTTAGAGCAGAGATCTCAAACTCGTGGCCCTCCAGCTGTTGTAAAACTACAACTTCCATCATGCCAGGAGAGCCTACAGCTATTGGGGCAAGCTGGGAGTTGTAGTTTTGCAACAGCTGGAGGGCCATGAGTTTGAGATCCCTGCTTTAGAGGGTAGAGTCCTGACCAAGTGTTCACCTCCAGTAGAAGAGGAGATAATCCCAACTAAGACTGGGCCCCCTCTTGTCCTGGGCCCCATAGCAGTCACATGGTCTGCCGCTATGTTAGTTATGCCCCTGCTAATACCAATGAAAGTAAAACAGCTACAGTAAAATACCAGTAAGGGCGGGTTCACATCACCGTTATTTTTCAGTTCTTCTGATCCATCAGAAGAACAGCAAAATAAAAATGGATCCTGTGCATCAGTTATGCACATCTGGCATCCATTTAAGCCATTTCCGTTAGAGATCCGTTATTTCAGATAGAAAGAAAAGTCCTTACAGGGGTCCTCTTACTTCAGCAAATAGCATTTATAATGTAGAGAAAGTTAATACAAGGCACTTACTAATGTATTGTGAATGTCCATATTGTCTCCTTTGCTGGCTGGATTCATTTTCCCATCACATTATACACATGCTGATTAAACTTGTGAAAATCAGCTGTGGCGTTCCTGAGAAAAACAGACGTTTATTCTTTATACAGATGTGGGATTCAATGCACCGAAGGGGTGGGGTCTAGTCCTTTGGTGCACCTCAGCTCTCCAGTCCTGGTCATGTGTAGAAAGAAGAAAAAGGCTTTTTTTTTTGGAATGGCGCAACTGATTTTCACAAGACATGTATAATTTTAATCAGAAGGATCAACCCTAACTGAAAGTATGTCTGGTCACCTATTTAGCATTAGGAGCTGCAGGATCACAGAACATTTCCAACTACTTATACTCTGATTTATTCGACAACCCTCCATCTTGGTCAACATTAAAGGGGTTGTCCGAGTTATTTTTTGTCCTTTGTATGTTTCTAACTAGTAAAATACAACATCTTTTCCATGAACTTTCTGCTTCTAAAGCTGCTGGTTTGTTAGATTTAACTCAGGGTCACATGACCTGTGATGTCACCTTATCTCCCTGGTCAGTGATGTTTGGTGCACAAGCCTCAGAGATCAGATAACAGTCTGTACCGAGATGTCACTGGCCACGCCCCCCCCCCCGCTTTGCCGGGCTCCTGTTATCTGCTCTCTCCCTGGATTCCTTCAGATAAAACATTAACCCCTTCAGCCAGAACACACTGAAGGCTTTACAACAGCAGCTGCAGATGTAAAGAGACACAGGATCTGCCCTCCTCACCCTACAGACACAAGCTTATCTGGAGGAGATGCAAACTACAAGTACAGGTAGGGGGGAGATCCTGTGTGAGACTTGTAGTCCTACACATACAACATGCTGCTGAGTCTCCCAGCAGGCAGACATGTACTCACAGCACTTGTATTCACTTCCTTTACAGAGAGGGGGGAGGGGCAGAGATTGTTATTACTGCATGTAAACAAAGACCAGAAGAGAACCAGGGAAATGAGGAAATAGATTTTTTTTTTTTTGCCTAAAACTTGCTGAACTTAGTTATATATTGCTGCCCATCAGATTTACAGTACTATATTTTTTTTTCATAACTCGGACAACCCACTGAAGTTTTACTGTACTAGTAATTACTATAGAGTATTAGTGACACTAAGGCTCCATAATTATAATATGTACGTCAATTAATTTTTGTAGTATTAAAGGGTCTCTCCAATGACAGGTGCATTATACAAGGGCAGCCTTATTTTGGATGGAGTCCATAGCTGTAGAGCCACACAATGCTTCAATATACAGTACCATCCAGTATCCCATTGATTTGAACGGACATTGTGTAATAATCAATTTCCCCTGCGGGAGAGCTGTAGGGAAATCGAACACTTACTGCAGATTACAGCTGATCGTTGACATTCTCTGCAAGGGACAATTTGAGATCAGCTTACTGTCACGGGCTGCTTCTAACAGGTAGGGATTGTATATAGGGGACAACCACAAAGATGAAAGACATTTGTGATGTTCTTTGGACACCCAAGGGACTCAAAGCACAGGGATGGTTATGGAGCAGGTCTCAGAGGTTGTCATATATAGGGGGTCATTCCAAACAACTACTAGGGTCAATTTCATAGGAACCTCTTAGTATATATTTGGAGTGTTGGAGGAAACCACATTACCCAGAAGAAACCCCACACACACATGGGAAGAACATACCAACTCAGTGGGAGCAGTGCTGCAGTTACCAGCTCCATCCACCACACAATGGATAGGGCTGTGTAGTTCTTCAGGGATCAGAGCTACATCAGCCATTGGCGTTGGGGATCAGAGGTCGGACCTGGCCAATCTGATATTGATGGCCTATCATCCAGAATTCTAGTGCATATGCCATGCCTCACATTTACCAAACATCTTAGATACTTTTGCGTCTTGGTCTGCTAAAGAGTCTGGCTTAACGGAAATGGGGTGTGGACTAAATTGAAACACTGTGCACCAAAATTTACGGCAAAATCCAACCTCAATGTAATTCAGCTAAGCTCAGCCTAGACAGTCTATAGGTCTGCCATATTTATCTTCTACCACTGGGATGAATCTAGCACATGTTTAGACCATCTAGTCTAGGGATGGCCAACTTGAGGCCCTCCAGCTGTTGCAAAACTACAACTTCCAGCATGCCCAGACTGCCTACAGCAGTCTACAGAGGGGCATGGTGGGAATTGTAGTTTTACAACAGCTGGAGGGCCGCAGATTGGCCATGCCTGATCTAGTCTGTGAGGGTGCTGTATTAAATGCACTGTATCAGAAAAGTGGAGTGATTTTTGCACTTGACATTTGCATAAAATGTATGACGTACTTGCACCATTTTTTGTGTGGCAGTTTACATTTACTAAGGGGCGGTCAGAAGTTTTGTGGCCGGGGCTACATTTTTCATCAATTGCAACAACATTTTTTGACAAAAAGACACAAAAAAGTTGCAAATGAACTCCAGTCCCCTGGCGAAGTACAAACTGACGGAGGAACCGCTGCAATAAATATAATTGGACTTTTTTAGACTGAAAAATTCATAGGTATTTTAACAAAAATTAAATAAACGGTTCACAAAAAGTTAACGAATGGAACGCAACCTTTATAAAAATTTGTTGCCAAACAAAAAACTAGCGCAACCCATGATAACCACTCCAAAAAATAAGAACAAAAAGTTGCATCTTAACACATTACCCACTAAGTTTACACTGTCGAAATCTTAGACTGTATTAGTAATTCTGCCCCATTTTTGTACCTTCCTCTTCTCCGCGTACGTTCTTATACTTCCCATCCCCTTATTAGGCATGCTGCTGAGAGCACCATTTATGCAAATGGCACAGGCTCAGCTTGAAAAGTCGTCTAATGAAATGGTAAATTAGGTGCTTTTATGCATTAGGTTAAAATAAATTAATTGTTTTGTTTAATTTATCCCCTGCTGACCCACTTTTACTTGGTGATCAAAGTGGACACTTTTTTTTTGCAGATTATTTACTCATTCCAGGCATGGAGCGGCGGAGATTTTTAATAAACATATCCCCAAAAGACCGGGAGTCTGCATCTTCGTTGTCTTAAAATGCTACTTTTCCAAAACCCTTTGTGACCCGTGGATTACACCTCCGACCTGCCGCCGCCTCTACTTTACATATGCAGATACCGAAACCATTACATGTATAGGGCTGCAGCTATCAATTATTTTAGTAATCAAGTATTATACCGATTAATCCAACAATTAATTGAGTACTCTAATAAGAATAAACTAATTAAAAGAACGTTGTCTATAAAAACTCATTAGCCCCCCTGCCATCAGTTCCCCCTCCCTTGTGCCATCAGTTCCCCCTCCCTTGTGCCATTAGCTCCTCCCCCAGTGCCACCGGCTCCCACAGTGCCATCAGTTGCTCCCCCCCCAGTTCCCTCTCCAATGTCATCAGTTCCTCCTCCAATGTCACAAGCTCCCCCCAGTGCCACCAGTTGTACCATGTTATCAATTGCTCCCCCTCCCAGTGCCACAAGCTCCCCCCATGCCATTAGCTCACCCACAGTGCCATCAGTGCCCAGCCACAGCGCCAGTGAACTAAAATACTTACCTTTCCTGTAGGGGTGCTGCCGACACTCCACAGATCTTCCATCCTCTTCTTCACGTACTTCACTCACACTCCGTGGTCACATGGCACAAACGAATCATCGATGCAAAAAATTTGCATCGTTACTGGATTAATTTGAGTAATCGTTTCAGCCCTACATGTAAAATGTTACAGTTCAAAAATTCCAGTCAGTTGTTGCTTTGGCCACACTGTCCATACTGCCTCCATGTCTATAGCCAGAACTAGAATAAAGTCTATACATTTTTTTTTATTTATAAAAAAACTATTATATAGTGCCCATGTAATACCATCATACAATGTCCAATTTATACCGTAACAGTAGTAAAGATCAGCATATTAACAGCGTCATACTGTGCCCAAATAATTCTGCCAATAATACTCTAATAACAGACCCGTATGATGCCCATGTAGTACCACCATACAGTGCCAAATTATACAGTAGAACTAGTAAACATCAACATATTAAAGGGATTATCCAAACCCTATAATGACCCCCCTCCCTATTGCCCAGGGCCCCTCAGATCGGTTTAACTTACCTTGCTCCTGGGCACTTGCGACGCTCCTGATGCCGCATGGCCGCCGCTGCATCTCCCTGTCTTGTGGATCAAAACATCTGGTTACAGGGGTCAGCCAATACCAGGCCACAATGGGGACAAGCCTCCTTAGCATAGCGGGTGACATTAGGGAGGATCGGCCTGCTATTGGCTGTCCCCCCGCCATCACCGGATGTTTTGAACCGCACGACAGGGAGATGCAGTGGCGGCTGTGTGGGCATCAAGAGCATTGGGGGTTTCGGGGAGCGGGGCAAGTATAATTTATCTGAGGGGCCCAGGCATTAGGGGGGTCATTTTAGGGTTTTAATAACCCATTTATGGCCTCATGCACCCAACAGTATCCATTTTGGGGATCTGCAAATTGCGGATCCGCAAAATACAGATACCGTCTGTGTGCAATCTGCATTTTTCTCACTCCCATCACTAGTAGTGTCTATTTTTGCCCGCAAAACGGACAAGAATAGGACATGTTCTATAATCTGTGGAACAGCGGCATGGAAATGGACAGCACACAGATAGCAAATCTCTGATAGCACAGCCGTGTAGTTCTGGCGCTGACTTTTGGTGCTGGAGCTACTGCAGAACAGCGGATCAGTGGGAATGTGGGGTGTCGAATCCTTGCCGATCAGGTATTGATGCTCCATCCAGAGGATAGGACACCAATATTAAAGTACTAGATAACCACTTTAAGGCCGGAGTCTCCAGACATTTTACATGGATGTGTCATGGACCGACCATAGGTTTAACCAGTGGCGTAACTAGAGTTCTATGGGCCCAGGGCAAACTTTGGATCAGGGCTTCCCCACTCCAGGCCCAGTGGCACCCTCTGTGATTGTGATTATTACAGCCCTGGCCTCCAATAATAATAATATTCCCCCACTAATGTACCTATAGCGCCAACTGTAATATCCAGGGGCGGATTGGCCATAGACCCTACAGGGAAATTTCCCAGTGGAACGATGCTCCAGGGGTCCACCAAAGTCCTCCTCTCTGCGGCTGACCGGGTACTTAATGAGCTCTCAACAGTAATTAACACTGTGAGAATCAGCTACTCGTACCCAGCCAGCAACATGCCTGGATTCAACTGCTGTGGCCCACACCTCACCTCCTAAGCCCCCTGCTCCATAGACAACTGGAGGAGGAGGACAGAAGATAGTAGCTATTGATGGCCACCACAGAGGGACAGCTTTTGGGGCAGTATATTGTGCCATATTGTGTTATTTGGTTCTGCTGGGATGGTATTTTGCACTATGGTATTGTTGACTTGCCTTCTGTTAATTTGGACCTGCCTATAAAATGGGGCCACTTTTAGTTTGTTTTTTTTTCCCCAGGGCCACTTTAAGTTCCCAGTACGCCCCTGGTTATATCCCTATAGTGCCCCCAGTAGTGTAGCTCCACTGCCCCCAGTAATGTCCCCCACTGTCCCTAATCATCACTCACTGTAAAGGCCCCAGCACTGTCACTGTACTTCATTCCGGGCCCCGTCAGAGTTCTCATCTCAGCTTCATCACATGCAGTCCCGGATCTATCAGGCCCCGGCACTGCCCTACTAATATTATTCACAAATAAAGTGGATGGCTGGAGCCTGAGCTTTCTGATAGGGCATGGCATGAAGTACAGTGACAGTGCCAGGCCTGGTCGCACCCTCTTCATCCGCGATCGTTACGCCCCTGGGTTTAACTGATCTGAACTCTCAGCATCTTAGGGATCTGTGAACTCCTGGCCTAAGCGTTAATTTGGTGATTATAAGATAGTGATAAAATGTGACTGTAAATTCATATTTGGAGAAAACTCCAATAAACGTCTTCCATTTCTGGTATCTTTATTTTGCAAGGATCACGGATATGAGGATCCATCATGTAATTTCACTGAAGTGGAGCATCTACTGCCTATCCTACAGAAGGAAAGAAAACTGAATGAAACGGCAAGATCAAGTCCAGCCGCCACCCGGCCGCCCGTCGTATCGGTAACGCAAGAAGATGAAAACGCTCCCAAAGTATTTATTCACATCCAGACCCTCAGAGCGGGTGATGTTTTTGTAAGTATTAGCTTAAATTTTGAAATGTGTGACATAAATCATGTGCTGATTATACAATTTACTGCTTAAAGGGTTGTCCAGTTTAAAAAAAACTAGTTTTCATACACCTTACACACTCCCAACATGTTTTATTGTATTGCCCGTTAGTACAGTGCACCCAGTGCAGAGGATGGGAGTGGTAGTGGCCCTGATGAGGTGTTGTGTCACAGTGTACTCCTTCAGGTTGTTTCTCCCTTGGAATCAAGGCAGTGGTTTGAAGATTTGGACCAGAACTAAACGTATAAAGGTCTTTCTTAGTGCAAAATCTTGTAGCACATCCAGCAGTTTAATGGCACTTGCAGGCACTTGTGGATATATTTGTCCATTGTGTGATAAAGGCTTAAAGTTAGTATGGCCTGGTTAGTTATTCTAGGTCAGGGATCAGCAACCTCCGTCACTCCAGCTGTGGGGAAACTACAACTCCCATTGCTTGTCTTTTCTTAGATCTCCCATGGAAGTGAATGCAGCATGCTGGGAGTTGTAGTTTCACAACTGTAGGAGTGCCGGAGGTTGCTGATCCCTGTTCTAGGTGATGGGTGTCTGTCCTGTTTTCCCTCACCGGCAGCAGGGTCTGTAAAGCTATTATTTCGCTGATCATTCTGCTGTCTTTTTATGCTGTAGCTTCTTTAACCCCTTCCCGACCGGCGCCGTATATGTACGGCGCTCGGGCGGTGCGGGGACATGACTCCCGCTCGCGGGTGCGGCGGGCGTCATGGCTGGCAAGTCTCTGCTGTTTCTAACAGCAGAGACTTGCCGCTTCTCACCTCTGTCGGCGGCGACTTCCAGGGCCTTACTGATGCCGTGATCACACGTGATCACGGCATCAGGATGCGTCTGAACCCGGAAGCCTACGCTTCCGGGTGGTGTACAGACGCCCCGATTGGCCAATCGGGGTGTCTGTACACCATGTGAAAACTGTAATCCTCGCTGGTGAGGATAACAGTTTTCAAACTGCAATTCTTATTCTGGCCACTAGATGGCAGGCCAGGATAAGAAATGAGCAATTCATGGATTTAACTGCATCTAGTAAATCCATGATTGTTCATAAAGAAAAAAAACAAAACACAATAGATCAGCTGATATTTGAGCTTTAAAATAATCACAGAAAAATAAAAAAAATGTTAAAAAATATATAAAAAATAAAAAAGATATAAAAGTTCAAATCACCCCCCTTTCCGTATAAGTAAAAAATAAATACCTAAATAACAATAAATATAGACATCATGGGTATAACCATGACCGAAAACGCCCGTACTTTTAAAATATAAAAAAAAATTTCAATACGGTGAATTGTGTGGCGGAAAAAAGCATCCAAATGGCGATTCGCCGTTTTTTGTCGCTTTTTTTTTCTAAAAAAATTAAATTAAAAGTGATCAAAAAGTCATACACACCCCAGAATGGTATCAATAAAAACTTCAGACCGCCCCGCAAAAAATGAGCCCCCATACAGCTCTGTACACATAAATACCTAAAAGTTATAGGGGTCAAGATATGACAAGGAAAAAAAAAAAAAAAGGGGGGCAACTTTCTAATTATTTTATCACCATCTAAACGCAGGAAAAACTATACATATTAGGTATTGCCAGATTCGTACTGACCAGTAGAATGAAAGTAATCGGTCAGTTTTAATGCACATCGAACGCTGTAAATAAGAAACCCGTAGAACTGTAGCGGAATAGCGGTTTTCTTGCAATTTCACCCCATTTGGAATTTTTTTCCCGCTTCCCACTACACCATATGCAATATTAAATGATGGCGTTGGAAAGTACAACTTGTCCCGCAAAAAATAAGCCCTCATACAGCTATGTGAACAGAAAAATAAAACAGTTATGGCTGTTTGAAGGCAGGGAGCGCAAAACGAAAATGCAGAACCGAAAAAACCTCCGGGGGTGAAAGGGTTAAAATCTTTATCTTGATTTGATGATCTCTCTGGAGTGATGGTGCTACAGGAGAGTTAGAAACAGTCCCTTGGCATAGGAGCTATACTGTAGCATGTGCTTCCTATCTCCTTGCTGTCTGGACTTGAACTCCCCCTCCTGGCAGGAAGTCGGGCAAGCTTACTCCTAGCAAGAGGGAAAGAACAGGGTGGTTAGCCCTGTTCCTGCCAACCATGCCTCTTCTGCTGTCACCTACTCTATACATGTCTATGAGACTCACCTCCAGGCTCTCATAGACTTGTATAGAGAAAGTGAGTTCTAGTCCACACTGCAGACATTGTGTAGGCAGGCTTTTGAAAAAGTGAGTGGAAAAGTTCCCCCATAACATTTCATACAGCTTTAATAAAAAAAATGAGTACACAACTTTAAGATTGGTCTTGATTACAAAAATCTTCTACCATTTGGTGTATACAGCTCCTATGCTGACTTATGCTTCCCCAGGGTTACAGACCACAAACAATGTGTGGTATGATCCAGCAGTCACAATCCCTTTAATCTTTGCCCTACTTTTTGATAACCTACTAAATGTATGTTTGCTTGGCTCATATAAGGGAGTATGGATGTAGGCTCTGACTGCACTTAGTTTATTTGTAGTCTGTAACCATGGAAGCACAAAGTTCTGCGTAGGAGCTGAGTACGCAAAAGGAGGGAAGGCCATATGTTGAATCAAGACTGTTGGCACATTTGGTTAGATTTTTATTCATGAAATATTAAACCAATCCAGCAGCGTTCCATATGTCTACCCTCTAAGTGAATTCCAGTCTACACTGCAGACACTGTGTACGTGGGTAGATAGGGTAGATGAATTAGGAAACTCTTGTCTTGGGCACCAAGGGCGCTCGAACCAGAACTGTCTAAAGTCACTCTCTGAGATCAAGGGGTGGACACAACCTGGTCTATGTTCTTCTAAAAGACATACTGTAGGACAAAATGTGGGCTAGGTTGTATATGGCCATTCTTCTCTCAACATGTGCTGCCTGTGGAGAAAGCTTCCAATGTCAATGAAATACCATTCCCCAAGCCTACCTGTCAATTAGCACATACATTCTTATGTGAAATCTTTACTGGTTCTTCTGTGTTCACTTTTTCCCTACTTTTTAATCTTAAATTTGCTGAAATTCATATAAAATTTACCTAAAAACAAACCTGTGGAGTACAAGAGGTTGTATATTGTGTAGCAAATACAACTTCCTGTTCCTAGCTACTTTGCATGTTATCATGCATGTAATGGTTATCATCCAATATGGAAATTAAAGGGGTTGTGCCAAGTTATCGCTTATCCACAGGATAGGGGATAACTAGCTGATTGCTGGGGGTCCGACCACTGTGACCACTACTGATCCCAATCAATGTTCCTCCGATCTAATGGAGTGGCAGGTTGGTCCCATGGAGTCCCATGAATGGAGTGGCAAAGTGCTCCATTAGATTGGGGGAATGGGACCCCCATTCTTGGGATTGGTGAAAGTCTCAATGGTTGGACCCTTAAGGATCAGCTAGTTATAACTTGGAAACTTGCCACTCATTTAACTCCTTTAAAGATATTGTCCAGTCAAACAGGTGGTTAAAAATAAAAAATAAATCATACCGCCCTTAGGCCCCTTTCACACGGGCGGTGATGCGAACGCATTGCACCCGCACTGAATCCTGACCCATTCATTTCAATGGGGCTTTTCACATGACCTATGTTTTTCACGCAGCAGTTCGCCGTTGCATGAAAATCGCAGCATGTTGTATATTCTGCGTTTTTCACGCAGAACTGGCCCCATTGAAGTGAATGGGTCTGCGTGAAAATCGCATTGCATCCGCACACAAGTGCGGGTGCAATGCGGTTTTAACGCATGGTTGCTAAGAGATGTTGTTTGTAAACATTCAGTTTTTTCGCACGCGCGTGCTAAACGCATCAAAACGCTTCGCACCCGCGCGGAAAAAACTGAAAGAACATACGCAATCGCAGACAAAACTGACTGCAATTGCGTGCGGATTTGGTGCGGATGCGTGCGGATTTTCCTGAACGCATCCGGACCAAATCCGGACACGCTCGTGTGAAAGGGGCCTTACTGATCCCTTTCCGCTGCCATTCTGATGTTGCCTCGTTCTTCTTCTTGGTTCCTACCAAGCAGTTTGCCTTATTATATGGGGTTGATCCTGCCGACAGGTGCTCTTTAAATCAAGAATGTTTACACCATGGTAAACCAGATTACCATAAGTAATAGTAAATTGACAAACGGGGTAAAAAATATACATAGACCTCTTAAGTGTATGTACACTAATGCCAGAAGCCTAACTAATAAAATTGGCGAATTGGAATTAGTGATGTGTGAGGAGAATTATGACATAGTGGGAATAACTGAGACATGGCTGGATGATAGCTATGACTGGGCAGTTAATGTTCAGGGTTACAATCTTTTTAGAAAGGATCGTCAAAACCGGCGAGGGGGAGGGGTCTGCCTTTATATAAAGTCCTGTCTAAAGCCCACAATCCGGGAAGATATAAGTGAGGGACATGAAGATGTGGAGTCACTGTGGGTAGAAATAAATGGAGCCAAAAACAATAATAAAATACTAATAGGAGTTTATTATAAACCACCTAATATATCAGAGGCCACAGAAAATCGACTTCTAAATGAAATAGACGAAGCGGCAAATCAGAATGAGGTTGTTATTATGGGGGACTTCAACTACCCAGATATAGACTGGGAAACTGAAACCTGTATATCTCATAAAGGAAACAGGTTCTTGGCAATAACCAAAGACAATTACCTTTCCCAACTGGTTCAGGACCCGACTAGAGGGACGGCCATACTGGACTTAGTATTAACCAATAGACCTGACAGAACAACAGATGTGCAGGTTGGGGGACACCTGGGTAACAGTGACCATAAAATAATAACCTTTAAATTGTCATTAAAAAAAGCATTTCTTCAGGGAGGAACAAAAATACCAAACTTCAAAAATGCAAAATTTAGCCATCTAAGAGAGGCCATAGGTCTAACTAACTGGGACAAAATGCTTGAAAATAAAAATACAGCCACAAAATGTGATATTTTTAAAAGCATCCTAATATCTAATTGTGAGAGGTACATACCGTATAGGAATAAAATGATAAGAAACAAGAAAAAACCAATGTGGATAAATAGAACTGTAAAAAAAGCAATAAATGACAAAAAGAAAGCATTTAAATCACTAAAACAGGAGGGGAGCGAGGAAGCATTGAAAAACTATAAGGAAAAAAATAGAATTTGTAAAAGACAAATAAAAGCAGCCAAACTAGAGACTGAAAGACTAATTGCTAAAGAGAGTAAAACTAACCCTAAAATGTTCTTCAATTATATAAATACTAAAAAGTATAAATCTGAAGGTGTCGGCCCCTTACAGAGTAGTGAGGGGGGAGTAGCAGAGAGCGATGAGGAGAAAGCAAAACTCTTAAATATTTTTTTCTCCACTGTATTCACTGAGGAAAATAAACTGTCAGATGAAATGCAGAATATAAAAGTGAATTCCCCTTTAAAAGTGTCCTGTCTGACCCAGGAAGAAGTACTGGGGCGTCTTAAAAAGATTAAAATAGACAAATCGCCAGGACCAGATGGCATACACCCACGTATCCTAAGAGAATTAAGTAATGTCATTGCCAGACCCTTATACTTGATATTTAAGGACTCTATACTGACAGGGAGTGTTCCACAGGATTGGCGCATAGCAAATGTGGTGCCAATATTCAAAAAGGGTCCAAAAACAGAGCCCGGGAACTATAGGCTGGTAAGTTTAACATCTGTAGTGGGTAAACTGTTTGAAGGTTTTCTAAGAGATGCTATCTTGGAGTACCTCAATGAAAATAAGCAAATAACTCCATATCAGCATGGCTTCATGAGGGATCGGTCGTGTCAAACCAATTTAATCAGTTTCTATGAGGAGGTAAGTTCTAGACTTGACCGCGGGGAATCAATGGATATCGTATATCTGGACTTCTCCAAAGCATTTGACACGGTACCACATAAAAGGTTAGTATATAAAATGAGAATGCTTGGCCTTGGAGAAAATGTCTGTATGTGGGTAAGTAACTGGCTCAGTGATAGAAAACAGAGGGTGGTTATTAATGGTACATACTCAGATTGGGTCACTGTAACTAGTGCGGTACCACAGGGGTCAGTATTGGGCCCTATTCTCTTCAATATATTTATTAATGATCTTGTAGAAGGCTTGCACAGTAAAATATCAATTTTTGCAGATGACACTAAACTGTGTAAAGTAATTAACACAGAAGAGGACAGTACACTGCTACAGATGGATCTGGATAGACTGGAGGCTTGGGCAGAGAAGTGGCAGATGAGGTTTAACACTGACAAATGTAAGGTTATGCATATGGGAAGGAATAATGCAAGTCACCAGTACATACTAAATGGTAAAACATTGGGTAACTCTGACATGGAAAAGGACCTAGGAATTTTAGTGAACAGCAAACTAAGCTGCAGAAACCAGTGTCAGACAGCTGCTGCCAAGGCCAATAAGATAATGGGTTGCATCAAAAGGGGCATAGATGCCCGTGATGAGAACATAGTCCTGCCACTTTACAAATCACTAGTCAGACCACATATGGAGTACTGTGTACAGTTCTGGGCTCCTGTGAACAAGGCAGACATAGCAGAGCTGGAGAGGGTTCAGAGGAGGGCAACTAAAGTCATAGCTGGAATGGGTGGACTACAGTACCCAGAAAGATTATCAAAATTAGGGTTATTCACTTTAGAAAAAAGACGACTGAGGGGAGATCTAATAACTATGTATAAATATATCAGGGGTCAGTACAGAGATCTCTCCCATCATCTATTTATCCCCAGGACTGTGACCATGACGAGGGAACATCCTCTGCGCCTGGAGGAAAGAAGGTTTGTTCACAAAAATAGAAGAGGATTCTTTACGGTAAGAGCAGTGAGACTATGGAACTCTCTGCCCGAGGAGGTGGTGATGGTAAGTTCAGTAAAAGAGTTCAAGAGGGGCCTGGATGTATTTCTGGAGGGTAAGAATATTACAGGTTATAGTTACTAGATATGGGTTGTTGTTGATCCAGGGAGTTATTCTGATTGCCTGATTGGAGTCGGGAAGGAATTTTTTCCCCTAAAGTGAGGAAAATTGGCGTCTACCGCACAGGGGTTTTTTGCCTTCCTCTGGATCAACTTGTAGGAAAACAGGTCGAACTGGATGGACAGATGTCTTTTTTTCGGCCTTATAAACTATGTTACTATGTTACCATTACCAGAAAGATTGATTTTCAAATGGATCAATAGTAAAAAGAGGGGAAATAGGACAAAGGGCTCATGTGGATGTATGGTGCGCCTGGATAGAGAGTGCCCAGCTTAGATGAATCTATTTCTAGCTATCTTCTATCTATCATCTATCTGTAGTTTAATAGGTGCTGAGTAGAGATGCGCAAATTGGTTCTGACTGAATTGGATTTAACCCAAATTTTGTAAAAATTCTAGTTGCTACCAAATCCAAATTTTTAGTGACTTGATCCAGATAATTTTTTAGGGGGGAGAAAGACACAGAGAGAGAGAGAGAGATTAGTACAAAAAAAAAAAAGTGATAGAGTAGAAAAACGAGTCCTAGGAGACCTCAGAGTGTCATACACAAATTTTTAGGCCTATTGAACCAGCTGCAAGATTAAGATTAAGATAATGTCACAGTTCAGGGTTATGTGCAGCCCTGAATTAAACCCCACCATTGACCCTGCTTACTTGCACAGCTCGTCCTAGGCAACGGCGTACAACTTGTCGACAGTCCCTAGCCTAGGTACGTGCTGGGACGTACAGGGAGGGTAAACGACGGTAGAAAACAATAAACAAAGACAGAACACACAATATAAGAATAATCACCAGACCGAGGTCAAACCAGGAAGTCATGTCAAAACCAGGGGAACAAACAGAAGCAAAGTAAAAAACACGAGCCGATGTCAGAAGCCGAGAGATAACGAAATACAAGGGGATGAGACGAGGATGAAGTCAAGATCACTAGCCGAAGTCAAAACACAAGTCACAGCAGTTCACAATCGCAGGTTCTTGGAAATAAGACCAATCACAGGCAACCTGTGGCCAGTAGGTTGCCTGTTAAATAGGCCCACAGGTGGGTCATGTGACGTGGCAAGCGTCACATGATCCCAATACTGATTTTCTGCAGGTGAGCGCTGGCTTAACCACACCCGCGCTCACCTGCCATGTCTGTACGTCACTAAGGGGCAGGCATCCGCCTGCAGCACCAGGAAGCGTACGCTGCCAAGTTCGCCCCGTCTTCTGTACATCAGTAGGGGGTGAACGTACGCTGGGAAGCGTACGCTGTCGGGTAATTCCTGCCCCCTGATCTCCATGGGAAAGGGGACGCCTGCCGCGTCCTCGTCCAGAGCTAGACACGGAGAGGGCGCGCCGCCGGCTCTCTGTGACAGATAAGGTTTTATGTGGCTGTATGGTGCCCCTGTATAGAGGGTGCCCAGCCTAGATTGATCTATTTCTATCTACTGTATCTTCTATCTATGATATATCTGTATTTTAATAACTGCTGAGTAAAGATGAGCAAATTGCTTCTAAATAAATTGGATTTGACCCGAATGTTGTAAAAATTCTAGTTGCTTCCAAATCCACATCATTTTTGGTGATTTGATTTGGACAAATTTTTTAGGGTGCAGAAAAAGAGATTAGTACAAAAATAAAAAAAATAAAAAAAAATGAGAGACTAGATAGAAAAATTAGTCCTAGGAGACCTCAGAGTGTCATACACAAATTGTTAGGCCTATTGAAGCACTTTCATTTCAGGTCGAATTAATTCAAAACCAAATCAAATTGATGGACAAATTTGGCATCATAGGCGTGAATTTTGAGCAATTCACTCATCTCTAGTACTGAGGAGTCCGTTCTGGAAAAGCCCCATAATTTTGTCAAGCAAGGGTTTATGGCATCAACTGATGGTCAACCAAGCAGCAACTGGGGTAGGTGTGTGTGTGGAGGGTTATTGTTTTAATCTTTAGATGACTCTATGTACACCCATACAGGGTGGACCATACCGGGTTGTTTGCCACCTCTCGTGAGATGAATTCTTTTTAATCCTCCAATATTTAATGAACAGTTAAATAATTGAGGTTACAGATGATGAAACCCCAGGAGCCTTCACTACATGGCACAAGCAAAGTTGTACAAAACTATATGTCAGTTTTAAAATATCATCTCTGACACATCCTTTAGATTCTACTGCTCGGACTACGTTTTATCTGAGGGACGAGATTCACTTGTCGGCCCCTATATGAAAGAGAAACCTGCTCTGACAGTTTACAAATGTCGCCAGTCACTGACCTGTCGGAGATGTCAGAAGAAACCCATCTGTGTAATGTTATATATGACTCACCCAGTGGAATTACAACTTCATGGGAGACATCTTCAGAGAAATATCTCAGTTCCCTCAAATTACTGCATTTTTAATTTATTATACTCACTTACATAGCGCTGACCAGGGGGGTAACTACCATATCGGCAGACCATGCGACTGCTATAAAGCCCAGAGGGGGCCCAGTCTTAGTCTTAGACTTTTCTACTGGAGGTGAAAACTTTGTCAGGACTCTACCCTCTAAAGGAACAACTTTTAGCAAATGAGGCAGTGGAAAAATGGCCCAAGGTTCATTGAAAAAGGTTTAGACAGAAACCCTTCTGTCCTGTGTCCCCCACGCCTGGTTTGGTCCTAACTTCTCTATGTACGCTACTGGCGCTGATATATTCTCCAGCACCTTACAGACATGACCATCAAGCTGTCCCCAACGGAACTCACAGTCTATGTTTCCTATCAGTATGTCTTTGGAGTGTGGGAGGAAACCGAGAACCCAGAGGAAACTCACGCAAACACGTGGAGAACATACAAACTCAATGCAGTGAATAGACAATATTTGTCATTCTGGGACAACCACTTTAAAGGGCCTTTGTCAGAAAAATTGCCGGATTTAACAGATCACTACCGGATACCTGTTGACTACAATTGGATCCAGCAGTGATCTGGCTGTTTTCTGGCATACATTCAAGGTTTTGACCGGACTAATATTTCTGCATACAGCGTTTTTTGTCCGGCCGACAGCCAGCATTTATGCCGAATTAGGCTACCAGATCATGTCTAACAGAGATGTGAATGCAGCCTAAAGTATACTGATTGATAGAGAAGTATAAAGCACTAAACCCGGAGTAATCAGCTGTTGTCAGTCACCAAGAGAAACCGCTATATGGATTTCACAGAATAAACAAATCATTACATGAAATCAATGGACCATCGGCATCATCCACAAATTAGCAGGTTCATCCAGAGGAGACGTCAGTCTGGATAATACAGCAGGATCCTAACCGTGACAACCCCTGTAACGGGGTTGTCCCATGAAAAATATTCTACAGTTTTCAAACCAGCACCTGGATCTGAATACTTTTGTAATTGCATATAATTTTAACTTTTGCATACTCACAGAGTTATTCAATAAAATGTATCTGTATGGCGCCACCTGCTGTTTGTTCTTTTTTTTATTTCTTTGTCCTGCTCAATGAGATGGCCACACATGCTCAGTTTCTTCCTTCAACTTCCTCCTGAGCTGTGATAGGGAGAGAGCTGCAGCGGAATGGACACGCCCCCTGAGCTGTAGCAGAAGAGACACTCCCCTGAGCTGTCAGCTTGATATAAATCTAGCAGAGCAATGAATGGGGAGATCTCTGGATCCATGTGAGGTACAGGGCTGGTTCTAGCTTTGTTAGAAAGATATTGTCATGTACTATATGATGTCTGGTTTTCATTTTGTTCATCACTCATAGACGCCACAGGCAGAAAGATATAATGCTGATAAATTAAATGCTCAAAATGTATTTATTATTAGAATATACAGAACAATGTATAGTAAATCTGTCACTCGAAAAGTGAAGGAAAAGTGGACCTGTCCTTACAAACCCATTTAATTAGTTGCTATTGGCAAGTTCTCCATTTTTTTTCCCAGTGCACAAGTTTCTATTAATCTCGCAAATCAATGGATGAGTAAATGGTCATATTGATAAATTATCACACCACCTTTACCTGTCACCGGTAATTACTGACATGTCTAATGGTGCTGCCACACATTGCGGCTGTGCTGCGTTTTGGGTGTGGCCAAATGTTGGGATGGATTTTTGGGGCACGTGGCTTGTAGAAGTGTAACACTTTTAAGGTGTCTCACCTGCATAAGCCAAAAAGGGCATCGTAAACCACCTTTTGTCCACCAACTACCTGTCTGTGTGAACACACCTTAAAGCAAAGCACACACATCTCTGCTTTATCATAACAGCAGATCACCTGCTCCAAAGCTAGTTTCAGGTGGCTTGGTCTTCTCCTGGCCCTCATAGCCTCAATAGGTCCTCATTACTGTGTTAGAACCTAGCCCATAATCTGTAGGTTGGCCACCTGCCTCAGTGAAGTCTTAAAAGAGTAGTCCAATCCACTATAAATTGCACAGGGAGAGTTCAGGCGTAGGAGGGAGAGCTTAGACTTGCAGTGTGCATTTGGAGGTACGGCTGCCTCCATTTTGGTTGTGCACCCCTAGCTAGATCATTCCTTCTGCAGGCTGTTTTTAATTAGTGTAGTATATATAGTTGTAGTCTACGCTTTCTCTCTGTTCCCGTTGGGACTGCTGACAGGAGGAGACATAGTATACATGTGGAGCTTGCCTATTTCTGATCTGAGAGACCGGTTGGCACCATAAAAGGTATTTAATAGAGAAGGTTCCCATCCAGAAAGAGGTCACCTTGCTGTGGTGGATGGGCACAAGTGATTTTGATCAAAATATATTTGCTACATATATCATATTCATATAATAATAGTCAGTACATTGTATGTTTCCAGAGAGCTCTTGCATTGTGTTTTGCCTTTGCTTTTATCCTTACAAGCCAAAACTGCATTGCAAAACCTAATTTTGTTGGCCAACGACCTGCCTGTGTGACTACACCCTAAGGGTACAGTACCTGCACACGGGTGCGGATTCCAAAACTCAAATTTTGCATGGATTTTCATGTGTGTTTTTGGGCACTATCACAGCAAATCCATATTGAAAACTGCATGCGTTACTTGCACTTTTTGTTGCCGATTTGCTACAGATCCCACCCTTTGCAATGCAAATCCACACAAAAAAAAAAATCACACAAAAAATTCACATGCTGTGGATTTATAAATCTGCACGGTAAGTCAACTTCCGCATATTCCGCATTTTTTTCTAACAAAAATCTGCTCGGAAAAAAATTGCGTAATCCGCAAGTTGTGCAGGTAGCCTAAAGCAATGCACACGCATTTGTGATTTACCATACCAGCAGATCACATGCTCGACAGTCAACTTCAGGTGGGTTGGTCTTCTACTGGACCTCATAGCCTTAATGAGGCAGGAGGTCCTCATTACTGTGCGATGATCTTTAAAGGGGTTATCCCATGAATAATGTAAACAATGAAAATCAGACATCATATAGTACATTACATTCCCTTTCTAACAAAGCTAGAACCAGCCCTGTACCTCACATGGATCCAGAGATCTCCTCATTCATTGCTATGCTAGATTTATATCAAGCTGACAGCTCAGTGGAGTGTCTTTTCTGCTGCAGCTCAGGGGGCGTGTCTCAGCTCCCCCTATCACAGCTCAGGAGGCGTGTCTCAGCTCTCCCTATCACAGCTCAGGAGGTGTGTCTCAGCTCTCCCTATCACAGCTCAGGGGGCGTGTCTCAGCTCTCCCTATCACAGCTCAGGAGGCGTGTCTCAGCTCTCCCTATCACAGCTCAGGAGGTGTGTCTCAGCTCTCCCTATCACAGCTCAGGAGGCGTGTCTCGTCGCTCCCTATCACAGCTCAGGAGGCGTGTCACAGCTCTCCCTATCACAGCTCTGGAGGTAGTTGAAGGATGAAACTGAGCATGTGCGGCCTTCTCAGTGAGCCGGGCAAAGAAAAAAAAAAAAAAAAAAAAAAACAGGTGGCGCTATACAGATACATTTCATTGAATAATGCCTTATTCACCCAGTCAGTGTTTGGTCAGTGATTTCTGTAATACCCTAGAGTGGTATTACCATTACTAGTGTCTCTTCTAGTGTCTCTAATGGGCTAACTATAATATCATCTGTGTATTCATTCCAGGTCCTTTTACATTGTGCATTCCTAAACTGGCTCTGAAACTGTTATGTTCATGTACTGTGCCCGGTTCGCCAGCAGGGGGCAGTGTATATGGCAGAGAGATCTTTAGATAGAATGGAACTTACCTTTCCATTCTCCCCCCTTTTGGGAAGAAGTGGGCCAGTCTTGTTTCCTACCAAGGGAGGGACTGCAGAAAGTGTTTAGTCACTCTTAGTCAGTCAGTCTGAGTTCAGTCTAGTCTAGAGTTGGAAGTAGAGGATAATCACCCTGCCTTCTTACATATTAACAGAAAGAATGTTGTGAGGGGGTCAACAGCTAAAGGCACCCCACTCCAAAGGTACCAGAACAGTCAGCAAGTCCAGTTACCAGACTAAAGCCGAGTTTAGTGCAACAGGGAGAGAAAGTATAATATTCAAGTTTGCCTGCCAGTTTATGTCAAAACCTGCTGGGGCCAAAAGAAACACCACTTCTTTTATGAATGCAAGTTGATTCAAGCAAAGCTGTTGAACTTTATAAAAGTCTGTACCTGACTATTTCTCCACCTCGAACATTACTCTCCCCCTTATTGCTTCAGAGCCTAACTCTGGGGAGT
This sequence comes from Rhinella marina, assembly GCA_900303285.1. Taxonomy (NCBI): domain Eukaryota; kingdom Metazoa; phylum Chordata; class Amphibia; order Anura; family Bufonidae; genus Rhinella; species Rhinella marina. Next base: position 306,784 of record ONZH01024321.1, read on the forward strand.
GACGGTAACCAGGCAGGAGCACCGTAATACACATAGAAAACTATTGGGGCCACATCACGCGTCATCCTATAAACCTGGGACAGGATCGGCACTGGGGGGCGGCAGGTTGCATTCCCGTCAGTGATTTTGATCAAAACCAGGTGGGGCTCTAAATACAGAACAGGTGCAGATCTTTCCATTACACCTTAGGTCAGTGGAGGCTCCAATCCTGGTTTTGGCTCACAATCACTGATGAAAATCACTGACCAAAACTCACTGGCTATGCTAAATTTTTAATTACGTGCAATTAAGTATTTAGATCCAGGTGCTGGTTTGAAAACTGTACAATATTTTTCGTGGGACAACCCCTTTAAGGTTGGCCACTTCAGAAAAGTCTGAAAAAAAAAGTAGTCCATTCCATCATCCATCGACTTTTCAAACAAAATTTGGTTCTGTAAGGATTAGGTCTGTTCTGTTTGATGAATGTTTTTGTTCCTTTTCACTTTTTTTTTCCTGAAGATAAAACAGGTTTTAATCTTTTAGATGCCATAAGATCTCATCTCAATTCCAGACGTTTGTAAACTGTAATCTACCATATGGAATTAAAATGAAGTTAAGAGACATGTCTTCGCTATTTTCTCCAGGCAATGGCTCGCATTATGCATTGCCGCTGAGTAAAGATGAGTAAGTCGGATATGAATTAGCAGACTCGGGATAAGTGACTTCTGATGTGCAGTTTCCAATTAAAGTCAGTTATTGTGCCTTCATCGCCATCTTTTTTTTTTTTTTGAATATTTTATTTCTGATCTTTAACTCTGCTTTGACTAGATAATTATAATTGTACGGTCCCATTAAATTGCATCAGTATGCGTGTTTGACATTGAAATGCTTTTATCACAGAATGGAAGATGATTAAAGGAACAGCCAGATACAGTGATTTGGGGGGAAAAAAATTCCTTTTCTGTACATAGTCCTCACGGTGGGTTTGGGAAGAAAAGACTCTCTGCAGTCAAATAATTGAGGAATGACCAAATCACAGAAAGGGAGACAAAACAAGAAACGGCAAAGTGACAGATATAGCACAATAGCAGATTTCTGTCTACTCTGGATTAGAGGGGCTGTGCCGCCATCAAATGCTGTTTCTACATTATTCATCATGAAAACCCAGTAACTTTTGTAATTTTGTAATTTACTTTCCATTACAAAAATGCCCCAGTTGTGAAATATTCTCATAACTTCAAAAGGGATTGCAATGTACTACAAATTTTTTTTTTTTTTTTTTTACATCAATCTTGTCAAAATCTTACCTGGCATTTTTTTTATATTGAATAGAGAAACTTTTTAACAAAATGGGCTAAGTTGTCCTCCACCAGTGTCCAGAACATCATTATTCTCAATATGAACCAAGTCTGGATTCAGGAGGATTTTCACACTCCTCCAGCTGATTCTGATGAATAGATCTAGCCTTGCTGGCAGTTCCCCATCTTGCCACTGTTGCTGTCTGTCTGCCTACCATCACATCCTGCACAACTGCTGCTGCCGCCTCCATCATGCCACCTCTGTCATGCGCGACTTGCCAACCATCATCTTCCGCAAGGCTGCCTCAGCTGCTGCTGATCTTCACTGTTAATCCCCTATTGACACCATCACTTACACAAAAGCATCTGCCGTCACTACCACTACTACTACTACTATCCATAGACTGCCTTGTATGTTTCATGCTTAACCGCTCCTGCTGCCGCCACTATTGCAGCCATATGCCACTATATCCATACCAAACCCTTCCACACTGCGCTGCTGCTGCTCCAAATTAAAAGCAAGAATTTTTTAGGCTTCGAATATGAAAAAGCAGAACACGTGCCGGCGCGGTGTGTTTATAGACACGCAGTATGATAGCACTCTCAAATGTGCGTCTACCCATAGCAGGGGTGTAGCTATAGGGGGTGCAGAGGTAGCAGTCGGGCCCAGGAGCCTGAGGGGGCCCAAAGACCCTTGTGCCACATAAGACAACACATGTATTACAGAAAGTGCATGCTGGTCAAGTTACACCTCTGGCTGGAGGGAAGGGTTTAGGTCAACAATTTGGCATGGGGGGGGGGGGTACGGTTTCAATTTTTGTCTCAGGTAGCACGAAGGCTATGTGCTTCCCTATCCCTGGCCACAAAGCACTGAGGGAAGGGGGGCCCCATGCTGAACTCTTGCACCAGGGCCCATGAGCCTTTACCTACACCCCTGCACATAGCTATGCATGTCAGAGTCACTCAGACATCATTTACTGTTGCTGCCATTGCATTCCAGAACGTAGGGATGGGAAAAAAAAAATAATTCATAAAAAATAAATGAAAAGAGATAACAAGTTTTCCTAAAAATGATGAGTCCTAGGAGGCTAGAGGGGGTTTAACCAACTTTCAGGGCAATTGGAGCAACTTTGGTTCGGCCCAAACTGATCTGGATACGAACCGATTCAGGTCCGGAAAAATTCAGTTAACTAGACCCGTAATTAATCTAGACTGGTTTGCTCATGTCTGTCCTAATTCCTCAACCTTCAATCGTTGCTTGTAACCCACAGGCTTTATGTCTTTATGAGCATATTCTCTTTGTGCTTTGCCGCAATCATCATTATATTGAACCTTCTTAGGAAACTTTGCAGGATTAATATGTAGGATACAGAATTTCTCCACTGAGGAATGAAAGTGAATTACAGGAGAGAGGTAATATTTCTATGATGTATGGAGCTATCTGATGTACAGAAGAAGACAATATAGATCATGCCGTACAGAACGGGATATTGTAAGCTTAACAAGATTTCTCTGTGTATCCTGAATGATTAAAGTGCCCTCTATCAGAATACTATATCACTATCATATAGATATTGTTTTCCCAGACATTGTTTTATTTGTTCATGGCTTTGATTAAAAAGAGACCCAAGAGCTAATGTGATCAGAAGCTCCAGGGCTCCAAAAAGTCTATAACAAGGCCCTCCATGAGTCATTTATAATATGTCTTCTTGACTGGAGGTGGCACCAGGGCCCAACAGAGACTGCTGCCTCCAAACAGCTATCCTCTTGGAGGGAAGTGTCATGAGCCAGCGGGTGTGAACCCGCTGTGCCTCGTGTCCTACCTCCTCTAAGGGCGTTGTCTAAGTGAACCCCTCAATCTTCACAATACCCCTGATGGTGGGGATAGACTTTCCGAGGGGAGCACCAGGTCGCTACCTCCTGAGGAGGACAGCCACACGAGGTAGCTGGTCCAAGCAGACCAGGAGGTACCTGCGAAGGTACCAGAGGTACAGCGGTGGTCAGAGGGCCGAGTCATCACCAGGAGCAACAATGCAGGGAGGAGGGAAGAGGGCTGAGCCACTTATATATGAGCAGGAGAGCCAGGGTTGGTCAACGAGGTCACATGATTCAACCCACATAATCCAACATGCACCGGCCCAGAGGGAGTGATACAAGGAAAAAGCAGCAAGCATGTTGTAGCCAGGGCTAAATGGAAACTCTGGAGCAGATCACAGAGCAAGAGTACTTACACAGACAGAGCCCAGGACTGCAGCGGTGAACGGGAAGCACAGGCAGGAGATCACCGCTGAACACGGCGCCCAGGACCGCAGCAGTAAGCGGCACACAGAAGCCGCTGTTACACTAAGCTATACTTACTATCCAATATGTTAAAAGGATTAGGTGCATTTTCAAAAACTGTATTAGTAAATTTTGAGTTAACAGAGTGGCTTATAGCTGCTGTTCCTCCCCTTATGTGTCCCGGTTTCAACCAGCCTTCCGCTCTTCTCCTCTTTCCAATGGGCCAGCTGCTGGGGTTGTCCTGTTTCTCTATGCAGGCTGAGAACTGCTTGCCCATAGGGCTCACGGGTCTGCTCCACTTGGTCATTTGTGGGTTCTTAAAGCACCTCGCCAATGGGAGGGTGCATGAGCAATAGGTTCCTAGATTGCTAGTTCCTGCAAGGGTGTGCTGTATGACCATGGCGTGTCCCAGATGACAATTTTGCCTGATGCACTGGTGCTTCTCTCTGGTGTCTCTAAGGGCCCATTCACATGACCGTGTGAATGGGTCCGCATCTGTTCCACAATATTGTGAAATAGATGCAGTCCCATTCACTTCTATTAGAGCGGGCAGCTGCAGCTCCGTAATAAATTATAGAACATGTCCTATTCTTGTCCGCAACATCGGACAAGGATAGGCATTTTGAACGGGGCGCCCGGCCGTGTGTTCCGCAATTTGCCGGGGGTGTCTCATTCAGTAAATTGGAAGTTTTTTGTAGAAAGTGTTTCCATAGACTATGTGCATGAGCACATTTTGATTACCTGATACTTCAAAGGTATTGTTAGCAGTAGATTACCAGATTACTCCTACTGGGGAGCACTAAGAGCTGACACTGTTCCTATGGAGAGTACTACAAGGGGGCACTACTCCTATTGGAGAGCAATGAGGGACATTATTCCTCTTGGGGATCACTAAGAGCTGGCACTGTTCCTATTTTGGAGCACTAAGAGGGGGCAGTATTCCTACTGGGGAGCACTAATAGGGGGCATTCATCATACCGGGGGGAGTCATTAGTCATACTGGAGGGCACTTTAGCCATTTGATGTCCAGGGAGCACTATAGGGGGCATTATGTAATTATGTATACTGTGAGGGCACTGCAGGATTTGGGATGTTAAAAAATATATATATCTCCATTCTTAATGGATGTTTTTAACAACCGTTAAAAACGGATACAAAATGGCCGTGAATAGATGGCAGGACAATGGATGCACATACTGATGCAAAATGGTCATGGAAAACTGATACTGTGTCCATTTTTAGTGGCCATCTTTTTTTTTTTACTGTTCTGTATAGTAGCCTTACCCCCCTCTCCCCACTGAGAACACAGGCACAAGTTGCCAAGCATGCATGTGTATGGAGAGAGGAGGTTCAGGAGGAATAATGTGGTGGCCTGACTAAGGGTACTTGCACACTAGCATTTACATTTTCCGGTGTTCAGATCCGTCATAGGGTCTCAATACCGGAAAAAAACGCTTCTGTTTTGTCCCCATTCATTGTCAATGAGGACAAAACGTAACAGAACAGAACGGAGTCACCAAAATGCATTCCGTTCCGTTTTCATACCGGAGAGCAGCATGCTGCGGTTTACGTTCCATCCTGGGATGAGGAGCAAGACGGATCTGTCATGACCCACAATACAAGTCAATATGGACAGATCAGTTGTCTCTGACACAATAGAAAATGGATCCGTCCCCCATTAACTTTCAGTGGAGTTCATGACGGATCCATCTTGGCTATGTTACAGATAATACAACCGGATCCGTTCCTAATGGACGCAGACGGTTGTATTATCAGTAACGAAAGCATTTTTTGCTGAACCCTGCCGGATCCAGCAAAAACGCTAGTGTCCAAGCTTAGTATCTCATTACAATAAAATCTGCTTGGTTAAGGTGGTGGAAATAGAGAAGGTGTTGAATCTGGCGTCTAATGTGCTCCCATCCTCCTCTCATATTTATACATAAATCTCTGCTTAGTGACTTCCAGCCTTGGACCTTGAGATACGTATCTTCCTGCGTGGACAATTGCTCTTTCACTTATTAAACTAAGTCTCCTGCTGTGAACCCGACAGTGGCTGGAAGACGCCCGGAATCTCAATTAAGAAAATAAAAAACAAAATTCAAAAAGTTCTCCAGATCTTGACGTCCCTTGTTTCTGTTTTCTCTACTTTCATCATTTAATAAAATAAAGTACTTTTGTTAAGAAGCAGAGGAACCTGACGACCTCATTAAAGCAAGAGGGTCAGAAGCCCGCCCTACAGGATGCCATGGCGGCTTTCAGATAAATTTCACTGCAATCCCAGGCTTAACCTTTAAAAGAAAAACAAGCGCCCGTTGTTCACGTAGCCGAGATCTAAAAGTTTACCTGAGTTATTGGAGGCAGAATAAAGGAACAAAGATTATGCCGGTAGGAAAAAAGAAATAAAAAATTGAGCTTAACCTAGCGCAGAACTGGTCAGAGGAGATAAAACTGACAGACGGCGGAAAGGTTGATGGGAATGTGCACTGGTTTCAAAGTGTATAAAGGGTCATGCTCAGCTTCTCCAGGAGGAGAATGTAAACCTTGACTTGAAATTTCCTAATTAATAGGATTTGTTTTTGAAAAAAGAAACATTTTTTAATGAATATTTGAAGCCTAGAAACATGGAGAATAGAGAATATCTATAGAAATCTGAGTCTCAGTTCCTTCTGGGATTCATGTCCCCCCTTCCCCATCCCTTGGTTGAACTTGATGGACTTATGTATGTCTTTTTTCCACTGTATTTAGTTTATAACTATGTAAATTGGCTTTAGGAACACAAAGGGTTGAAAAGGTTTTCCAGGGGTTCAGAAGGAGTCCAACTCCCGGCACCCCAGCCAATCAACTGTATGAAGAGAGTGCAGCTCTGTGGCGAGTGCCGTGGACTCTTCCTAGGACAGTGATGTTGTGTTCATTTGTGACATGGTACATTTGTAGCTTAGCCTCATTCAAGTCAAGGGGCCTCAGCTGCAATACCAAACACTGCCACTATGCCATGTACAACACTGTGCTTGGTGAGCTGTGAGGAGGCCACAGCACTCGCTGCAGCCTCTTCAAACAGCTAATTGGCAGGGGTTGCTAGGTGTAGGACCGCCACAGATCTAATATTGATAGCCTATCCTCAGGCTAGGTCAATAATATTGAATGTCTGGAAAACCTCTTTAAGGGTTTTAAGGGTGGGTCCAGTAACGTTATGGAGAAGTTGTAGTCTGAGACTGCTGAAGCCTGTAATTAGATGTCTGGATGATAGAATGGAAACAAGTACAAATGCTGCCTTCACTCACCAGCATCTTCACACCTACTTAGTTCTGATATAGTGGCCTGGAGAAGAGCCCTCAGAATGACAATCTGGTCAGGCCTCAGGAACATAAAACACAGAAAAAATATATATTGACGCTTCCTTTCTTAATTTCCTCCTTTCCTTTGGTCCTATTTTTGTCTTATATTACAATGAAAACTGATAAATATATATAGTAAGATAGATTTGAAGTCAAGGAGGCGGTCCTATCAGTAATTGACAGCCTTCCCTCAATGACTGTGCATACAGAGATAGCTGTCAATCACTGATAGCTCCACCTCCTGGACTTCAAAGCCCAGAATGAGTAGGAATTTAAATGTATAAAATGCAACTTATACCGAATCTTTTTCCACAAAGCTATATATCAATCTGCTCAGCTCCTCCTGCTCTATAACATTCTGCAGATTGCAGTTCTCATGGCGACCGGTTGCCTCTATGTCCCACCCCGTCATTAGTTCACCAGCCGTTAATGGAACAAATCAGCAGGTGATTAACCCTGTGTTCTCTGCAGTATTTCTACAAGACAGGATCATGCAGAAAACCCTTCAGACTGATAAATACACAAGGCAGCTACATTTCTTTTTATCATTTAATTCGGGACATAAAATGTTGTTTTCTGCATTTTCTCCATATTAAAATGGACTAAACTCACTTCTATGTACCACACAATGGTGTCTGAAAAAAAGCTACAAGTCATGTGGCAAAAAGAAAAAATATTTCAAAAATTCAAGTCCAGAATTAGCAGCACTTTTATGGGGTTAGTAATATTCTGCACAAAGTGGCATGATGGCGCACACATCCCTATGTTGAAGAGGTGAACACTCAGCCTTCACTCTTGATAACCTACCTCCACCTGCTATTTATTTGCAGACCTGTCATTACATGGGCCATAACATGAAGTTCTGTAAAAGTTCACCATAAATGACAGCACATTAGTAAGCACCCCCTATGCTTACAACAGATGAGCGTGATTTAATGTCAGCGAGAGAAGTAACTCAAAATCATTTTGTTACACACTGATTTAATTCTCAAGTGCCGATTATTTCAATTGCTTATTTATGGCAGATTTGCTGACATTTCACAGCAGCTTCAGACCTAAGTACAAGCAATTTTCCATGTCAAGATTTTTCTCATCGCCCTGGTGTTTTCAAAGTCTTATACAGAGAAGGAATTTTATCATTTTCTTTAACAAAGAATGAACGTTCTGATAGATCAATGACTCTCAATGTACTGTACTTGTAACCATGGATCCTTCACATGCTCTTGAGAAGGACCGGTCACTACCAAGGTCAGGTTGACCCACCAAAATAGCAGAGGATCCATTGTTGGGCCAACAATAATGGCCCCAAGCTCTAACCAAGCCCATGGAGCTTGCCGCCCTCAGTTATGTTGAACGCTTTTCCTGTTGGATACGTTTCTGGTCTCCTAGCTGCTGTGGTTGGTGTGAGGTCTTCTCTTACTGCAGGCTGGTTGCTTCATTCCCACTCCGGCATTGGGGCTTCCACAATCCTCTATGTTTGGCATTTGTGACCCTGCCCAGACTTGTTTTGCTGCCACTCCAACATCACCCTTGTCAGGTTTCTCCTGAGTAACAGCATCTGGTAAGGCGGTCTGTGGGCCCCATGAACCATGAGGTCTATTTGCAACTCAGAGCAATGTGACTCCTAAAGCTCATGTTCTTCATAGAGAAAGTCTCAGTATAGTTTCCTCTGATAGGCCTATGGAACGCCAGTCAACAAATCAGGAATGGTCAACTGGCAGGACATAGTATCATGGGGATCCCAGATGGTAGACTTCAACCTATACCATGGACAGGAGATAAGGAAAAACCATATGGGTGATTGACCATATGTAATACAGTACTCTATAGCAAAAAGGCTCCAAAAATTTTCCAAGGTCCTGCTGTGGCTCACAGTTCTGCAAGAAGTTTTCAGGAGGTGGCAATCAGGGCAACTGCCCAGCACTCGTTTTCCTAGGGAGGAACTAAGGACAGGACCTCTGAAAGCAACTTAAATTAGCAACTTAAAAGAGTGTCCCGGGCCTTGGCACCATTTTTTTTCTACACATTACAGTGCATCCTACCTTCCTGGCTCATACAGTATATACAACTTATTGTAGGGAAAAAAAAGCAGCATTGGTAAGAACTGATCCATTCTGGTGTCTGGAGGAGTTTTTTGGAGTTCCTCTTTAATTACCCTATCATTAATTTGCACACTGTGCTGTATGATCTTCTGTATGTGTTCTAATGTGAATAAAAGCCATGTTTGCTGTCATTTACTACAACTTTCATCCTGCAGGGACTGGTTTACACCATTTTTGAAGACACTTTGGGCATGGCATTGGTTTCAGACGGAGCAGAATGCATTGTCATATCTAAGGAATTTTTTAAAAAACAGATGACTGAGGAATACATCCATAAATTATCACGACAAGTAAGTTCAGGTCTTGTTGACCATTTGTTGACTGTCGGACAGGCGCAGAAACCTGCCATGTGTGAACATATCCTTACTTTAATCAGAGGAGTCTAATACTTAATGTCTCACTGTTCAGGTACCTAGTCTGTATAGTATGGGGAGGCAGTCAGTTGTATAACAGATTGAGTCACTTATCAGATTCAGTAACACTTAAAGGGGTTGTCCAAGTTATGAAAACTGCGAAGGCAGTGAATACAAGTGCTGAGTGACATGTCTGTCTGCTGGGATACTCAGCAGCATGTTGTTTGTGTAGGACTACAAGTCCCAGCTGTACAATGACACTGCTGATACACATAGGAAATTCTCCCTACCTGTTCTTGTACAATACAATTCTTCTATAGCTCCTTGCCCAGCATTTGTCTCCTCTCACTGCTGCAGCTACTATTTGTTGTAAAGCCTTGAGCCCTCAGTGTGTTCTGGCTGAAGGGGTTAATGTTTTATCTGAAGGAATCCAGGGAGAGAGCAGATAGCAGGAGCCCGGCAAAGAAAGGGGTCGTGGCCAGTGACGTCTCGTGTACAGACTGTTATCTGAACTCTGAGGCTTGTGCACGAAACATCACAAACCAGGGAGATAAGGTGACATCACAGGTCATGTGACCCTCAGTCAACTCTGAGAAACCAGCAGCTTTAGAAACACAAAGTATATGGGAAAGTTGTTATACCTGACAAGTTAGAAACATATAAAGAACAAAAAAAAATAACTCGGACAACCCCTTTAAAGGGATATTCCCATCTGGTATATTGATTTCATACTACTAGGACATGCCATCAATGTAAGATAGGTGTAGATCCCTCATCTGGGACCCACTTCTATCTCCATAATATGACTCCTAAAGTGAAAAGAGGACAGCTGCATATGTGTGGCCATCCTGGCTTAGCTATTTCCAGCAGTCCCATGGGGTAAATGGAGATGTGGTTGTGATTGCATGGTGGGCTCTCCATTGACCACTATAAGGACTTCCCATAGCAATGAATGGAGCACACACCGTGAATACTTGGTGTGCCCTACTTCATTTCGGGGCCCCTTTCTCTACATAGTAGCACGTCCCAGAGGTGAGACCTGCATCTATGACATTGAGATGAGCAAATCGAAGTTGACGAAGTGGAATTCGATCCGAATTTCATGATAAATTCGATTTGTCCCAAAGTCGAATTTCCTCGTGCTTCATGGTAGGGAATCATTTTTTTTCTAAAATGGCTGCTGCACATGTTACAAAGTGAAAGTAAGAAGCCCAGGAATGAGGGATCACCCATAATAATATCTCAAGAACAGGGGTGATCATGCTTGGCTATTTTGTACAGTCCCATAGAAAGGAATAGAGACCAAGTTGCGCATGCGTTGGCCACTACTATGGGACTTTAGGAAATAGTTGAGCCAGAGCATGGCTATTTTTGGAAATCCTATAGCAGTGAATGGAGAGGCTGTACATGCAGGCATCCCGTTCTTGAGATGGGAGTAGGTCTGCAAGGTGGGAGCGCAGCCATCTGACTTTTATGGATTATCCGTTAAGGCAGCATTTCTCACACATGATGTAGATATTTTCATATGTAAACCCACCCATACATGCAGGCAACATCCATTCAATAGCACTGTGTATTTTTCAACAGTAGCATCAGAGTGACCCTATAAATTAATTAAGGTGTCCTTGTAGTGCCATGGAACAAAAGGTACTTTGGAGTCTGGACATTTTTGGACATTGGCCCCTATTGCTGCTGTACAAAACCATCAACTATCTACTTTAATGCACTTTGAAGGGTTAACTTGCACTGTGATTTATGCCGTTGTTTGCACTTATACTGTTTTACACTTTTGAATTGCATTGCATTTTATTGCATTTCATTTTATATGATATATTCTGTTCATTTGCATTGTATTAGCACTGAATTATGTAAAGGTTTAATGCAAAGCTAGTTCACACTGAGAGACTTTGGGAATTTCCAGCCTGTGCACTGAGAAGCTAGTAAATTTTCACTGCTGTCATAAGGGACTATTCAGAGCTAAGTTTTGGAGGGAAAATCCAGACACAGTGAACTTTTAACTGTCTGGTTTAGCTCTGCCAGACAGAATCGGCTTAGTCATTCCCATTGACTTGTATTAGGGCCCAAATTAAGTCTATGGCAGCCTTGAACTGCAACATATTTTCTGTTTCACCCCTCTCAGAAGGTTGTAGATCAGTTAGAAATGGTATAAAAGTAGAGCAGTCCTAGTTGTCTGAAGATAAGGAGCAGGATTTAGTAGGAGAGACTCTGCCAAACTGCACCAGATGTGTCCAGAAGACGATGCTGAGATGGGGATACTCTGCCACACACCCTAGTTCACCATCCCTTTGATCAGAGAGCCAGAAAGACTAATGGGCCACAGACCATGGGCCAACAGCTCTCTGGCCAGGCTATGAGTCTTCTAAGATACAGAGGGACAGCTAGCTCAGGCCTTTCTTCGGCACAGAACCTTTTTCTGCAAGGGAAGAGACTGGGGAAGCCATCTTAGTGCCTTGCCTGTACTTGAGTAAACTCCAGAAAAGAAGGCATCATGGCGTGTCCGGGGAACCCAGTGTTGGGGCTGCTTAAAACCCAGCCACTCTACCTGCAGGGGGCCTACTAACATTATAGCAGTGCCAATAGACTGCAAGCATAAATTGTAGCAACTATATATCCCTCTTATACGATATGAACAGGAGCATGCCCTTATTAATAGTGCCAGCAGAGTACCCCCTTTAAACAGACTTCCCCACAAAAATACTGCAAGCAGAACCCCCCCCCAAGCAATGTTGGCAGAGTGCCGCTATATGGAGTGCCAGCAGAATGACCTCCATAAACACTGCCAGTAGATTGCCCCTTAATCAAGATAGAAACTATAGACCACTATTAACAATTCTGTCCCCTATAACCAAAACTACCAGCAGAGAAAGTCTCTCTGCCATTAGCCACCACTAGAGGGAGCTCACTACAAACATAATTATACAAGCTGCAATTGAAGTCTACCATAGCAACATAAAACCAATATGAAGCTTGCTCCCCCTAGTGGCGACTATCTCTTTTTTTTTGCCAGAGGTTTGGCTACACATACTGAGACCAGAAGATAAGCGTCCACTTGAAGAAGAGGAACTGATAAAAGAGAATTAAGCATTCATGATATGATCATGACACAATATGAACCTACTCTCCAGTACTATTTTTACTGTATTATTCGAGTCTTTTTTTGACATATCATGACCCTTTTTAGGCTTGTTTTCTCAGCTTTCTATTGCCGTTAATGAATTTATTTTGTTACATTTTTTAATGGTTTAGTTAATCACCTTTTCTCTCACCTTTGAGCCTCTTAGGCTTTTAGAAACGGACTGGCGGCATAATTATCCATTTTGTATTCATTCCTTTCCTAAAGTGACTTAAATTTGGTAAATCTTTTTTAATTACTACTTAATCCTCCTTAAGATATTCCACCGCACCGTCCGGACAGTCGCCTCATTCAATGTGTTAAAGTATTCATCGAGAAGAGCAAAAACACAAATGACGGTTTCCCCTCTAACCTTCAGATCTCGTCATTTTATCCTCAATTATCCAGCGGCTGAATTTTTAAGAGTTCCAGTCAGAAAACTCTCACATTCAGACTGAATTACATTTTCTGCGACACTTAATGAAGACATTTTGAGTGAAATGAACTCGGTTGTCATATATTAATTTTACTTCTCCCAAGGTGACATGAAGAAAGAGGGTAGAATGAAATTTTCTGCTTTTTTGTGCTGTATTTTAAAAATTGTTATTTAAAGAGGTATTTCAAAAAATCCCATTCCTTGACCATTATTCCCATTTGTTAAAATCAATCAAGTTCTTAAATAAAATTAAAAGGTTATTCCGGCTTTGGACTATTGATGGCCTATCCTTATAATAGGTGATCAATATCAGATGGGTGGTGGTCTGACACTCGGGACCCCCGAAGATCAGTTGTTTGAAGGAGCTTTTATGTTTATATAAGTGCTTCAACATCTTAAAGGGTTATCCAAGATTTTCATATTGATCTCCTATCCTCAGGGCAGTGGCGTACACAGAGAAGTAAGGGCCCCATAGCAAGGATCATACCAGGCCCCCCACACAGGACAGAAGGGTTTCTGCCTAAATCCTTTTCAATGACCCTTGGGCCATTTTTCCACTGCCTCATTTGCTAAAAGTTGTTCCTTTAGAGGGTAGAGTCCTGACCAAGTTTTTACCTCCAGTAGAAGAGGAGATAATCCCAACTAAGACTGGGCCTCCCCTTAACCTGGGCCCCATAGCAGTCGCATGGTCTGCCACTATGGTAGTTACACCCTACCTCAGGAATAGGTCATGTAATCGGTGAGAGTCAGACTTCTCAGCCCCTCTGATCTGCTGCTTGAAGAGACCACGGTGCTCTGGTGAGTAGTATGGCCTCCTCTTAGCCCAGTGATGTCACATTCGTTGGTCACATGGCCTAGGTGCATCTCAGACCCATTCAAGTGAACCTAAGCTGCAATACCAAGCGCAGCCTCTGTACAATGTATGGTGCTGTACTAGTTGATCAGCAAGGGTGCCGGGAGTCAGTCTCGGGACCACCACTTTAACCCTTTTCCGACATGTGACGTAATAGTACTTCACATGATGGATCTTTAAACATGGCGCCCACTCCACTCCGGTTTTACACAGCAGACACCAGAGGCTAATATATGCGATCAGCATATATAAAACAAAAAAAAAAATAAAACAAAAAAAATCTAAAAAAGAATCAAAAACACCAGAAGATACAAAACTGACGTGTCCTTGAGTCCCTGTGGAAGTACTTTGCTTGGTTAAACTTTGTTAACACATCTATTCTGCCCCGTTGACCTTTTCAACCGGTATCCCTCTGCATTCGCTGTAAATGATGGTGCTGACACCGCCAGTAATGTTCCCTGGAAGCTGTTTTCCTGATAGTGCTGTATTACCACCGCCGCTTCATCAATTGCACCTGTAGGAGAATAGCCCTCATGGAGCCAGTTTTGTCGATCAGCACAGGTTTATCTAGTTTAAATTCCAGTGGCTGGATCCAGACTGTAGTTAAAAAAAAAAAAAAAAAAATTTTAAAAAACTTTCCAAAGACTCAAAGCTTTTTCTGCCACTTGCTCAAAAATGTGCTTAGGTTTTGTTTTTCACCGGAGCAGCGCTATCAATTTTACGGAGGCCCCCGGTTCCCTTCAGATGTAGTTTTGGAACAATCTCGTGTCTCTCATTTCATCGCCACACAGGGAAAAATCATTACAATGTTCAGTGAGCGTCCATACGACCAGAAGAAATCTGCATCCCTGCACCGCTAAATGATGACACAAAGGGAATTGCTTCTAAATGAGAGGGAATGTGAGACCTGATAAATGTTGTAGCAAAAGTCACTGAAACATGAAACGACTTTAGAAAAAATAAAGAAAAAAAAAATTAAAGGATTGAAAGAAGATTTAGGTGTGAGCCTCTTCTGGATGTGAATAACAATTTTCTAATATAATGATCCAAGAAATTGTGCTATGTTATCTGTTTGCAAAAATCTATCTATCTATCTCTATTTATCTAACATCTATCTATCTCATATCTATTTATCTATCTAATTATCTATCTAATACTGTATGTATCTAACTCATATCTATCTATCTATCTATCTATCTATCTATCTATCTATCTATCTATCTATCTAGTGCTGCTGAGACTTGTTTTTTGCTTTATATCTATCTAGCTATCTATCTAATATGTATGTATGTATCTCTCTATCTAATTATCTATCTATCTCATATCTATCTATCTGTCTATTTATCTATCTCTATTTATCTAATATCTATTTATCTATCTAATTATCTATCTATGTAATAAGTATCTATCTCATATCTATCTATCTAATATGTATCTATCTATCTATCTCATATCTATCTATCTATCTATCAATCTATCTACAATCATGGCCAAAATTTTTGAGACTGACCTAAATTTTGTTTTTCACAAACTGCTTTAGTTTTTTATAGTATCAATTTGCATTAACTCCATATTGTTATGAAGAGTGATCAGATGAATTGCAATTCATTACACAGTCATGAAAATTAACTTAATCACAAAAACTCCATTTAAACTACATTTCAGCCCTGCCACAACATGATCAGCTAACATTATTACGGTGATCTTCTCGTTAGCTCAAGAGAAAGTGTTTCTGAGGACAAGGCAGCTGATATCTCTCTGAATTAGAAGAGCAGACTAGTTTCTTTAAAAGGGGGTGGTGCTTGAAATCATTGTCTTCTTCTGTTAACCATGGTTACTTCCAAGGAAACGTGTGCAGTCATTATTGCTTTGCATCAAAAGGGCTTCACAAGCAAGGACATTGCTGCTTGTAAGTTTACACCTAAATCAACAATTTATCAGATCAGCAAGAACTTCATGGAAGAAGTTTCAAGAAGGCTTCAGGGAGCCCAAGCAAGTCTATCTATCTATCTATCTATCTATCTATCTATCTATCTCATGTATGCATACCTATCAGTGATCACTTCCCACAAAACTCATACCGTCCTAAGGCTACATTCACACGACCGTGCTGCTGACATGCCTGTGTTGAGGACCGCAAAACATGAGCACCGGCCGAGTGAACCCTTCATTGACGTGCAGACCCATTGACTTCACTTGGTCCGCGGTCCACTAGATGGGGCATTTCTTATCTTTTGCAACACAAAGGACGTTCTGTGGGCTTATGGGTCCGTGCCTCTGTGCCAACATGCCCTATCTTTTGCAGTATTTGGTAGATCGTGGGCCCATGAAGCCAATAGGGCCGCACCGCAATGCAGTATTCACACGGCTGGTGCCTGTGTTTTATGGTTTGTGGTCCACCACACAGGCAGAGCGGGAGGATAATCACATGAATAGAGGCTAATGCACATATTACGCTCTTACGGCTTATACGAGAGTATTTTGTAAGTAAATTGATACTTTATTAGGGTAAATTTTCTCGTATTTCCCTTCTGATTCATACCAGAAAGTATCATTAATATTCTGAGCGTAACGTATAACTCAGCCTGACTTGTTGCTCCGTGTGACTGAAGCCGGGAATTTTGGCAATCTCTCTTTTCAATTTTTTTATTTGATTAAACACCCAAATCCAATTGCAGTCATTTAGCGGTAATATCATTGTGATGGTAATGCACTGGGAGCGGCTTGCCTCGGCGCGCTCTGTAATCCTGATGAGCACAGGACGAGGGGGATTCTGACATGATGATTCTATTAAGCCTGACACCTGTCACTTGATTACCAACATTAAAGCTGATACCTGAAAATGAGCCTCCAGCGCCTGAAACCTTTGAAATGAAGTTTCTGAAACATCATCGCTAAACAAGATTTATCTGCGGAATGTCACTCGCGTTTGCAGACTTTGCAGATTAAAAGTTTGCATAATGATAAGAGTATACTTCTTATGAAAACACCTGCAGAGCTTAGAGCATAAAATATCTGTAGGGGCGCCCATTTTAACCAAGCTTGCAGGAACAGCGCCACACTCTTATCACAGGTTAAGTCTGGTATTGCAGCAGAGCCCTATTCCCTTCAATGGAACTGTAACGTGATACGGATGCAACCTGTGGACAGCCTCTCTTGAAGTGGACCTGGCAAATTGAACTTGGTGTCCAATCTGTGGGCATCATGTTATAGAGCAGGAGGCCCATAAATAATCAGGCCCCAGACCAGACCTCTAAATTATTAGTCCCATAAATAATCAGACCCCAAAGAAGACCATTTATTAGGTACCTGACCAGACCTCCAAATTATTAGACCCCAGACCCATAAATAATCATACCCAAGACCAGACCCTTAAAGGGGTTGTCTCACTTCAACAAATGGTATTTATCATGTAGAGAAAGTTAATGCAAGGCACTTACTAATGTATTGTGATTGTCCATATTGCTTCCTTTGCTGGCTGGATTCATTTTTCCATGACATTGTACACTGATCGTTTCCATGGTTACAGACCACCCGGCAATCCATCAGTGGTGGTCGTTCTTGCACATTATAGGAAAAAGCCTTGGCCTCTAAAGTGGCCCGGAACTGTGGGAGCTCACATAGGCTAGTGCTTTTTCCTATAGTGTGCAAGCACGACCACCACTGATGGATTACAGTGTGGTCATAACCATGGAAACGAGCAGTGAATGTGATGGAAAAATGGATCCAGCCAGCAAAGGAAGCAATATGGATAATAACAATACATTAGTAAGTGCCTTGTATTAACTTTCTCTACATGATAAATGCTACTTGCTGAAGTGAGACAACCCCTTTAAATTATTAGACCTAAGAAGAGACCACTAAATTATCAAACTAAATTATCAGACCACAGACCAGAACCCAAAATTATTAGACCCCAGACTTGTGAATTATCAAACTAAATTATTGGACCATAGACAAGACCTCTAAATTTTCAGATCCCAGAACAGACCCATAAATTACTACACCTCAGACCATCAGCTTATCAGACCCAAGAACAGACCCCTAAATTATTAGACCTCAGATCAGACCCAGACCAGAGTGGTTCTGAACAGGGGCGTACATAGAAATCATTGGGCCCCATAGCAAGAATCTGAATGGGGCCCCTAACCCCGCCCACTTCCCCGGCCCATCCCACATGCTGCCCTGGCTCCTCCCATGCCACACCCCCATTAAAGAAGATGTATGCCAATAAAGAAATGTATACATGAGCTACTGATTTATTTATTTATTTTTTAAATTAAGGAGACGCTATACTGAATGGGGGCAGCCACAAGGATGGATTATACTGTATATTATACAGCATGGTGTAGGGATTATACTGTATATTATACAGCATGGTGTAGGGATTATACTGTATATTATACAGCATGGTGTAGGGATTATACATTATATTATACAGCATGGTGTACGGATTATACTGTATATTATACAGCATGGTGTACGGATTATACTGTATATTATACAGCATGGTGTACGGATTATACTGTATATTATACAGCATGGTGTACGGATTACACTGTATATTATACAGCATGGTGTACGGATTATACTGTATATTATACAGCATGGTGTACGGATTATACTGTATATTATACTGCATGGTGTAGGGATTATACTGTATACTATACTGCATGGTGTAGGGATTATACTGTATATTATACTGCATGGTGTAGGGATTATACTGTATATTATACAGCATGGTGCAGGGATTATACTGTATACTATACAGCATGGTGTACGGATTATACTGTATATTATACAGCATGGAGTACGGATTATACTTTATATTATACAGCATGGTGTACGGATTATACTGTATATTATACAGCATGGTGCAGGGATTATACTGTATATTATACAGCATGGTGTACAGATTATACTGTATATTATACACCATGGTGTACGGATTATACTGTATATTATACAGCATGGTGTACGGATTATACTGTATATTATACAGCATGGTGTACGGATTATACTGTATATTATACAGCATGGTGTACGGATTATACTGTATATTATACAGCATGGTGTACGGATTATACTGTATATTATACAGCATGGAGTACGGATTATACTGTATATTATACTGCATGGTGTAGGGATTATACTGTATACTGTACAGCATGGTGTAGGGATTATACTGTATATTATACAGCATGGTGTACGGATTATACTGTATATTATACAGCATGGTGTAGGGATTATACTGTATATTATACAGCATGGTGTAGGGATTATACTGTATATTATACAGCATGGTGTACGGATTATACTGTATATTATACAGCATGGTGTAGGGATTATACTGTATATTATACAGCATGGTGTAGGGATTATACTGTATATTATACAGCATGGTGTAGGGATTATACTGTATATTATAAAGCATGGAGTACGGATTATACTGTATATTATACAGTATGGTGTATGGATTATACTGTATATTATACAGCATGGTGTACGGATTATACTGTATATTATACAGTATGGTGTATGGATTATACTGTATATTATACAGTATGGTGTATGGATTATACTGTATATTATACAGCATGGTGTACGGATTATACTGTATATTATACAGTATGGTGTATGGATTATACTGTATATTATACAGTATGGTGTATGGATTATACTGTACATTGTATAGCATGGTACAGGGATTACAATATATACTGTACAACAAATGCATGGCGGTTACACCATGCCGGACAATATAACCCCTGCGCCACACTGTACAATATACAGTATATACACAGTAGAGGTATAATGTATATTGTCTGGCACAGTATATGCATATACCCACACATGCATACACATACACATACACACACACACACACACACACACACACACATATATACATACATACACACACATACATACACATAACACATAAAAACTTACATTTACTTGTACATTGTCCTGACGCCACTCTGGAGGGGGCTGGGCCTTGGTCTTCTTTCTCCTCTTTCGCCGCGCTGCAAAAGAGTCCAGTAGCAGCCGGCGGCATGAGGGAGGAGGCGGGTCAAGTGGGAGCGCGCAGGAACGTCCGGGTTGCGGCGGTGAGCAGAGGTGAGGGGGCCAGGAGAGGCCCGGAGCGCAGGGACAGGACACATCTTAATGATGCAGAGTAGGGGGCGGGGCCTCCCGTGCGCTCCGGGCCCCCCTGTGCTGCGGGCCCCATAGCAGTGGCGTGGTCTGCCTCTATGGGCGGTACGCCACTGGTTCTGAATATTAACATCCCACCAATCAGTTGAATAAAGGGTCCTTTTTCTTGTTTACCAGGTGCAGCTTGGTACATCAAGGGGGTGAATGCCCTGGGTCCACTTACATGGTGGGGCCTACCCAGGAGCACCACGGAGCAGGAAGTGGGGTTGGCATCAGAGTTCCAGAGTATTCATGTGTTTAAGACCTGGGCTGGTTCATGAGTGTGGGATGGCAGAAGAGGAGGGCCAGCATGAGAACCAGTAGAGGGACGTCAGGCCACGGTGCATGGACCAAACTTCTTCTCCGCTGTCTCTTCCTTTCCAGCACTCACTCAGTTTGTGTCATCTGCCATTAGTGGTGTAGTTGTCGTGTGTCAAGTTGCCCGTCCAAACATTTCTGTGAACAGACCCAATCCTTTTTTTTTAGCAAAGTGCCATAGTCTCTGCTGGAGCACAAGAATAACAAATAACTCTGTCCTCAAGGTCCTCAGTAGGTGGACGTGCACAATACTATGCAGATTAAACACCAGGGGGCACCATTGTAATGTAATGAAGCAAATATCCCGCAACTGGCAAATTTTTGGAAGAGAAAGTACCGTAAATTGCTAAAGTACCTAGTTTTTCATGCTGGATTATATTAAGTTAATATTTTAATGGTGGCACAACCCCTTTAAAATTACAGGAACGGATTCATTGTATTCTGGAGACTTTTTTTTTACTTTTTCCCTTCACAATAAAGTCGGATCCGGAGTTCACAGAGAGAACATCTTTATTTGGCCTCCTGTCTGATGTACAGCTAATGCTCAGAGCACAAATACTCGGCCGCCTCCTATGCTGTAATTCTATGTAAAGACGTACTTACTTCTCACGTATAAATCTCATTTTATTTTACCCTCCGGAATTGACTAAGTTTATAACTATAGGAAGGAGCATAAATTGAACATATGGTTCTCTGCCTTATAAAACACGATGCGTTCGGGCTTACGTCGCCGGCCGCTCTTTGATAAGACGTGCAAAAGTTCAGACTACAAGTGGAAAGCAGATAAAAAGCAAAATGATTAGAAAGATGCGTTGACTCTACAGAGTCAGTATATAGAAGAGGCAGTGACATGACCTCCAACTCCCCTGTGCAGAAATCATTTATTGTAATGTCGTAGCTATTCATTTTTTTCTTTCAAAAATTCCCTGGTGGCAGCCATATTGGAGACACACATGTTCTTCTTGTAATGTCTGTTAATTGAGAGAGAAATGTGATAGACTACTAGGCTCCGAGAAGTAATGGAATACAACCCTGTCCCCAAGGGATCAGGGAGTGACGGGGAGCTACAAACCCAGCATCATCTGTGTGTACATTGTACTGTTTACTGTTACTATCCTGCCTTATCTAGGCCTCCGACAGTACAAAAGATTTGTAATTAAAACTCTTACTTTCTAATAATGAGGTGGCTCTGCTGATTCTGCCCCAGTCTACACAGTAAAGCTGACAAGTGACTATTAGTAAACAGGAAGCATCAGCCCATTGTAACTGCTTCAGAGGCCTGCGTCAAAAGTGGGATAATTTTTTTTTCAGTACTTAGTAACTAAAAACCTGCTGAAACTATTTGAAAGCCATGCTGATTTGTAAACCACATGCTGGGACAGTTTTTGGCAGCATCTTCACTATTGTTACAGGTAATTAGTGTGGACGCAATGTACCAACCAACTGGTTTGACTTTGGGCTAGTCCAGAGGAAGTTATTCTGGTGGTCCCTTGGTTTTTTACCATACAGGTAATTGGCATTTGTTACAAGAGAGTGACCAGGCCGCCACCTCTTGGAATAGTCCTAGTACGGTTGGCTGTTGGGTCCACATGGGGGGACCAAGCAATATATATATAGTCAGGAAACAGGCAGAGGTCAGGGCAGGTAGAATATGTGCGAATCTGTGAAATTTTCCAGAAGTCAAAGCAGGAGGCACAGGGACAAAATGGTGATCAGAAACAGATCAGGTCATGTGACAGAAAATCAGAATCCAGCAATCAGGCACAAGTCAGTAAGCAGACAGACAAACAGGTTAAAGCACTTTTGTGGGGCCTAGGAAGCTAGTGATACCTATGAGAGATCTAAGAGATTTCTCAGGAAAGGGCATGTATATCAGCCCGGCATATATAGGAGAGCTGATTAGCTCATTAGTTGCACACAGAACAAAAGGGGAATTAACCCTTGCAGTACTGCTGAGTAATGTTCAATGACTAAACTCTAATACACACACAGGAAGAGACCTAGCGGAGGCCTGTAACATGGGACCCAATAGTCTGGCAGCCGACTCCCGGCAAAAGCTAGGTGAGTGAAGTGGAGCATGTGCCCTCCTTAGATAGCGGGACAGTGGTCCTCATGACAGCCAAGTTGTGGCCACTGTATACGTCTCTGCCTTTAGGCTAACATCACATTTTTTAGCCTTCATTGGAGGTATACATTGGAAAGATCATATGACTCAGACTGTAAGTTTAGGAATATCCGGTAGACAGTGGGATACATTGGTAATAGGCTCCAATTTTAAATAAACATTATAACAATATTCATGCAATAAAAATATTATAAGCTTTTTATGTAGATTTTCCTCTCTGGTAGCGCCCCCTGCTGTTTATCCTTCTGATCCACCTTCCCCTGCATTCAGTGGTGGACTAACAGTAGCTTCTCCTTTCCCTCCCTCCTCTCAATGCCAGGGTACAGATCTGTCAGAGAAGCAGATGACACGGCCCAGACATCTTTCATTCATCTACTTCTAATTTATAGAAATACATAGCTATACAATGCATTTAGACCTTTTCAGTTTTTTTTTTACATTTTGTTATGTTGCGACTAGAGATGAGTGAATCATTCAAAAAAATATTCGCCGAACATTCGCCGAACTTTTCCTAAAATTCGTATATTCGACGAATAGATTCGTTGTATTTGCGTACAAAATATACGTTATTATGTGCTATTAGCGAACATTCTCTCACTAATAACGAACGTTCATTTACAAAATGTACGCAACTTCTTAGAAGACGTATGCATGAGCGTACAAATAGCTTACGAATCTCAGCGTACTATTGTCTAAGCGATTACGTAATATGCAGGCACGTACGAGGAGAGGCCACGGCGTGCACTCCTCAGAGGCAGAGCGAATATTAGAGACATATATATGGTAAATAGTGCAAATACATTATTATAAGTATAATATAAAAATTTTAAATATCACCTACCTAGTATGCTCACGGACACGTTTAAGTCTCTTTTCTTCTGACGCTTGTTATAGAACTGGAACAGAGTCCCAAACTCAGTCGCAATTTGTAATCCACATAGGTAAAATTGTAATCCAAATGGGTAAAAAAAAAAGCAGCAAAGGTTCCTTAAAAAACCCTCTTTCAAGGGGCTCCCCAAATAACCTGAAAAGGGGGAAAAAGGGATGAGGCGCACGAATGCTCAACTTAATTTCCTGAGTTGCCTCGTCATCCTCCTGCGCTGGAGAAAGGGGCGGAACTACCAGGGAGGAGTCTGCATCGCTGAATTGAATTCGTACGCAACAGCGTATAGAGTAACTACCAGGGAAAAGTCTGCATCGCTGAATTGAATTCGTACGCGACAGCGTATAGAGTAACTAAATTATATGTAGAATAGCGTATAATTTACAGGACACACTACGTAGTGAATGCGTACAAAAGCGAAGCGAATCACCCAATATTCGGATTCGCTTCGCAGCTGAAAAATCCCAAGATTCGATACGAATCTACGAAGCGGCGAATAGATTCACTCATCTCTAGTTGCGACCTTGTTCTAAAATGAAAAACATTCAAGGTTTTCCCACATCAGTCTGCATTCAATACCCCATAATGAAAAAGTGAAAACAGCTTTTTAGAAATTTCATTGCAAATTTATTAAAAAGAAAAAACTAAAATTTCACATTGACATAAGCTGTGGCGTACATAGAGAAGTAAGGGCCCCATAGCAAGGATCAAACCAGGCCCCCCACACTGGACAGAAGGGTTTCTGCCTAAACCCCTTTCAATGACCCGTGGGCCATTTTTCCACTGCCTCATTTGCTAAAAGTTGTTCCTTTAGAGGGTAGAATCCTGACCAAGTTTTCACCCCCAGTAGAAGAGGGTTGATTTCAACTGGACCCCCTCTTGCCAATCTACACCTTGATTGGAGTCACCGGTGGTAAATTCAGTTGATTGGAGATGATTTGGAAAGACAGAGCCCTGTCTATAGAAGGTCTCAAAGCTGAGAATGCATATCAGAGCAAAAACATTGGAGGAAAGAACTGCCTGTAGAGCTCAGAGACAGGATTGTGTGGAGGTACAGACCTGTACCTACTGCTGTATTGAAAGAGCAGAGTTTGGAACAACTAGCACTCTTCCATAGAGCTGCTGCCCCACCAAACTAAGTAATCTAGGGAGAAGGGTCTTGGTAAGAGAGATGACCGAAACCCCAATGGTCATTCTGTCTGAGCTCCAAAGATCCTTTGTGCAGATGGGTGAAACTTCCAAAAGATCAGCCATCACTGCAGCACTCCGCCAATCTGGGCTTTATTGGCTTTATGGCAGAAACCTCTCCTCAGTAAAAGACACATGAAAGTTTCCAAAAAAACACCTAAAGGACTCTCAGACTACGAGAAATAAGATTCTCTGGTCTGATGAAACCAAGATTACATTTTTTGTCTTCAATCTTAAGCATTATGTCTAGAGGAAACTAGGCACTGGGCATTACCTTCCCAATACCATCCTTAGAATAAAAAATGGTGGTGGCAGCATCATGCTGTGGGGATCTTTTCCAGCAGCTGGGACAGGGAGACTGGTCAGAGTTGAGGGAAAACTGAATGGAGCAATGTACAGAGATATTCTTAATGAATACCTTGATGCAGAGTGCTCTGGTTCTTAGACTGGGCCGAAGGTTTGCCTTCCAACAAGACTGTGAACCTAAGCACACAGCCAAGACAACTCTGCGAATGTCCTTAAGTGGTCCAGCCAGAGCCCTGACTTGAACCCAACAGAACATCTCTGGAGAGACCTGAAAATGGCCGTCCACTGACGGTCCTCATCCAACCTGACAGAGCTTGAGAGGATCTGTAGAGAAGAATGGCGGAAAATCCCCAAATCCAGTTGTGCAAACCTTGTGGCATCATCCCTAAGAAGACTGGAGGCTGTAAACACTGCCAAAAGGGCTTCAACTAAGTCCTGAGTAAAGGGTGTGAATACTTATGTCAATGCAAGATTTCAGTTTTTCAATTTCAATAAATTAATAAAGATTTCAAATGTTCTGTTTTCACAGTGTTATTATGAGGTATTGAGTGCTGAATAATGGGAAAAATGTGAACTTTTTAATTTTAACACAAGGTCGCAACATAAAATTTGAAAACAAGGAAAGATTTAGCAAATGCATAGTATCTCTCTCTAGACAGTGGATAATGAATAGAGCTGAGCGAATTTCATATTTTTCACTTTGTTTACGCTGCAACGTTTCCTTGTAAAAGCAGAATTGCGTTATGGATTCCGTTACCACAGCCCATAATGCAATTCTATGACTGAATGCATAACGGAATGCCTTTATAGGCATTCTGTTATTCATTCCGTCATAGTAGAAGTCTATGGGCTGCAAAACGGATCCGTCCAGTCTCCGTTATGAAAGAGTCTTCCCCTGCATAATGGAGACCGGGTGGATCCGTTATGCAGCCCATAGACTTCTATTATGATGGAATAAATAATGCATTCCGTCATAGAATTGCATTATGGGCCATGGTAACGGAATCCATAACGCAATTCTGCTTTTACAAGGAAACTGTGGGGACATTACATACCTTATGTATCTGTGCTATGGAGATATATGTCAGGGACTATTTTGTTTGGCTAATTGCGATGCATCTTGAGAGATGCAGATGGTTGATGAGCTGCTGCCCACCTATGGAAAGGGAAAGAAACCCTCCAGAAAAGCAGATAGGTGAGTAAAAGAGTTTGTGGGTTAAAGCCGTCACTATACAAGTGAGCAGTGAGCGCTTCCCTGGGCTCTCCTGCTCTGATATTGAGCTATAACTCCTTTCAGGGGCGGATTGGCCATAGACCTTACAGGGAAATTTCCCAGTGGGCCGATGCCCAAGGGGCCGCCTGAGCCCTCCTCACAGCTGTCCAGTGGAAGTTTTTGGGGATGTATTTTGTGCTGCTGGCAGTATTTTGTGATGGACTGTGGTATTTGGCTCTGTTGGGGTGGTATAATGTGCCACAATATGGTATTGCTGGCCCTGCCTTCCATCAATTTGGACTCGACTACAAAACGGGGCCACTTTTAGCATTTTTTCCAAGGCCACTTTAAGTTCCCAGTCCGCTCCTGCCTCCTTTTCTTGGAGCAGGCATCTGATAATGTCTGGGATTGAAGGAAGCTCTGCTCCCAGGCCATTTAAAAGGCCACAAAATTTCCCCCTGTGAAATTATTATCCATTATTCTGGGTAACCACCCTACCGTTCAGCCCTTGGGCCCTAGAAAGTCTCATAAAAACGGTGGCCATCTTTATACAGCCTCATCAAAGCCAATACATTTTACAGAATGTACGGAGATAGGAATTTCATTGATAGAGATGAATAAATCGGGTTTGCACAAAGCAGAATTAGATTACATTAGGCTAGTCCTAATCCATGCTCTGCACAGATGCCGCTTATCAATAGCTCACTCAAATTTTAGTCTGAAGACATGGTCAGTACCATACACTACAATGTTTATCTGCCATTGTGAAATTTTGTCTCTTTTGCAGATGCAGCCATACCCGACCAGAGAGATGCTGCAGCAAAAAATGCAGGACTACATGAAATGGCAGTCGTACAAGTCCCACCTTGTCAGAAAGCAGCGGTGAACTACAAGAGGAGTCACAATGGCTAAATCATATATCAGTTACATTAGAATGCCTTACATATGCCTGTGAGTGTAACATAGTAACATAGTTTATAAGGCCGAAAAAAAGACATCTGTCCATCCAGTTCGACCTGTTTTCCTACAAGTTGATCCAGAGGAAGGCAAAAAGCCCCTGTGCGGTACAAGCCAATTTTCCTCACTTTAGGGGAAAAAATTCCTTCCCGACTCCAATCAGAATAACTCCCTGGATCAACAACTACCCATATCTAGTAACTACAGTATAACCTGTAATATTATTACCCTCCAGAAATACATCCAGGCCCTTCTTGAACTCTTTTAGTGAACTTACCATCACATCAGTAGAGACACACATGGTGGCCACACCACAGAGGTCTGGCCATGATGTATTCAAAAGCTGCACCATCTGAATTGTTAATGCAGTTTTACTGTGTGGATATTAAAGTGTGCCTAAACTTTCACTTTCTTTAAAAAAACAAAAAACAAAAACTAATGTTCTAAATATATTTTTTGTAAAGTATTTTCATTAATCATATTCACCAACTTTCTTTCGCAATCGGGCTCTGAAGTTCCAGCCTATGGTATTCTGTTTTCTCTGTTGCCATGTCAAATCTATAGACCATCGCCATATACACACTTAAGGCATTCCTCCTCCTCTGATTACAGGGAGGAGGCTCCAGTTAGGAGATGGTGTGCATGGAAAAGGCACATCTGGTTGGGCATTACCCTTGCTAGCTCCGCTATAGGTTTGTCTACTATATCAGTACATGAGAAATAATGGGGGGGAGTTGGGATGTAATCAGGAGAGATGAAGGAAGGAAGGAGTCATCATGTAACCAAGAGCATTGGGGGAAGGGAGTAGTCAGCATGGAACCTGCTGCGATGAAAGGGGAGATGAAGATTGGGGCAGGGGAGACAGTAGGGATTCTGTCACGCTACGGTGTGGGTGGGGAAACTTTCCACACCGAGCATACACCGAAACACTACAGTGAGATGAAGACCAGATCAGCAGGTAAGAAGCCAGTGGCAAGGAATACCACTGGACCAAGTGCACCAGAAATACTAGGAACCAAATCCAGAGGGCAGAAACCCAGTGAGCCCCGTTCTTCACAGAGTCCCAGATGGTAGGGATGCACTTATCCAAAACTCACTGGCTGCACCTCCAGGATGGTCCCGGTGCACCTGGCAACTTACCTGCTGATACTGCTGGAAGAAGCACCAGCAGCCCACACACCAAAGACTGGAACCCAGGCACATGTATAGGGAATGTCTGGACTCCATGTCAGAAGACACATGGCAGTCACAGACCAAACACCCACCCGGAACATAAACAACACACCACATAACCGGGATAAAGGAAGGGGATGAGAAGACCTCAATGACATATAAGGTGGCCACAAGGACTGGGCAGATGGAATCCCAGGAAAGGTGCATTGCTCCAGCACCAACGGAGACTGGAGCACAACTAACCCACCAGGCTAGCAACAACAGAATAAAAGCACCTAGTGACCACACCCAGGTCAATATGTTAACCCCATGAGAACCAGACAAGGAAGGAGGGAAGTATACAATAAGAAGGGAACATACCAGCAACCAAAACTACACGTTGCCCCTGGCAACTAGCAACCTTGGAATACCACCGTAGCCAGAATGCCAGGACACAAACATGAGCAACATGGAAGCCGTGTCACGGAGAACAACCAAGACCGTGACACCACCAATTTACACGTTGCCCCTGGCAACCAGCATACAAACACATCCGGTATACCAGGGCACAAACATGAGCAACATGAAACACATGTCACGCTAACCAAACGATACGTGACAGATTCAGCACTGATGAAGGATGAGAGGAGACAACCATGAAGAATAGAAGGGAGATAACTAAGAAGTATGGAGGAGACAGACATGAAGGATGGGAGGAGACGACCATGAAGGATGGAAGGGAGATAACTATGAGGTATGGGCGAGATAGACATGAAGATAAAGGATGGGGGAGGGGGTCAAAAGCTATGATCGATGAGGGGACACAGTCATAAAAAATGGAGTGGAGATAGCTGTAAAGTATGGGGGGAGACAACCATGAAGAATGGGGGAGAGAAGACAACAATGAAGGATGAGGGGGGACAGTCAGGAAGGAATGAAGGATGGGGTAAAGGCAGCCATGAAGAATGTGGGGGAGACAACCATGAAAGATGGAGGAGATAGCCATGAAGGATGGGGGGATACAGCCATGAAAAACAGGGACGGACAGCCATAAAGGATGGTCCGAAGGTAGTTATGAATGGTGAGGGTCGAAACAGCCATGAAGGATGGAGAGTGGATAGCTATGAAAGGATGAGGAGGAGACAACCATATGGGCTGAGACAGCCTTAAAGGATGGGAGTGTGAGCTATGAAAAATGGGGGAGACAGCCATGAAGGGTGGGGGGGGGGTCGTATCTATGAAGAATGTGGGTTCAAGATAGCCATGAAGGATGGAGAGGGGATACAGCCATGAAGGATAGGGAAGACACAGGCATAAAGGATGGTAGGGGAGACAGAATATGGAGGAGACATCAAGAATGAAAGCAAGATGGAAAAGAAAGTGCAAGGGAGGTCAATAATATCGACCATTGTGAATATAGTGGTTGTTATTACACCAGTGATGAGACACACACGCTAACTGCTACGTTAGACAGGAAAGATGTAGATGAAAGAGTGGTTCTAGCTTAAATCCAAAGTGATAAAGGTATTTAGTAACATGAAAGGAGTGATGTGCAGCCACCGCTGGCACTATTGGCAAAAAGAACCAAAACAAACTTGTGAAAGTTTAGGTACACTTTAACAACCAGTATAAAACCCACACAGTTAGGCTGGGGCTATACATTAACGTTTTGTAGCACTTTTAGTGGATTTTATGGAGTGACAGCTGCAGGGAATACAAATCACTTTACTTCTTTGGACTACAGCCGTCACTCGATAATCAGAATAAATCAAATTGCTACAAAAATTCTCGCTGTAGCCTCAGCCCTAAACTATATGTCAGCATGGTTGTCCCATCACAACTTATCCCCTATCCATAAGATAGGAGACAAGTGTCTGATTGGCAGGCGTCTGATGGCTGGGGCCCCCAATGATCACTAGGACAGGGGCCCATGTTCCCACATTTAAATGAAGTGGTAGACACATGCCTACTAATGCTCCATTCAACTCTGTGCTACTAGATATACTGTATCCGAGCACTTGTACAGTATTTTATTGTCCCCGGCCTTGCTCTCGTGATCGGTGGCGGGCCCCAGGGGTCAGAATCCCGCTGATCAGACACTTATCCTCTATCTATAAGGGTAAATTATTGTAATGAGACCCCTATGAAGGGGTCTTATGGTACTTAGATATTGATGGCCTACACTATATGTGTCTGTATATGAATTGTGCACTGTGAAGGCTTTTGCTAGAACGTCATGATAGTGCATTAAAGTTGTATCTCGAGAAATCAAAGTTCTTCATGATGTTTGTGAAATGATAAAGGGGGAACACATCTGCATTATGTCTATGGATGACAGGAAGCCTACAAGTCTAAGATTGCTTCTCATAACCTCAGAAAAAAAACTTTCTGTATATTAGAAATGTGAGATATAAGCGATACGATTCAGAAAATTTTACAATTTGACTCAAATTTTTCAAAAACTTTTTTTGATTCTACCTAACTTGAATTTTGTGTGATTTGGTTTGGGAAAATCAAGAAGATAGAGGGAGAGAGCAAGAGAGAGCACTTTCGATTTGGGTAAAATTTATTCAAAATCAAATTGGACTGAATCAGACCTAATTCGAATTTAAAAAAATTTGCTCATCTCTAATTTTTTGGTGGGCATTGAGACTCTTTCCCTACCTTAGACTTTTGGGCTCTTCCTGAATGTCCTGATAACATATTATTATGTGTTATGTATATTTGATTTGATATATATATATATATCCATTATTTATTCTTACTGTAATTCACATTATAATATTTGAAGTTTTAGTAAAACTTTTGTCCTAGATTATTGTTGCCTATGTGTTTTGCTTTGCACAGCTCCAACTTATGCTGTTATATAAGTTGAGTTCTCTCCAGGTTCATTACTGTGGCTTCATCACGAATTTCCTGTGTATAATCTTATTATAAGAGACTGGTGGAACCGTTATCTGTCCCATAATGAAAAGCCTCAGGTGGAGTCAGGCTGGTATTAGCACATCAAATGCCATATTTACTTTAATTTCATGCATAATGAGATAAAGATGTTGGATGCTTGACTGTGGCCTAAATTCTGTTTGCTATTGGGGTTATATTTAACTGTTCTCAGTAATGGGACATGTGGCATGACTATAAACCCCAAAATTTGTATGTATTCTCCTCAAATCAATTTTTTTATTGCTCCCCTACATCATAAAGGAAAAGTACAAATAGTATTCATTAAAAATGTCATATAATTGTCTACAGCTTCTTCAAACAAAGCCCAAATCGGCTAGTCCTGCAGCCATATTCCCTTCCATTTGTCATCAAGAAGTAGAGGTAAGAATGAGGGAACTATGCAAGATAAGATTCCATTGGCTTTGTTTGAGTCTGTTACCTTGGAAACACCGACTTATTTACAAGTGCATCTCAATAAATTAGAATATCATCGAAAAGTTAATTTATTTCAGTAATTCAATTCAAAAAGTGAAATTTATATATAGATTCATTACACACAGGCTGGTCTATTTCAAGTGTTTATTTTTATTAATCTTGATGATTCTGGTTTACAGCTAATGAAAACCTAAAAGTCAGTATCAGAAAATTAGAATATTGTGAAAAAGTTCCCTATTGTAGACATTGGTGTGACACGCTAGTCAGCTATCAACACAAAACACCTCAAAGGTTTTCTAAGCCTTTAAATGGTCTCTCAGTCTGGTTCAGTAGGCTACACAATCATGGGAAAGACTGTTGACTTGACAGTTGTCCAGAAGACAGTCATTGACACTCTGCACAAGGAGGATAAACCAGAAAAGGTCATTGCTAAAGAAGCTGGCTGTTCCAAGCATATTAATGGAAAGTTGAGTAGAAGTAAAAAGTGTGGTAGAAAAAGGTGCACAAGCAACAGGGATAACTGCAGCCTCGAAAGAATTGTCAAGAAAAGACTATTCAATAATTTGGTAGAGATTTACTCCTGCTGGAGACAGTGCTTCAAGAGCCACCACACAAAGATGTATCCTGGACATGGGCTACAAGTGTCACATTCCTTGCGTCAAGTCACTCATGACCCAGAGACAATGTCAGAAGAATCTCACCTGGGCTAAGGAAAAAAGGACTGGACTGTTGCTCAGTGCTCCAAAGTCATGTTTTCAGATGAAAGTAAATTTTGCATTTCATTTGGAAATCAACGTCAATGTCCCAGAGTCTGGAGGATAAACGGAAAGGGACACAATCCAAGCTGCTTGAGGTCAAGTGCAAAGTTTCCACAGTTAGCGATGATTTGGGGAGCCATAGCTAGTGTCGAGTGAATGGAAGTATACTTTGATCCGAATTTCAGGAAAAATTTGATTTGTCAATTCGGCTAAAAAAAAAAAAAAAAAAAAAAATACTCACCTCATTCACTTGCTCTTGGAAATGCCTCATGTGCCCCGTGTGATCACGAGGTGAGGTCATCACACTCGCCACGAGTTTGGCATGTTTTCTTCAATGAAGACGGGAGTGGACGACCTTTCCGCAAGCAAAGTCGATGAGGTGTGTATTACTATTATTTTTTTAACCCCTTAAGGCTTAAAGGGGTATTCTCATCTTGGACAATGGGGGCATATCGCTAGGATTTGCCCCCATTGTCCTATAGGTGCGGGTCCCGCCGCTGGGACCCGCACCTATATCGAGAACGGGGCCCCCGAAGTGAAGAAGTGCGCACCGCGCAAGCGCGGCCCGCTCTCCATTCACTTCTATGGGGCCGCCGCAAATAGCCGAGCGCTGGCTCAGCTATCTCCGTCGGCTCCATAGAAATGAATGGGAGCGCACTGCGCATGCACGGCCACCGCTCCCATTCATTTCTATGGAGCCGACGGAGATAGCCGAGCCAGCGCTCGCAAGCAAGTCGATGAGGTGTGTATTACTAT
The DNA here is from genome assembly GCA_900303285.1 of Rhinella marina. NCBI lineage: Eukaryota > Metazoa > Chordata > Amphibia > Anura > Bufonidae > Rhinella > Rhinella marina. Next base: position 339,782 of record ONZH01024321.1, read on the forward strand.
TATTTTTTTAACCCCCTTAAGGCTTAAAGGGGTATTCTCATCTTGGGCAATGGGGGCATATCGCTAGGATATGCCCCCATTGTCCTATAGGTGCGGGTCCCGCCGCTGGGACCCGCACCTATATCGAGATATGCCCCCCCCCTTTAATGTCAGTCACAGATGCTGCAATCAGCGTTGAATGCGGCATCTGAGGGGTTAAATGACAGGGGGTGGTGCGATCACCGTTCCCCATCATTGCGCCTACTACATACAATGGAAAGCAATTTGTGACAAAGTAATTTGTAACAAATCGAATTTCTTGTTGAAGTTTGGCAAAGTAGCCAAATCAAATTTTTCAAGACTTGGCTCATCTGCTGGTGTTGGACCACTGTGTTATATGAAGTCCAAGGTCTACTAGGAATTTTTAGAGCACTTCATGCTTCCCTCTGCTGACAAGATTTATGGAGATCCTTACTTACAGACACATGCCAACCAATTCATTGAGCGGTATTTCTGCATATAAATTGTAGTACACATTAATCACAGAATGGTTCACATACATAAATTTACAGTATCCATCGACATCTTGTCTGTGTTTATTTACTACATACAGGGTGTTTAACCCATTATAGTGCATGCATTTCTTAGTATCATGCTGGCATCTCCCAGCAGCACATCACATCACATGTTTTTTCACACATTAAAGAGCTTCACGTTTACGTGTGGTAGCATGTCACGTAACAGAGTCAATGGTAACCCATAGCAATGGATCAGTATCTAACACTACCATTGGTGGCACATACAGTAGGTACAAGACGTAGTCTGAGATGTCCTGCCTATATCAAGAACGGAGCAGGCCAAAGTGGTGGCTGGAGGACTTGCTCTCCCCATTGAAGTGATATGCCCGCCCCCCCCCCCCATTGTCTCAGATGAGACAACCCCTTTAACCTCACACTTCTTTCAGCAAGGGTATACAGATCATAGAGACAGACTATGTGGAGGCTTTGAGATCCAGTGCTAATCAGGAGTGTAGCTATGAGAGGAGCAGAGATAGCAGAAGCACCTAGGCCATGGAACCTGAGGGGCAAATGTCTCCTCTACTCCATTTGAAGACCCAAGTATTGTAAATTGCACATGGTAGGTCCTGTTACAGATTTTGCATTTGGTGCATGAACTCCAAGCTACCTCTCTGGTTCTAAGTTGGTCCATCCCCTATGCTGCTGGGTGACCAAATCCTGTGCAGGAATCTCCTCTACTTAGAAACTCCAGAGGAGCAAGATGATGGGGATGGGGAACAAAGACCAGATGTGCAGTGAGCCCCTTAGGAGCTGGTGCAGAGAATAGGACTGGTAGTGGCCCTGATGAGATGTTGTGTCACTACGTACTACCTTAGGCTGTCACTCACTGGGGATTGGTGCGGTGGAAGTGTAGTTTTAAGACTGAACGTAAATCAGTCTCTTTTTACTTAATACAAAATATAACTTGTGGTACATCCAGTAGCAGCAAAATCAAATTGCAGTCTCTTGTTACCAGTTAAGGAGGTATGGTGGCTAGTTTGGCTAGTTGGATGACTGGATATAGGCACTTGTGGTTATAGGCGTCCACTGCAAGGACTGGGATTTTATCTGATCTAATGGTGGTTTGGAGGATGGGTGTCTTAGCCGTAGTCCCTCACCTTGCTACAGTGTCTGTAAAGCGGTATTTTTCTGCTCAATCTGCTGTCTGGTTTCTCAGGTGCTTTCTTGAAGCTTAAATTTTCATCTCCTCTCAGAAGCTGAACAGCAACTCCCCTTTCTGGCAGGAAGCAGAACCGGACCACTCTTACCAGGAGGGGAGAAACAGAGTGGTTAACCCTGTTCTTGCCAACCACTGTCATCCATACCTCTTCTGGCTGGTATGCACGACCAAAACATGACATACATAACATAAGATTAAAACAATTTGCAGATACCACCAGGTCTGGGATGCTGAAGATGCTTGTGTCCAAGGTGGCAGAACTTTGCACCATTATGAGGGCCAATTTTGTTGAATCTCCACCTCTCTTTGACGTAGAACACTGCTTTTAAATTGAATTATGTTCAAAAGCTCCACATTCATAAGTCACCTTTTGTAAGAAAAACTGTCATGGACTAGCACAGGAAACATCTTGATTTTCTCCATAAGATATATTACCCAGAACTTTTTTGTATCCATTTATTATCCAGTAGCTATTATCGTCTCATTATTGTACATTCTTCGTACTCCAGTTGAGCAACATGGTGGAAAATCTAATTTTACACAAAATAAATTCAGTGTACTAATGGAGCATAATCCTGATTATGGCAGCCAGGGCCGAGCGCCGTTCCCTTGTAGTTGTTAGTTCAAATCTATATCACAGTTGGCTGTGCAGAAATCCTCCTGAGGAATTTATTGACACGGAGACATAAAAGGAGACCAGGCTGAATCTGTCACTCATAATTTATCTCCATCTGGCCAAACTTTTTTCTCTGTATCACATATCCTTTAAAGCTTTGGAGGTCAGTGTATCTGGTCTTCGGAAGGATTAATCATATTTTGAGAGACATCTGCAAAACATCTGCAAGCAATCCAGGTACTTCTAATCAGAAATGTAAGATGACAAGTGGGAGCTCGTGTGTGTAGGCAGCTGATAGGGCACAGAACAAGTCTCCATCCTCTGATTAGGTGTGATACAGAGATGTCTCTTAATGATAATACACAGATGTTGAAGGCAATGAGATCTGTTAAGAAGCACATATTTTTTAATAGTAGACAAACATAATTGTACCGTCTGGTGAAAGATGATTCACAGAGTTATGGTTAATGTAGAAGTTGGGTGGTCACTTTTTGTGCATAATTATTGCCTGATTAACAATGCCATGCAGTTTTGTTTTCAGAATCTTCCATATAACACCACACAGGAGAGCTGACAGATCCTCTATACTACACCACACAGGAGAGCCGACAGATCCTCTATACTACACCACACAGGAGAGCCGACAGATCCTCTATACTACACCACACAGGAGAGCCGACAGATCCTCTATACTACACCACACAGGAGAGCTGACAGATCCTCTATACTACACCACACAGGAGAGCTGACAGATCCTCTATACTACACCACACAGGAGAGCTGACAGATCCTCTATACTACACCACACAGGAGAGCTGACAGATCCTCTATACTACAACCACACAGGAGAGCTGACAGATCCTCTATACTACACCACACAGGAGAGCTGACAGATCCTCTATACTACACCACACAGGAGAGAGAGCTGACAGATCCTCTATACTACACCCACACAGGAGAGCTGACAGATCCTCTATACTACACCACACAGGAGAGCTGACAGATCCTCTATACTACACCACACAGGAGAGCCGACAGATCCTCTATACTACACCACACAGGAGAGCTGACAGATCCTCTATACTACACCACACAGGAGAGCCTGACAGATCCTCTATACTACACCACACAGGAGAGCTGACAGATCCTCTATACTACACCACACAGAGGAGAGACAGCCTGACAGATCCTCTATACTACACCACACAGGAGAGCTGACAGATCCTCTATACTACACCACACAGGAGAGCTGACAGAGATCCTCTATACTACACCACACAGGAGAGCTGACAGATCCTCTATACTACACCACACAGGAGAGCTGACAGATCCTCTATACTACACCACACAGAGAGAGAGCTGACAGATCCTCTATACTACACCACATACAGGAGAGCTGACAGATCCTCTATACTACACCACACAGGAGAGCCGACAGATCCTCTATACTACACCACACAGGAGAGCTGACAGATCCTCTATACTACACCACACAGGAGAGCCGACAGATCCTCTATACTACACCACACAGGAGAGCTGACAGATAGATCCTCTATACTACACCACACAGGAGAGCTGACAGATCCTCTATACTACACCACACAGGAGAGCTGACAGATCCTCTATACTACACCACACAGGAGAGCTGACAGATCCTCTATACTACACCACACAGGAGAGCTGACAGATCCTCTATAACTACACCACACAGGAGAGCTGACAGATCCTCTATACTACACCACACAGGAGAGCTGACAGATCCTCTATACTACACCACACAGGAGAGCTGACAGATCCTCTATACTACACCACACAGGAGAGCTGACAGATCCTCTATATACTACACCACACAGGAGAGCTGACAGATCCTCTATACTACACCACACAGGAGAGCCGACAGATCCTCTATACTACACCACACAGGAGAGCCGACAGATCCTCTATACTACACCACACAGGAGAGCTGACAGATCCTCTATACTACACCACACAGGAGAGCTGACAGATCCTCTATACTACACCACACAGGAGAGCTGACAGATCCTCTATACTACACCACACAAGAGAGACAGATTCCTCTATACTACACCACACAGGAGAGCTGACAGATCCTCTATACTACACCACACAGGAGAGCTGACAGATCCTCTATACTACACCACACAGGAGAGCTGACAGATCCTCTATACTACACCACACAGGAGAGCTGACAGATCCTCTATACTACACACACAGAGGAGAGCTGACAGATCCTCTATACTACACCACACAGGAGAGCTGACAGATCCTCTATACTACACCACACAGGAGAGCCGACAGATCCTCTATACTACACCACACAGGAGAGCTGACAGATCCTCTATACTACACCACACAGGAAGAGCTGACAGATCCTCTATACTACACCACACAGGAGAGCTGACAGATCCTCTATACTACACCACAAGGAGAGCTGACAGGACACAGGAGAGCTGACAGATCCTCTATACTACACCACACAGGAGAGCTGACAGATCCTCTATACTACACCCACACAGGAGAGCTGACAGATCCTCTATACTACAACCACACAGGAGAGCTGACAGATCCTCTATACTACACCACACAGGAGAAGCTGACAGATCCTCTATATACTACACCACACAGGAGAGCTGACAGATCCTCTATACTACACCACACAGGAGAGCTGACACAGATCTCCTCTATACTACACCACACAGGAGAGCTGACAGATCCTCTATACTACACCACACAGGAGAGCTGACAGATCCTCTATACTACACCACACAGGAGAGCTGACAGATCCTCTATACTACACCACACAGGAGAGCTGACAGATCCTCTATACTACACCACACAGGAGAGCTGACAGATCCTCTATACTACACCACACAGGAGAGCTGACAGATCCTCTATACTACACCACACAGGAGAGCTGACAGATCCTCTATACTACACCACACAGGAGAGCCGACAGATCCTCTATACTACACCACACAGGAGAGCTGACAGATCTCTATACTACACCACACAGGAGAGCTGACAGATCCTCTATACTACACCACACAGGAGAGCTGACAGATCCTCTATACTACACCACACAGGAGAGCTGACAGATCCTCTATACTACACCACACAGGAGAGCTGACAGATCCTCTATACTACACCACACAGGAGAGCTGACAGATCTCTCTATACTACACCACACAGGAGAGCTGACAGATCCTCTATACTACACCACACAGGAGAGCTGACAGATCCTCTATACTACACCACACAGGAGAGCTGACAGATCCTCTATACTACACCACACAGGAGAGCCGACAGATCCTCTATACTACACCACACAGGAGAGCTGACAGATCCTCTATACTACACCACACAGGAGAGCCGACAGATCCTCTATACTACACCACACAGGAGAGCTGACAGATCCTCTATACTACACCACACAGGAGAGCTGACAGATCCTCTATACTACACCACACAGGAGAGCTGACAGATCCTCTATACTACACCACACAGGAGAGCTGACAGATCCTCTATACTACACCACACAGGAGAGCTGACAGATCCTCTATACTACACCACACAGGAGAGCTGACAGATCCTCTATACTACACCCACACAGGAGAGCTGACAGATCCTCTATACTACACCACACAGGAGAGCTGACAGATCCTCTATACTACACCACACAGGAGAGAGCTGACAGATCCTCTATACTACACCACACAGGAGAGCGACAGATCCTCTATACTACACCACACAGCGAGAGCGACAGATCCTCTATACTACACCACACAGGAACTGACAGATCTCTATACTACACAACAGCAGAGCTGACAGATCCTCTATACTACACCACACAGGAGAGCCGACAGATCCTCTATACTACACCACACAGGAGAGCGACAATCCTCTTACTACACCAACAGAGAGCCACAGATCCTCTATACTACACCACACAGAGAGCTGACAGATCCTCTATACTTACACCACAACAGGGAGAGCTGACAGATCTCTATTACTACACCACACAGCAGAGCTGACAGATCCTCTATACTACACCACACAGCAGAGCTGACAAGATCCTCTATACTACACCACACAGCAGAGCTGACAGATCCTCTATACTACACCACACAGAGAGCTGACAGATCCTCTATACTACACCACACAGGGAGAGCTGACAGATCCTTCTATATACTACCACCACACAGCAGAGCCGACAGATCCTCATATACTACACCACACAGGAGAAGCTGACAGATACCGTCTATACTACACCACACAGGAGAGCTGACAGGATCCTCTCATATCTACAACCACACAGGAGCAGGCTGACAGGATCCTCATACTACCAAGGGCTGACAGATCCTTAACTACACCGCACAGGAGAGCTGACCAGATCCGTCTATACATACCACCACACAGGAGAGCTGACAGATCCTCCTATCACTACACCCACACAGGGATGACAGATCCTCTATACTACCACCACCACAGGAGAAGCTGACAGATCTTTATACTACACCACACAGGAGAGCCGACAGATCCTCGTATACTACACCACAACAGGGGAAGAGCCGACAGCATCCTCTATTACTACACCAACAGGAGAGACTGACAAGATCCTCTATACTACCACCACACAAGGAGAGCTGACAGAATCCTCTATTACTACACCACACAGGAGAGCTGACAGATCCTCTATACTACACCACACAGGGAGAGCTGACAGATCCTCTATACTACACCACACAGGAGAGCTGACAGATCCTCTATACTAACTACCAACAACAGGAGAGCCTGACAGATCCTCTATACTACACCACACAGGAGAGCCGACAGATCCTCTATACTACACCACACAGGAGAGCTGACAGATCCTCTATACTCACCACACAGGAGAGCTGACAGATCCTCTATACTACACCACACAGGAGAGCGACAGATCCTCTATACTACAACCACACAGGAGAGCCGACAGATCCTCTATACTACGACCACACAGGAGAGCTGACAGATCCTCTATACTTACACCACACAGGAGAGCTGACAGATCCTCTATACTACACCACATAGAGAAGCTGACAGATCCTCTATACTACACCACACAGGAGAGCTGAAGATCCTCTATACTACACCACACAGGAGAGCTGACAGATCCTCTATACTACACCACACAGGAGAGCTGACAGATCCTCTATACTACACCACACAGGAGAGCTGACAGATCCTCTATACTACACCACACAGGAGAGCTGACAGATCCTCTATACTACACCACACAGGAGAGCTGACAGATCCTCTATACTACACCACACAGGAGAGCTGACAGATCCTCTATACTACACCACACAGGGAGAGCTGACAGATCCTCTATACTACACCACACAGGAGAGCTGACAGATCCTCTATACTACACCACACAGGAGAGCTGACAGATCCTCTATACTACACACACAGGAGAGCTGACAGATCCTCTATACTACACCACACAGGAGAGCTGACAGATCCTCTATACTACACCACACAGGAGAGCTGACAGATCCTCTATACTACACCACACAGGAGAAGCTGACAGATCCTCTATACTACACCACACAGGAGAGCTGACAGATCCTCTATACTACACCACACAGGAGAGCTGACAGATCCTCTATACTACACCACACAGGAGAGCTGACAGATCCTCTATACTACACCACACAGGAGAGCTGACAGATCCTCTATTACTACACCACACAGGAGAGCTGACAGATCCTCTATATACTACACCACACAGGAGAGCTGACAGATCCTCTATACTACACCACACAGGAGAGCTGACAGATCCTCTATACTACACCACACAGGAGAGCTGACAGATCCTCTATATACTACACCACACAGGAGAGCTGACAGATCCTCTATACTACACCACACAGGAGAGCTGACAGATCCTCTATACTACACCACACAGGAGAGCTGACAGATCCTCTATACTACACCCACACAGGAGAGCTGACAGATCCTCTATATACTACACCACACAGGAGAGCTGACAGATCCTCTATACTACACCACACAGGAGAGCTGACAGATCCTCTATACTACACCACACAGGAGAGCTGACAGATCCTCTATACTTACACCACACAGGAGAGCTGACAGATCCTCTATACTACACCACACAGGAGAGCTGACAGATCCTCTATACTACACCACACAGGAGAGCTGACAGATCCTCTATACTACACCACACAGGAGAGCTGACAGATCCTCTATACTACACCACACACAGGAGAGCTGACAGATCCTCTATACTACACCACACAGGAGGAGCCGACAGATCCTCTATACTACACCACACAGGAGAGCTGAACAGATCCTCTATACTACCACCACACAGGAGAGCTGACAGATCCTCTATACTACACCACACAGGAGAGCCGACAGATCCTCTATACTACACCACACAGGAGAGCTGACAGATCCTCTATACTTACACCACACAGGAGAGCTGACAGATCCTCTATACTACACCACACAGGAAGAGCTGACAGATCCTCTATACTACACCACACAGGAGAGCCGACAGAATCCTCTATACTACACCACACAGGAGAGCTGACAGATCCTCTATACTACACCACACAGGAGAGCTGACAGATCCTCTATACTACACCACACAGGAGAGCTGACAGATCCTCTATTACTACACCACACAGGAGAGCCGACAGATCCTCTATACTACACCACACAGGAGAGCTGACAGATCCTCTATACTACACCACACAGGAGAGCTGACAGATCCTCTATACTACACCACCACAGCAGAGCTGACAGATCCTCTATACTACACCACACAGGAGAGCTGACAGATCCTCTATTACTACACCACACAGGAGAGCGACAGATCCTCTATACTACACCACACAGGAGAGCTGACAGATCCTCTATACTACACCACACAGGCAGAGCTGACAGATCCTCTATACTACACCACACAGGAGAGCTGACAGATCCTCTATACTACACCACACAGGAGAGCTGACAGATCCTCTATACTACACCACAGCAGGAGAGCTGACAGATCCTCTATACTACACCACACAGGAGAGCTGACAGATCCTCTTATACTACACCACACAGGAGAGCTGGACAGATCCTCTATACTACACCACACAGGAGAGCCGACAGATCCTCTATACTACACCACACAGGAGAGCTGACAGATCCTCTATTACTACACCACACAGGAGACTGACAGATCCTCTATACTACACCACACAGCAGAGCTGACAGATCCTCTATACTACACCACACAGGAGAGCTGACAATCCTCTATACTACACCACACAGGAGAGCTGACAGATCCTCTATACTACACCACACAGGAGAGCTGACAGATCCTCTATACTACACCACACAGGAGAGCTGACAGATCCTCTATACTACACCACACAGGAGAGCTGACAGATCCTCTATACTACACCACACAGGAGAGCTGACAGATCCTCTATACTACACCACACAGGAGAGCCAACAGATCCTCTATACTTACACCACACAGGAGAGCTGACAGATCCTCTATACTACACCACACAGGAGAGCTGACAGATCCTCTATACTACACCACACAGGAGAGCTGACAGATCCTCTATACTACACCACACAGGAGAGCTGACAGATCCTCTATACTACACCACACAGGAGAGCTGACAGTCCTCTATACTACACCACCACAGGAGAGCTGACAGATCCTCGGTATATACTTACACCACACAGGAGAGCTGACAGATCCTTATACTACACCACACAGGAGAGCTGACAGATCCTCTATACTACACCACACAGGAGAGCTGACAGATCCTCTATATACTACACCACACAGGAGAGCTGACAGATCCTCTATACTACACACCACACAGGAGAGCTGACAGATCCTCTATACTACACCACACAGGAGAGCTGACAGATCCTCTATACTACACCACACAGGAGAGCTGACAGATCCTCTATACTACACCACACAGGAGAGCCGACAGATCCTCTATACTACACCACACAGGAGAGCTGACAGATCCTCTATACTACACCACACAGGAGAGCCGACAGATCCTCTATACTACACCACACAGGAGAGCTGACAGATCCTCTATACTACACCACACAGGAGAGCTGACAGATCCTCTATACTACACCACACAGGAGAGCTGACAGATCCTCTATACTACACCACACAGGAGAGCTGACAGATCCTCTATACTACACCACACAGGAGAGCTGACAGATCCTCTATACTACACCACACAGGAGAGCTGACAGATCCTCTATACTACACCACACAGGAGAGCTGACAGATCCTCTATACTACACCACACAGGAGAGCTGACAGATCCTCTATACTACACCACAGGAGAGCTGACAGATCCTCTATACTACACCACACAGGAGAGCTGACAGATCTATTACTACACACACAGGAGAGCTGACAGATCCTCTATACTACACCACACAGGAGAGCTGACAGATCCTCTATACTACACCACACAGGAGAGCTGACAGATCCTCTATACTACACCACACAGGAGAGCTGACAGATCCTCTATATACTACACCACACAGGAGAGCCGACAGATCCTCTATACTACACCACACAGGGAGAGCTGACAGATCCTCTATACTACACCACACAGGAGAGCTGACAGATCCTCTATACTACACCACACAGGAGAGCTGACAGATCCTCTATACTACACCACACAGGAGAGCTGACAGATCCTCTATTACTACACCACACAGGAGAGCTGACAGATCCTCTATACTACACCACACAGGAGAGCTGACAGATCCTCTATACTACACCACACAGGAGAGCTGACAGATCCTCTATACTACCCACACAGCAGATCCTCTATACTACCCACACAGAAGACCGACAGATCCTCTATACTACACCACAGGAGAGCTGATAGATACTCTATACTACACCACCCACAGGAGAGCTGACAGATCCTCTATACTACACCACACAGGAGAACTGACAGATCCTCTATATTACACCAAGAGGAAGTGCTGACAGATCCTCTGTACTACACCACACATGAGAGCTGATAGATCCTCTATACTACACACACAGGAGAACTGACAGATCCTCTATACTATGAGGAGAGCTGACAGATCCTCTATACTAACCACACAGAGAGCCGACAGATCCTCTATACACATAACACAGGAGAGCCGACAGATCCCCTGTGCTACACCACACAGGAGAGCTGACAGATCCTCTATACTACACCACACAGGAGAGCCGACAGTTCCTCTATACTACACCACACAGGAGAGCTGACAGATCCTCTATAGTACACCACAGAGGAGAGCTGACAGAT
>ONZH01024322.1:0-33456 GCA_900303285.1 Rhinella marina
ATTATAAGGTGGGCTTCGGTGGCAGAAGGGACACCACTAGGAGGGAGCACTGAAGCCCGAGAGATGGCAGAAAATGAAGGGGTTTGCTTGAGTGGAATGGTGGAGCAGGACGAGTCTGAACCCTGGCTACATATGGATACTATATCAGCAGATGACAGCAGATCATCCGGCTGAGACTGAGATGAGCGTGCCATCCACTCCACTACCTCATCTACTTTCTCCTCCACTACAATTTTGCGCCTCGGTGGGTTAGCCTGGTGGAACAACGGCCAAGTATTGCAAATACTACTAATAGATGCTCCAGCTACAGGTCTTTTGGCACTGCTGCCCTGTCCCACCTTCTCCTTTTTTTTAAAGCTCAAAGTCTGGCTGGAACTGGACCCTTTTTGCTTATCCATTCCAGACATTTTTCAATTCACTCTGTGGCCCTGCAGCTAGTCTTTGTCCCTGTATCTCACTGTCTCTCCCTATCTCTCCCTATCTCTCCCTGTCTCTCTCTCCCTGCTTGATTAAATACTAGCCCTGAACTGGCCCTGCACTTGCCCTGCAGTATCCCTGATATCTGTAATATGGATTCCCAGAGCAATTACACCCCAATTTTCACAAAACAGGTCTCAGAGTCTCAGAACTTTACACACAGTGCTTCTGCTCGTCTCAGCAGTCGCAGCAGAAGTGATGCGTCACTGGCTTACCGAGCCTGAGCCAATCAGAGCAAGCCCTGCCCATTAGGTCAGGTGACCGCTTTCTTCCCGGGCTTTTGCGCACGATAAACGAACTAACAGTAAAAGATCGCTAATGAACTGAAATCGTACACAACAGCGTATACAGAAACTTATATGTAGCAATAGCGTATAATTTATAGGACAAACTACGTAGCGAATGCGTACAAAGCCGAAGCAAATTACCTAATATTCGGATTCGCTTTGCAGCTAAAAAATCCCAAGATTCGATACAAATCAACGAATCGACGAATCGATTCGCTCATCTCTAAAGCCAAGGTCTTGGCATTGGGTAATTTGGGCAGAGGAATGAAGTGGCACATCTTACTGAACCTATTCACCACAACCCATACCACTGTCTTACCCTTAGAGCATGGCAGGTCAGTGATAAAATCCATAGTCCACGTGTGACCACGGTCTATCAGGGACGGACGGGTAAGGGAAGTAACTCACCCACCGGACGTGTCTTTGGATTCTTGGACCTGGCACAGACGCTACAGGAAGCCACAATAGACTGAACATCTCTAGACATCGAAGGCCACCAATAAAATCTAGAGACGAGTTCTTTAGTGGCATTAATACTCGGATGACCGCTTAAAACAGAGTTATGGCACTCATCCAGAAGTCAGAAACGCAGATGAACGGGTCCAAACAACTTATCTCTGGGAGAATCAGGTGGAGCCAGATGTGGTTCCTCGGAGATTTCAACGTTCAGATCAGACGTAGTGGCAGCCACAATCATATTAGCCGGCAAGATGGGTTCAGGAGGATCATCAGGAGGCTGGAAAGCATGGAAGCTTCGAGACAGAGCATCGGCCTTGACATTTTTACTTCCAGGCCTAAAAGTGACACAAAAATCAAAATGGGTAAAAGACAAAGCCCATCTAGCCTGCCTGGGGTTCAATCGTCTAGCAGACTCCAGGAACATCAGGTTCTTATGGTCCATAAGGACAGTAATACGATGCATAGCCCCCTCTAAAAAAATGGCGCCATTCTTCAAAGGCCCATTTGATCGCCAAAAGTTTTCTATTGCCAGTGTCGTAATTCCTTTCGACCGAGGAGAATTTACGCGAGAAGAAGGCACATGGTTTTAAATTTGTGAAGATGGGAGACCCCTGGGAAAGTACAGCTCCTACACCATCCCCAGAAGCGTCCACCTCCACTACAAATGGTTTAGTTTGGTCAGGTTGGACCAAAACTGGAGCGTTGGTGAAGCACCTCTTAAGAGCTTCGAACGCCTCAATTACTATGGGAGACCAGTTAACAAGATCCACACCTTTACGAGTCAGATCCGTAAGGGGCTTGACAACTATTGAAAATTTTTTTATAAATTTTCAATAAAAATTTGCAAATCCAAGAAAACGTTGGAGCGCTTTCAAGGAGGAAGGCCGTACCCAGTCTAGAATCGCATGCACCTTGGAAGGGTCCATCTTAAAGGAATACGGAGTGAGGATATAACCCAGGAAAGCAACCTCTTGGACACCAAAAATACATTTCTCCCCTTTGACAAATAGCTGATTCTTTCGCAAAACCTCCAACACTTGTCTAATATGAGAGACATGCGAGTCCCAATCAGCCAAGAAGATGAGGATATCGTCAATATAAACGATCATAAATCTACCGATAAATGGCCTAAAAATATCGTTAACAAAATTTTGGAAGACAGCAGGTGCATTACTTAAACCGAAAGGCATCACAAGACATAGTAACCCTCCAGGGTTTTAAAGGCTGTCTTCCATTCATCCCCCTCTCTAATTCTAATCAGATTATAGGCCCTTTTTAGATCCAGTTTTGAAAACCAACAAGCTCCCTGTACCTGGTTCAACAGATCTGGAATAAGAGGCAATGGATACCGATTCTTAATGGTGATCTTATTCAGTTCCCTGTAATCTATGCAGGGCCTTAACCCTCCATCCTTTTTACTGACAAAAAAGAAACCTGCCCCATTGGCGACACAGAGGGCCTTATGTGCCCCTTAAGCAGACTCTCCTTCAAATACTCTTTCATAGCCTGACGCTAAGGGGCAGATAGATTGTAAATCTGACGCTTAGGATATTTGAATCCTTCAATGAGGTCAATGGAACAATCATATGGTCTATGAGGAGGAAGGAAGTCCATTTCTGATATGGAAAATACAGTCGTAAAATCTCTGATATACTGGGGGAGTAACGGTGAATCAACGGTAACCCCAGCTTGTAACACAGACTTACATCACTTATTACAATTAATCCCCCATTTCTCCAGTTCCCCTGTGGACCAATTAATAATCGGGTTATTACCAAGGCATACCAAGGATCAAATCAGCAGGTAAATTTTTCAGAATCAAGAAGGAACAAATTTCGGAGTGTATCGCACCAACAGTTAAAGTAACCTCAGGTGTACAAAACTCCACCCCCCCATTGGAAAGAGGGGTGGAGTCAAGGGCAATGATACAGATAGCACTCCTTAAAGGAATTATAGGCACCCCAAGAGATAGTGCAAAACAATAATCAATAAAGTTGGATGCCGATCCAGAGTCTATAAATGCTTCCCCGAAACACCTATACATGCCATAAACAATGGTAATAGGTAATTGAACTTTCTTTCTTACCACCTTGGGAAATAACTTACTCCCCGGGAAAACCTTCTTTGAAGGAGGAAGTTTGGGACTCTGTTGAAGCCAATGATTCATCTCGCCACAGTAGAAACATGCCCCTTTCAGACGTCTCTGATCCCTCATGGTTATCCCAAGCTGCATAGGTTCCTCTTGATGATCCTCTACCAGGGACCTCAGGGGCAGAGCATCAGGTGGAACTACCATTTGAATAAGAGTCTGGCGTTCTCTCCGTCTCTCCTGGAGGCGTTGGTCCAGTCTAATGGCTAAGGTCATAGTTGAATCTAAAGTGTCAGGGGAGGGATAACTCACCAACAAGTCTTTCAAGTCCTCTGACAGTCAAAAACTAAATTGGTTCTTAAGCACTGGATCATTCCAGCCAGAGGAAACGCACACCTCCGAAATTCGGTGCAGTAGTCTTCGACCGGACGGTTACCCTGACTGAGAGATCTCAGTTGACTCTCAGCCATAGCTGCTTTATCAGGCTCATCATACAGTAAATAACCTACAACCCCAGTCTCCCATCAAGAGAACCAGAAAAAGTACTCAACACAATAGAATTACATAAAATATAAAAAGTAATAATTTATTAGTATAGTACATAGAAAATATATATATCAAAAACAATAATGAAAAAAAAAAGGGACACAAAAAGAAACCCAAAAGTGCTGGCTAGAGTCATAGGCTAGACGGGAAAATACCACATCTCCCCATTCGATGTAACACGTCATAATGAGGGTAAGCATAGTCACAATAGATACCTATCACACCGAAATGTGACCTCAAGTAATAATGGGTGGCTATATACACTGTACATACTCGGCTACACAGGGATATAACCCAGAAAGAAAGAGGGCCCAAGGGTATAATAACTCTAGTAATGATAAACAGAATAACCACCATTAAACTTACCCATAGACATGATGGGGAGAGGTAAAACGCGGCTAACCCGAATAGCCACCAAACCTCTACGCGCTTTTCGCAATGAAAGCTTCGTCAGGAAGAGACACCTCCCAGAATCCGACCCCTTTTTATAGCTCGTCAGTAAGACTAAGGGAAAACACACCTGTTAGTGGTGTATAACGGCGCATCGCCAGAAGATGATGCGGCCAGAGAGACACGCTGCGGCGTCCAAGACGTCAGGGAGAGGAGTGAACTGAAAAATAAATCAAATAAAAACCTAAAATAATGTAATGTTACTATGTAATAAGCATAATATAGTAGTGAAAAAACAACCACACATAAAAAAACATTAATGGAAGTGTCGTAGAATCGAGTCCTGTGTCTTCACTGTTTCTTGAGGATTATATATCTGGGATTCACGAAGAGCCAAAAAGACATTAGAGGACGGGTCTGGGATCAGATATTGTATTCAGCAGTTCTACAAAATTAAAAGACATAAAACACATAAATATAAAATTATATAGCTAAATCATAAAAAAGGATTTAAAACTCAGAGCCTGATTCAGACCCTCTGGGGACACCGTATCCAGAAGGACCATCCATTTGGTCTCCTTTTGTAGCAGGCATTTTTTTAATATTGCCACCTCTGATACCCAATCTTACTTGGTCTATCCCTCTAAACTGCAACCCACTAGGATTGCAGTTATGGATCTCCCTAAAGTGTTTGGCAATAGGTTTCAATTTATTAATCTTATCAGCATCTTTGATTTCTGCAGCAGTTCTGATGTCTTTTATATGTTCCAAGATCCTGACCTTTAAAGCCCTAGTTGTCATGCCGATATAAATTAAATCACAGGGGCACTGAGCATAGTAGATGACTCCTTCTGTGTTGCAAGAAATATGATGTAAAATCTTGTATATCTTATCACCTTTCGAATTTGAAAAGGATTTGCATCGAAAGACATATCTACATGCAATGCAATGTCCACAAGGGACTGTGCCCCAACCAGGGCCTTTATCACCAAAGATACCCCCAGCTTTTGGTGCCACAAAATGGCTTTGAGTCAAAAGATCTCTCAGATTTTTAGACCTTTTCCAGGTCATAATAGGTGCTGGAGGGATCTGACCACGTAAATCCCGGTCAACGAGTAGCACTTGCCAGTGTCTGTTGAGAATGGTTTGTATCTGCCACCATTGATGATTGAAACCCATGATATATCTTGGGAAATTTATACTATCATTTGGAGATTTTTTCAACCTCCCACTCAAAAGAAAGGGTCTCAAAACATTTTTAGCTCTCACATACCCCATTTTGATAGATTTCTCTGAATATCCTCTGTCCTTAAAGCGTTGGCCAAGATCCTTGGCTTGACGCTCAAAACGATCATCATTTGAACAGAGTCTTTTAATTCTATAAAATTGGCCTGTTGGAATAGCCCTCATAACTTGTGGGTGGTGAGAGGAAGAGAAATGCAACAGAGAGTTGGTAGATGTGGGCTTCCTGAAGACATCTGTCTCCAAGAGACCCCCCTCACCAACCACAATCTGTAAATCAAGAAAATCAATGCACATAGTGCTCCAATGCCAAGTCAAGCGGATGTTAAGGTCATTCCTATTTAGGGTAACCAAAAACTGAGTCAAGTGCGACGTCGAGCCCTGCCAGATGAACAAAACGTCGCCTATATATCTCGACCACGAGACCACGGCATCATGACCAGTTGTATCCATCACTACTTCCCTCTCCCACAGCCCCAGGAACAAATTGGCATAAGAGGGCGCACACGTTGCCCCCATAGCCGTTCCCCGGAGCTGCAGGAAGAGGCGGTCCTTAAAGGTAAATACATTATGGTTCAAAATGAACTCTAGAAGTATCATAATAAGATCTATCAACTCACTATCCACATTTGTCATCTGTAAAAAGGTCCTTGACGCCCGCAGCCCATGGTTGTGACATATAGACGTATATAGGGACTCGACGTTGCACGTGACCAAGACCATGTCAGCGTCCAGATGTACCCCATCAAGACACCTCAGCACGTCAGACGTGCCCTTTACAAAAGAGGGTAAGGTCTCCACACATTTCTGCAGATAAAAATCCACAAATCTACATATAGTTTCGCAGAGGCCCCCAATCCCCGCCACAATAGGCCTCCCAGGAGGTCTAATCAGATCTTTATGTACCTTAGGGAGTAAATAAAATGTTGGAAGCACCGGAAAATCAATAGTCAGGCCCTCCAACATTTTGGCACTGATAATGCCTTGTTGATGTGCATTCTTAAGATCTCATCAAGTTGGTCCTTGTAGCGGGGAAGGGGGTTAGTCTCCAATTTACGGTAGCAACAACCATCCTTACAGGGGTGGATTAAGGATCCCATGGGCCCTGGGCAGTTTATAATGCATGGGCCCCTGCCCCGCCCCCCACACGCTCCACCCCTGCCCCGCCCCCACACGCTCCCCCCCTGCCCCGCCCGCTCCACCCCTGCCCCGCCCCGCCCCCACACGCATTTTGCCTCCTTAAAAAAAAATAAATGCAACTAGCTGAGACAATTTGAATCAGACCTCCTAAGGATGCGCACTGATGGCAAAGACAGTTTAAAACTTTAGGTCACCAGAGATAAGTCACTGGGTAGAAAATTCTTTATAAGACAACAAAAAGGCTTTAAACAGAGGTAAATAGTGACTTTATTGTAAACAAATTGGTGCCAACTAACTAAAGGGTTGCTAGGACATGTGTTGGTCATAAAAGGAACAATAGCTTTTAAAGGGAACCTGTCATCACCTTCATGCTACCCATACTAAAGGCAGCATAAAATAGTGACAGGTGAGTTGATTTCAGAGGTCTGTCATTTATAAGTTAAAAGTAAGTGGTTCCCGAGAACCAACCTCTCAAGGGCCCTTGTCTGTGAACTCAGCCTCTCTGGCCCTTGTCTGTGCCACCCTGCCCCCCCCCAGCCCTTTCTTTTGACCCTGCTCTGTGCACCACCCTGGCCCTTTCAATGTAGCCCCTGGTTCTTATCTGCGCCCCTTTGGCTGTGCCTACCTGGCCCCTGTATGCACCCCTGGGATCTGGCCCTTGTCTTTGTACGCCTCTTCCTGGTCTGCGCCCCTGGGCCCTTATCTGTGCCCCACTCCCTCTTTGTCTGCGCCTCTCTGGTTCTTGTCTCTGCTGCCCCCTGTGTGCGCCACCCTGGCCCTTATCTGTGCACCTCTCACCCCCCTTCCCCCCCAGGACCTTGCTTGTGACCCTGCCCCTTACCCCTTATCTGTGCACCACTGGCCCTTTTCAGTGTAGCCCCTAGCCTTATCTTGGTCCCCCAGGCCTTGTTTGCACAGGTGTACTGTGACATCACTGTGCTTATTATCCCTGGGCTGTAACATTGCAGTGTTTATTATCCCTGTACTGTGACATCACTGTGTTTATTATCCCTGTACAGTGACATCACTGTGTGTATTATCCCTGGACTTTGACATCACTGTGTTTATTATCCCTGTACGGTGACATCACTGTGTTTATTATCTCTGTACTGTGACATCACTGTGTTTATTATGCCTGTACGGTGACATCACTGTGTTTATTATTCCTGTACGGTGACATCACTGTGTTTATTATCCCTGTACGGTGACATCACTGTGTTTATTATCTCTGTACGGTGACATCACTGTGTGTATTATCCCTGTACGGTGACATAACAGTGTTTATTATCTCTGTACTGTGACATCACTGTGTTTATTATCTCTGTACGGTGACATCACTGTGTGTATTATCCCTGTACGGTGACATAACAGTGTTTATTATCTCTGTACTGTGACATCACTGTGTTTATTATCTCTGTACTGTGACATCACTGTGTTTATTATCCCTGTACTGTGACATCACTGTGTTTATTATCCCTGTACGGTGACATCACTGTGTTTATTATCTCTGTACGGTGACATCACTGTGTTTGTTATCTCTGTACTGTGACATCACTGTGTTTGTTATCTCTGTACTGTGACATCGCTGTGTTTGTTATCCCTGTACAGTGACATCGCTGTGTTTATTATCCCTGTACTGTGACATCACTGTGTTTATTATCCCTGTATGGTGACATCACTGTGTTTATTATCCCTGTACGGTGACATCACTGTGTTCATTATCTCTGTACTGTGACATCACTGTGTTTGTTATCCCTGTACTGTGACATTGCTGTGTGTATTATCCCAGTACTGTGACATCACAGTGTTTATTATCCCTGTACTGTGACATCGCTGTGTGTATTATCCCAGTACTGTGACATCACTGTGTTTATTATCTCTGTACTGTGACATCACTGTTTTTTTTATGTCTGTACAGTGACATCGCTGTGTTTATTATCCCTGTACAGTGACATCACTGTGTTTATTATCCCTGTACAGTAACATCGCTGTGTGTATTATCCCAGTGCAGGAAGAGGTAAGTGGTCTGTGTTTGTGTGTTTGTTTTTTATTTTTCAGGGTCGTGAATGCATAGGACTACGTCGGATTCGGTGGACTACGTCGGACCAGCTTTTTTTTTTTAATAAAATGGTCAAACAGGGGTCTGGGGGAGTGTTTATTTCAATAAAATGTTTTAAACTTGTGAGTGTGTATTTTTTTTTACAATACTACAGTTTTAGTAATTACGGCGATCTACAGACGGCCCTGATTACTAATACTGGGCTTAGTGCTTGCCGGTATGGCAGGCCAGCACTAACCCCAACATCTATTACCTCGGCACCCACCGCCACCAGGGGTGCCGGGAAGAGCCGGGTACCCGCAGGACCGGACCTTCTAAATTGAGGGTCTGGCTCTGGGGCGGCTGCAGGCTGGTACCATTAGGCTGGGAAGGGCCAATAACCGTGTCCCTTCCCACCCTGGTAGTGCCAGGCTGCCGCTGCTGGTTGTATCTGGCTGGCGAAGGAAAAAAGGGAGGGCCACGCCATTTTTTTTACAAAAATAAATAATTTTTTTTTAAAAATGGCGTGGGGTCCCCCCCTTTTTTCCTTCAACAGCCAGATACAACCAGCAGCGGCAGCCTGCGGGTACCCGGCTCTTCCCGGCACCCCTGGTGGCGGTGGGTGCCGAGGTAATAGATGTTGGGGTTAGTGCTGGCCTGCCATACCGGCAAGCACTAAGCCCAGTATTAGTAATCAGGGCCGTCTGTAGATAGCCATAATTACTAAAACTGTAGTATTGTAAAAAAAAATACACACACACAAGTTTAAAACATTTTATTGAAATAAAC
Source organism: Rhinella marina (assembly GCA_900303285.1). Lineage (NCBI taxonomy): Eukaryota > Metazoa > Chordata > Amphibia > Anura > Bufonidae > Rhinella > Rhinella marina. The sequence continues at coordinate 9,458 of ONZH01024322.1, forward strand.
ACTCCCCCAGACCGCTGTTTGACCATTTTATTAAACAAAAAAAAAAAGCTGGTCCGACGTAGTCCACCGAATCCGATGTAGTCCTCTGCATTCACGACCCTGAAAAATAGAAAACAAACACACAAACATAGACCACTTACCTCTTCCTGCACTGGGATAATACACACAGCGATGTCACTGTACAGGGATAATAAACACTGTGATGTCACCGTACAGAGATAATAAACACAGTGATGTCACCGTACAGGGATAATAAACACAGTGATGTCACCGTACAGAGATAATAAACACAGTGATGTCACAGTATAGAGATAATAAACACAGTGATGTCAAAGTCCAGGGATAATACAAACAGTGATGTCACTGTACAGGGATAATAAACCTCAGATCAACGTCTTGTGCCCCCTTCAGACCTCAGATCAGCGTCTTGTGCCCCCATCAGACCTCAGATCAGCGTCTTGTGCCCCCATCAGACCTCAGATCAACACAATGTGCCCCCATGTGCCCCCATCAGACCTCAGGTCAGCGTCTTGTGCCCCCCTCAGACCAGCGTCTTGTGGCCCCCCTCAGATCAACACAATGTGCCCCCATCAGACCTCAGGTCAGCGTCTTGTGCCCCCCTCAGACCAGGGTCTTGTGCCCCCCTCAGACCAGCGTCTTGTGGCCCCCCTCAGACCTCAGATCAGCCCACCCAGCCACTTTAAAAAAAGCATACTTACCTGTTCTGGCCGCCGCTGTCCTCAGGCTCCCCGCTCCACTGTCTTCCCTGCCGGCGCGCACTATGACATGACGCTGCGTCAGGTCATAGTGCGCGCCGGCAGGGAAGACAGTGGAGCGCGGAACCTGAGGACAGCGGCGGCCAGAACAGGTAAGTATGCTTTTTTTAAAGTGACTGGGTGGGCTGATCTGAGGTCTGAGGGGGGCGCGGGGCCCCCCATGAAATCATTGGAGCGGGGGCCTGGAGCAGTAGCTCCAGGTGCTCCAATTATAATCCGGCCCTGGAAGCGCGGCAGATATTAGAACATGGCAACCGCATTAAAGTGATGTGCGCGCCATGTTCTATGTATCGGACAGCAAGAAAACTCGGTATCGAGCTTCGGTACCTACCGCACTAGGTACCGAAACCGTACCGAGTTTTCGATATATCGTGCAACACTACATTATACCACACAGAGCCAAATACCACTGTCCATCACAAAATACTCCCAGCAGCACAAAACTAAAAACTTCCAGTGGCCGGACATGAGGAGGGCCCAGGTGGCCCCCTGGGCATCGGCCCATCGGGATATTTCCCTGTAAGGTCTATGGCCAATCCGCCCCTGCCCAGTAGACTAATTTAGTAGGATTCAAGGAAGGTTCTCATCATAACTACTGGCAGTAGTTATGATGAGAACCTTCCGTGAATCCTACTAAATTAGTCTACTGGGCAGGGGCGGATTGGCATTAGTACTACTACTAATACTATCTATTACCAGCTGCAGAGCACTTGTCCTTCCCGCTCCCGGTGGCTGGCATGGTCTGTTCTGGCGGGTGTTCTCAGGAACGTCGCAGGCGGCGCGATGACGTCATCGCGCCGCCCACGCCGCCCGCCTCACAATACAGCGCCACCCACAGGAGCCCGACTAAGAGCTGGATGGGCCAGCCTGCCTCACCCGGCCCGCCTCATTACAGGTGCGTGTGCGCCGACAGCACCGCTGCAGCCTGCACGCCCCCCCTCCCCGCAATGCGATTATAATGGGGGCAATTCTGCCTGGGCCCCGGGCGGTTGCCCAGATTGCCCTCATTATAATCCACCTATGCATCTTTAAGCTGTCTAAAAGCTTCTTGTTCGTACATCTCCACTGGCCAAATCACAACACTGCCCCCCTTATCAGCAGGTTTAATAACCACATTTTTCAAGTTCTGAAGATCACGCAAATCTCTTCTCTGCTCTGCTGTAAGATTGTCTCTAATACCCCTATTATGTATCTTAGTCAGATCCTGTTTCACTAGTCTGACAAAAATCTCAACAGCAGGACATGAAGACATCGGGGGCCAGTGTTGTGATCGGCGATGCAGATGGATGGGAAATTTAGACATATCCTCTATCTGTACATCTTCCTGGAGATCCTCCAGGTCTTATATGGCCCGGAGCTCCACAGGAGAGAAAGAACTCCCCTCTCCAATCCTACCAAAATGTTTCTTAAATAACAATTTTCTGGCGAAGAGCTCCAAGTCTCTCACCGACGAGAAGTAATCAAACTTCTCAGTCGGTGAGAAAGTCAGACCCCTACCCAGCAAAGATAGTTGGGACTCAGTAAAGGGCACGTCAGACAAATTTATTACCTTCACAGTCTCTTTGGTCGCTTGTCTACCCGGTTGTTGGGTCCATTTTTTCTCTTTATAGAGGATGTTCTTAGACGCGAGGGCCATACTTCCTCGCCATCTTTTCCGCCAGATCCCCGGCGTACCTCTAAAAAACGGTCCACACATGTTGAACCACTAAACGCTGGTGTGTTTGAGGTAGACAAAGATGGAGCTCTAGAACGATTTCCTTTCTGGCTCCACAGTAAACCCAATGCCTGAAAAAATGCTTCCACTGATGCCAGACAGGGTGAGACTGGGGGAAGCGAAAAAGCCCACTCTTGGGGGGTCTCCTTGCAACCAAGAAATAATAATCCCAACCCTCTGCTGCTCAGAGCCCAAAGAATGTGGGCGTAACTTGAGGTAGAGCTTACAACTCTCCTTAAAAGTAAAAAAAAAAACTTACGTTCCCCAGAAAAACGGTCAGGCAGTTTAACTTGGGGTTTGATATTTTGTAAGGAGGAAGCAGCTACAGGTGCGGTCTGTAGCTGCTCCTGCTGCTGCTGCTGCTGCCTTTCCACCAGATCTTGTATGACCTGAGCCATGTTGTGCATCTGGTCGGTCAAATGCAGCATAGTCTCCATGGTAAGGCCTGTGATTTTGTCACGTTCTGTCACTATTACAGGGGTATGTGCAGCCCTGAGCTTAACCCCAACCTCTAACCCTGCCTACTTGCATAGCCCGTCCTAGGCAACGGCGTACAACTAGTCAACGTTTCCTAGCCTAGGTACGTGCTGGGGCGTACAGGGAGGGGGAACAACGAGGAGAAAACAATAAACAAAGACAGAACAGACACAATAACGGATAGTCAGCAAGCCGAAGTCAAAGCAGGAAGTAACGTCAAAACCAGGGGAGCGAGCAGGAGCAAGGTCTAATAAACAAACCGAGTCAAAACCGAGAAGGAGCGAAGTGCCAAGAGATGAGACTGGGACGTAGTCGAAAAACACAAGCCGGAGACAAGTACTGAAGTCACAGAGGATCACAAGCACTGGTAGTTAGACTAATCACGGGCAACCTGTGGCTGGCAGACTGCCTGTTTAAATAGGGCTCCAAGTAGGTCATGTGACGGGGCGGCGTCACGTGACCTAACTCCAAAACTGGAACAGGAAGTTCTGGCTTCCCTGCCAGTACTCATAGGAATGTCACGTGATGTGGCCAGCGTCACGTGACCTATAGCACACATATTCATAGCTGAGCACTGGCCCTCCTGCCAGCACTCAGAAGCTCCTCCTACCGGTCGTCAAGGGGATGGGGAGGACGCCTGCTGGGAGAGACATTATTGAGACATCCTTCACACTTAAACATGGTCTGGCCAACTGTATCTTTAACCCTTTATCCCTCAGTTGGAAATTACAGCCACTATTGCAAGAGTAGTATTGCCAGCCATAGATTCTACAGAAGGAGAAAGAGGGAAAGAGCACTACAATTCCCATCCTTGCTCAGCGGCTCGTACATTGCTATCTGGGTAGATCTGAACTGTGATTTATTTGAAACTGTGTTTTGTTACCGTTGGATGTACTACAACTCACATTCTGCACTTTAGTAAAGAGGGATGTTTATTTTCCACAGGCCTGGTTACTGACTTCCATACCATACACCTAGGGTGGCCATCTGTCCGGTTTTTGGACGGACAGTCCGGTTTTTGGACTCCTGGTCCTCCGTCCGGCTAAAGGCCAGGACGGACGGCCAGAAGTCCTCCTTTTCAGGGGCGCAGGAAGCAATGAGTGCTTCCATCAATACAGATGGAAGCGCTCATTGCTGGAGCGCAGGAGCTGGGTCCTGGTACTCACCGCTCAGCTCCTGCGCTCCGGTACCTTCTTTGCTGGTCTTCCTTTCTGCGCTGCACACGCCTGACTGGTACAGCGTCAGGACGTAGTGGGCGCACTCTGACCTGATGCTGCACGCAGTCAGGTGACAGTGCAGCGCGGGCAGTGAAGAGAGAAGAGTGTCGGAGCGGAGCTGCAGCCCAGGAGAGGTAAGATTTTTATTTTTTTTTATGGGGCACAGTGGGCTGATTTGAGGTCTGAAGGGGGCTGCCAGGCTGATCTGAGGTCTGATGAAGGGGGCACGGCACTACAGGCTGATCTGAGGTCTGAAGGGGGCACTATAGGCTAATCTGAGGTCTGAAGGGGGCACTACAGGCTAATCTGAGGTCTGAAGGGGGCACTACAGGCTGATCGGAGGTCTGAAGGGGGCACTACAGGCTGATCTGAGGTTTGATGATGGCACAGTGGGCTGATCTGAGGTCTGAAGGGGGCACAGTGGGCTGATCTGAGGTCTGAAGGGGGCACTACAGGCTGATGTGAGGTCTGAAGGAGGCCCTGTGGGCTGATGTGAGGTCTGATGGGGGCACTGTGGGCTGATCTGAGGTCTGATGGGGGCACAGTGGGATGATTTGAGGACCATTACAGCGGGTCCTTATTATTTCTGGGAGCACTACTGGAGGCACTATGGGAAAATGGTTTCTATTATGGGGAATTATTACTACTATCAGGGGTACTATTTGGGGTGTTACTATTATTAGTACAATATGGAGGGCACTACTGCTAAAAAGGGATACTGGTGGAGCATTATCACTATTGGGGCACTATTACTAATGGGACACTCTAGGAGAGAATTATTAGTGGGAGCACGGTGACTATATGGGGTCCTACCTATATGGCACTGTTATATCTACAGTATAGTATTTGGGGACATTGGGGAGCACAGTGGGCGCAGTATTTTAGGCAGCAGCGGGATAACAGTAAAAGTGGGTAATCTATGATGTCTTTGTGGCAGAGAGAAGATGGAGCTGAAAGATGTGTCATGGCGGTGTGGGCCAAATAGAGAAGATGAGAAAAGAGAAGATCTACATCAGGAAGACGTCACTGGATGTAAGAGGTAAGTGGTGCTGTATCATCTGGTATGTCTGGTGCTGGTGAATGTAATGTCCATCCAGATATGTGTCACCTGCCGGTATATGGTATGTTACTGCTGCAGCCAATCAGTGCTCTAATGCTGAGAACTGGCTGCAGTGGTCACATGCCATACACCTGCCCATCAGTGTGCACATCACCAGCACTATGACAGATGTGCACACTCGCCCATTACATGCCTGTCAGTCTTTGTTTACGTGGCAGCAGTAATGATGCCAGAAAGTCCAGCGTGTCACAGGCGTCACCACTGCAGCCATATAACCAAAGCATTCAATGGCAGGGAGGGAACAGCTGAGAATTGTGGATTTCTTTTCCATCTGCCATATTTTATTTTTAATTACTGAACAGTCCTCTTTATTCTAACCATACTAGAGCGGTATTTTTATAGTTAGGCTTGCTGGCTTGAATTTTCACATGGTGGGGGTGGGGGTGCCAGATCCCATCGGACCTGTGTATGTGTGGTAATAGCCAGGGGAGGTGTGATGGGTGACGGTGTACGAGCCGATTGGGGGGCGTGGTTTAGCAGATTGGGGGCGTGGTTTAGCAGATTGGGGCGTGGTTTAACATGTTGGGGGTGTGGCCGAAAATGTCCTCCTTTTTGAGATGAAGCCGGTGGCCACCCTACATACACCAGATATTGCAACCTACATCTCCTGCCTGGCACTGATATCAATCCTATAACATTAAGGGCAACCCAACTACCATCAGACAAAAGTCGCAACATCAGGGTGTGCCCAGAAGGAAGAAAGGGTGCTCCCTCCTCACACTGCCCTGCCCCTAAGTAGCATTGATGTGAGGGTTGCCTCTGTGATTGGCTGTTACAGCCAGAGCCACTACCACTCTCATCCTCTGTTCTGCTCCTCTGGGGCCTGCAGCAGAAGCAGCAGAAATTGCAGGGGAAGCTGTCAGTATAAACAGTATTGTGTGCAGAGTACATGCAGTGGATGGGCAGAGCAAGCAGTCTGTGTGGTGCAGCTTAAAGGGGTTGTCTCATCTCAAACGGTGGGGGTATATTGCTAGGATACTCCCCCATTGTCTTATAGGTGCGGGTGCCACTGCTGGGATCCACACCTATATCGGGAACAGAGCCCCGAAAGTGGTGGCTGGAGGACTCCAGTCCGGCCACCATCAAGTGCTCTCCCTATAGAAGTGAATGGTAGCACACCGGCATGACTGGCCACCAATCCCATTCACTTCTATGGGCTCGGCTATTTTCAGCGGCTCCATAAAATGAATGGAGGGCGGTTGCACATGTGCAGTCCACCACTTTCAGGGCTCAGTTCTCGATATATATAGATGCGGGTCCCAGCGGTGGAACCTGCACCTATAAGACATCTCATTTTCTGAGATGAGACAACCCCTTTAAGCTAATATATTGTAAGTAAAGGGGGTTGTCATTTTGCTAATTTCTGTTCTATTGCGCATTAACCTGCAGCCATTTTGTTATTTTATTTCCTGTGGTGTTAAGTACCTATTATGTACAGAGCACCTTGGAAACTACGTAGCATTTATTCAGTAAACTATTTAACATAGCTCGTTATACCGTATACTCTAATAGCTCTGTTTTTTAAATTATAAAGATTTGCCTTTGGTTTTAATTTAAAAGAGTGCCCTTATCCACTAAGTGGTTTAATTCTTCACATTTCTGGAAATTTACATCTAAGGCCAAGTTCACACGCAGCAGATTTGTTGCAAATGGTGTATTCCATTTGTGTGAATAAGGTTGTTTCTGCATCCTACATGGACTTCTGCGAACCCTACTCAGATGTGTAGGAAAAATAAAATACATTTCTACCCCAAAAACATTTGCTGCCTGTGAATATATCTATCCCATGAGACGGCAATTCCAGTATGGTCATCACTTCAGATTAAGCAATTACACTGCAGTTCCCTGTTTTCTTATTATTTGCCCTTTGAGAATTTCCTCTGATGAGTTTACAGATAATAATAAAATGAAAACGAAAGAGGAATATTGTGACAAAGCAAAAAATACGTAATCTTACCCAGAGAAAAAAGAAAATGATAAAATAAGCCTGTAGAGGGAAGCTGTTGAGAGACTGGTAGCGGAGATCAGCTCATTATAGTGAAAATTATGGGATGTACAGAGAATAAATTCACAAAACTAGAATTTAGACAGCAAAAACTGAAACCAAAATAGATGCAAGATTACAGCACAGAAATAATGAATTGGAAAACAGTTTACAGCAGAGAATAATACATGTGAAGTGAGAGTGAGTTCCCCATGGAGACTCCACGTAGAGACAACTGTGTGCGGAGAAGTGACAGTGTACATAAATCTGAGTGTCTTCATGTTTGTGAACATTCTTATTCAGCCAGGTCATGATATATCATTAGAAAAAAGTAAAAGCAACTGGGTTTGTTATATTTTTTTTTTCTTGGAGATTTTTCACTAACCATCCAACTTGCTTTCTCAATTGGAATAACTTACAAAGAATCTGTGACATTAAGTACTGGTGCCTCATGCTTCAGTCAGCATAATCTGTTTATCATAAACAACAAAAGGACAAGGACCTCATTGCATCTCTGTCTGCTTTAAACCCAACACTTTGAGATAGCAGCTGGTTCAACCAAAAAAACCCACTGCCGAATACAAGAAGAGCAAGGAGTGCCAAGTCTTATATATTATAGAAATAAAACAGCAGCTATACCAGCGTATGGTCCAGCCCAGAAGGGCCATTACCTGTGGTCTGGACTCAGCTATGTATCACAAAGGACACTCGTTTGATGACATCTTAGAGACGGGAGGACTGGTTCATTATAGGTATTAGGCTATATATGTTAAAATGTAAAAACCAAGTTGGAAGAACTGCCCCTTAAAATGCAGTTGTAACACCTCTCCTGAGGCAGTTTAATCACACCTAATAGCTCCGGTCAAGCAAATGCAATCAACATCTTAACACCTTGACCTCATGTTATGATAAACAGATTATGCTGTCTGAAGCATGAGTCACCAGTATTTGGAGATTTTTTGTACTAGTTATTTTAATTGAGAAAGTCCAGTTGCTTTGACTAATTTCTACTGGTATCTGGTGTTCCTTCAGTACATATGGGGAAGAATAGCTCCACAATACAGCAATTAAATGAGCATGCCACAATCTTTCTGTCAGATTCACGAAGAGCAAAACCTCTATATGAAATCGGTGGTACAATAGGGCCCCATACCAGCTTATTATAGCTTTATGTATTTTTTACAGTGCCATAATATGACTGTGTATAAAGCCTCAGGCTGACACTGAAAGGCATACTTAATAGTTTAAAGGCTAGGAACACCTTCAGAGGCATTTTTTCATGATTGCATTTTACTCATTTTGGGCTAAAAATATTTTTTTTCAATTGGTCTTTATTAAAGGGGCTATCCAAGTTATTTTTTATTTATGGCCTATCCTCAGGATAGCTCATCAATATCAGATAGGTTGGGGTCCGACACTGGGCAACCCCGCCAATCAGCTGGTTGAAGAGAAGGCGTGCTTGGTGTCCTTGCTGCCTTCTCTTCATTGTTTACCTGCTTTCCATTGCAACAGCAGTGGTGAGCAGGTTTAACCCCTTCAAGACACAGCCAGTTTAAGGTCAGGAAATCAGAGCTACATGAGCTCAAGTCAAGTGTCAAAGAAAACAGAAAGTGACAGCATGCAAAAAGATTGATTTTTAACCCCTGTATCTCAGAAACAGCTGAACATTTTGAAATTGAAATTGAAAAAAATATTCTTACTCCAACATGAGTAAAATGCAATCATAACAAAATACTGAAGGTGTCCATAGCCTTTAATCCACCACCAATACCGAAACCTACAGTGCCAAAAGTAACACATATTGTTTTCTAATTTGGACACCAATACACAGGCTAAGGCCACAAAAATGTGACTACCTGACTTACTGTTTTACTCACTGTGCATTATTTCAGGCGTAGAGGGGAGAATTTTCTATGAAAGCAGTTCTTACCCTTTTACACAATATCACGCAGGTAAAATCTTCCATGTCTTCAATGGTCAGACACAGATCTATAATATCACTTTACAGAGGGATTATGTGTCACTACAAAGTAATGGAAGGAATTGTTTCTGACATTTAACAGCTGCTGAACTGAGCTGAAATGGTTCAATTCACTCTAAAGTGCGCTGCAAACAACCGTATGTGTGTTTCAGAAGATAAATGCATGCAATCGCTCAAATGACGTTAAATATGTTATAGACAGTATACTGGATGTTTCTATATTTAATAATGACTAGGCCTTCTTCATACCTGAGACTGAAACAAAAGCAGGAGCATTGCTATCATGGAGCATGGCTATAACACGGCCATTACTATTGGCCATTATCATCGCTAGAACAAGTGCATTACTGCCACGGGACATTTGTACAACAAGCGCATTACTATCACAGGCATCACAAGAACATGGGCGTTACTATCAAGGAGCATGGTTAGAACAGGGCGATTACTATCACAGAACATAGCTAAAACAAGTGCATTGATGTCATAGACGTGGCTAGAACAATTGCATTACTATCATGGGTATGGCTAGAACAGGCATTACTATCAAGGAGCATGGATAGAATAGGGGCACTACTATTAAGGAGCATGCCTGGAACAGGGGCATTACTATCAAGGAGCCTGGATAGAACAGGGGCATTGCTATTAAGGAGCATGCCTCCTGGAACAGGGGCATTATTATTAAGGAGCATGTATAGAACAGGGGCATTACTATTAAGGAGCATGCCTGGAACAGGGGCATTACTATTAAGGAGCATGGCTACAACAAGTGCAATACTACCATGGAGCATGACTAGAACAGGGGCATTACTATCATGGAGCATGGCCAGAACAGGGGCATTACTATCAAGGAGCATGGCTACAACAAGTGCAATACTACCATGGAGCATGACTAGAACAGGGGCATTACTATCAAGGAGCATGACTACAACAAGTGAAATACTACTATGGGGCATGAGTAGAACAGGGGTAATACTTTCATCTATTTATTTAAAGTTTCTGTGTGTCGTTGCAGAGAGAAAGTCAATGTAGCTGACAGAAATTGATTTTTACCTTCATTTTTTCAATCCCTGCTTCGGTTGTAGTCTAAATTTTGTGTGTCATTGCAGAGAGAAATTCAGGGGGCATGACCTGACAGAGTTGGGGGTGTGGATTAGCAAAGTGCTTCGCATAGGTGATTTAATCTATTTCATTTAATGTTTCTGTGTGTCGTTGCAGAATGGCTGCAGAGTGGGAGGGGGCGTGGTCTGACAGAGTTGGGGGCGTGACTTAGCAAGACGATTCGAACAGTTGTAGTCTATAATTAGTCTATTTTATCTAAAATTTTTGTGTGTCGTTGCAGAGAGAAATTCACCCTCCCACCCCTGCATTTTTACCTTTATTTTTTCAATCCCCGTTGGCTGCGGAGTGGTAGGGGGCGTAACCTGACAGAGTCGGGGGCGTGGATTAGCAAGACGCTTCACATGGGTGTATTTAATCTATTTCATTTAATGTTTCTGTGTGTCGTTGCAGAAAGAAAGTCAACCTCCCACTCATCCCTGCAGCTGACAGAAGTTGATTTTTACCTTTATTTTTTCAATCCCTGCTGGCTGAGGAGTGGGAGGGGACGTGGCCTTACAGAGTCGGGGCGTGGCTTAGCAAAGCACTTCGCATAGGTGCATTTAATCTATTTCATTTAATGTTTCTGTGTGTCGTTGCAGAATGGCTGCGGAGTGAGAGGGGGCGTGGCCTGACAGAGACAGGACGTGGCTTAGCAAAAGGCTTCGAATGGTTGTAGTCTATAATTAGTCTATTTCATCTAAAATTTTTGTGTGTCGTTGCAGAGAGAAATTCACCCTCCCACCCCTGCAGCAAACAGAAGTTTATTTTTACCTTCATTTTTTCAATTCCCATTGGCTGCGGAGTAGGAGGGGGCGTGACCTGACAGAGTCGGGGGCGTGGATTAGCAAGACGCTTCGCATGAGTGTATTTAATCTATTTTATTTAATGTTTGTGTGTGTTGTTGCAGAAAGAAAGTCAACCTCCCACCCATCCCTGCAGCTGACAGAAGTTGATTTTTACCTTTATTTTTTCAATCTCTGTTGGCTGCGGAGTGAAAGGGGGTGTGGCCTGATGGAGTCGGGGTTGTGCCTTAGTGAGACCTGGGGCGGGGGTTTTAAGTACTTCTTTTAGGGTGGCCTGAATTAAAGGTCAATACCATGCTTATTTATGAGCCCATGCAATAGACAGCAGTGGAGGAAAACATCTTTTATTACTACTGAACTGTAGTAATAGAAAAAAGCATAAGTTATATTTATGGTAACCGGAATACCTTTAACAGTGTCAGTGAATAGAAATGGATGAGATCCTCAGCTGCTGATAATTACCTGGTTGTTATGGAAACCTGCCCTCCCTGTGTGTGCCTTTGCAGAGAATGGCAGTTGGAGTTTAAAACCAAAGTTCCCAGTTGTAATGTTGGCTAATGGAGATTATATTTTGGGAATATCTCAGGAACGGTATGTCCTAGAGAGATGAGACCTGGTCTAAAACCTTCCCGGACACCTGATGTACCTGTGTGCCGAATTTGGTGAAAATCGGTCCAGTAGTTTGGTCGCGCATAGAGAACAGACAGACAGACAGACAGAAACTCATTTTTATATTATTAAGAGATATTATGTTTTATCAATCGAATGGACAGTACATTTAATTATTATACATCAGCAATTTATGAAGGAGTCAAAGCTGGAGTCTGAAGTGTGAAAAACAGAATGAGCAGTTTGTGTTACCGACTCCACAGCCGTGGATACAAAGAGTAAAAAGGTTTTTAGTGAAATAGTAAAACAAAAAAACTGATGCAATTTATTGTCAATTTCAACTGTGTGTGTCCACTGGTAGTAGGGTCAGACTATCCATGAGAAGAAGAGACGATCCTCTGCCGGACCCAGTCCTTGACACAATATTGTACGTCAACATCCAGCAAAAGGCAAACTCCTTTGAACCCAATCACAAAGAACCCATTAGACATTGTTGATGTCCAGCTTATTAAAAAAGTTGATAATGCAACAATTGATATAGGTATATTCTGTATAGATGGAAAGTGAGCCCACAGGAACCAGAGACCGACACTGACTTCTGGACTTCATTAGTCCCATTATAGCATGATGATGTGGGGGCCAATGACACCCTGTGTACTATGTACTCTTATGACAAAGAAAACAAACAAAAATACTTGGGCACCACAAACTAAAATCTGTATCTCATAAGCAAAGAACGTTCTTTAAGTCAAGAAGTTAATAATCCCATTAGTTCAGTATCATGGCTATGCTTGGAGGTTTCTTAAGCTTTCATACTTACACCATGAAAAAAAATGAGGTGTCAGTGTCCTTACATGCTAATGAGTCAAAATATTAGATAGTCATTTATTCATTGAGGAAAATGATTCAATATTACACATCTGTATGTGACAAAAATATAATTAAATGATTTAAGGGTTAAATTAGAGGCATGTGTTTTCTATCAATGGAATGACAATCAGGTGAGAGTATGTGACCTGTTTTGTTTAAAGAATAGGGATCTATCACAGTCTGATCTTCATAACATATTTGTGGAAGTCATGTCATAAATAAAGACGTTTCTGAGGGCCTCATAAGATAAGTTGTTGATGCTCATCAGGCTGGAAAAAGTTACAAAACCATCTCTAAAGAGTTTGGACTCCACCAATCCACAGTCAGACAGAATGTGTACAAATGGAGGAAGCAGCAATACAACCCCAGCAGCACTGAGCAGTTAAGCTATAAATCCAAAAGTTAAAGGGATTGAGCAGTGTTAACATATTGATGACCTCAGGTTACTGTAGGTGATCAATACCAGGTCATCAGGTGTCCGACTCCAGACGTCCCCTCTAATCAGCTGTTTGAAAGAGTAGCGACACTCGTGTGAGCGCTGCTTCCTCTTCAAAATTGCCTGTGCGTTGTCTTATTTACAGCTGCAGCACAGTGTATTTACAACTGCTCATCCCATTCAGTTGAATACAGTGCACTGCCTCTACCAGCGAGACAACGCACAGGAAGCAGTGCTTACACAAACTCCACTACCACTTCAAACAGCTGATCGGTGAGAGTCTCGGCAGTTGTCCCCTTTGCCAATCTGATATTGATGACTTATCACGAGGACTAGTCCAGGGGCGTAGCTATAGGGGGTGCAGAGGTAGCAGTCGCTACCGGGCCCAGGAGCCTCAGGGGGCCCAAAGAGCCTTGTGCCACAAAAGAAGACACTAATATTATAGAAAGGGAATGCTGTCAAGTTACACCTCTGGCTGGAGGGAAGGGGTTAGGTCAAGAATTTGGCATGGGGGGGTGCCATTTAAATTTTTGCCCAAAGACTCTGTGCTCCCCTGCCCCTTGCCACAAAGCACTGAGGGAAGGGGGCCCAAGCTGAGCTGTGGCCCATGAACCTTTAGCTACGACCCTGGACAGGTCATCAATATTTTAGCACTGCACAATCCCTTTAAAAAAGACAGCAAATCATTTAGAAACATTCTGCAGTCTCTCTGTGTCGGCAGCAGAACCTCCTTCTCCAACTCCCCACCCTTCTCCATAGACTTCTACGTAATCTGATCCTTCTATCAGGGCTGCTTCTGCCCTCAAGAATCTCACCTCAGGTGGCAGTTTTCTGTATTTTTGAGGGGGCAGCATCCACACAGCATCTCGCCTCAGGTGGCAGTTTTCTGTATTTTTGAGGGGGCGGCATCCACACAACCGCCGCCCACCACCGCCTCCCCTCGTCTGGTGCGCAGGGAGCTGCAGTCCTGTCCCTCACCACTCAGCTCCCTGCACTCCTTCCCTCCTTCAGACTTCTCCCTGCTCCACCATTCAGCCTGCAGGCACAGATCGGGCTGCTGGCATGTGTGGGTGGAGCCTATAGCCGGGAATCTGCATAAGCTCCGCCCACACAGTCATGCAGAACGATCTGGGTCTCCAGGGAAGAAAGGACTTCAGGAATAGGACAAGGTGAGTAGGTACTGTGTTTTGTTGTTTTTTTGTTTGTTTTTTTTTAACACAGATGGCATGTCTACTACAAACGGGGTACAGAGGAGAGGGCATTAATACTAAAAAGGGGCACAGTGGGCATTAGTACAATAAAGGGGGACACAGAGGGCATTAATTTTACAAAGGGGGCACAGTGGGCATTACTACCATAATGGGGGCACAGTGGGCATTACTACCACAAAGGGGCACAAAAAGCACTACTATTTTTTTGCCGCAATCCACATGCGGCGGCCCCACGGTTGTGTGCATGAACCCGTACAATGAGGTGGTGAGCTGAACTGTATTTTTGCTTTATATTTGAGCACAGTTTCCTTAAAGAGGCATTCCCACGTTGGCTATGCCATCAATGTCTGATAGGTGCAGGTCCCACCTCTGAGACCCACACCTACACTTAGAACGGAGCAGCCGTCCTCCATTCATTCCTATGGGAGCGCCGAAAATAGGCAAGTATTTTCGGAAGTCCTATTGAAATGAATGGGAACTGGACCAAGCAAGTGTGGTCACTGCTCCATTCACTTCTCTGGGGCTTACAGCGCTCCCATAGGAATAAATGAAGGGTGCCCACTCATACACGGTGCACCCTCCGACACTATGTTGACTCCCTTGTAAGTGTAAGTGCGGGTCACAGAGGTGGGACTTGCACCTATCAGACATTGGGGGCATATTCTAGCAATATGCCCAAATGTCCAAAATGGGAATACCCCTTTAACCACTTCACGTCCGCCCATTGACTATAAACGTCCGTGAAGTGGTTGTTTATTTCTGAATGGACGTTTCTGAACGTCCATTCAGAAATATCAGCTGCACGCTAATCGTGCAGCTGCACAGTGGGGTACCTGCTGTCAGCAGGGTACCCCAAAGAGAAGGCAGGGACCGTTCCCAGGGCTCCCTGCCTTGTAGATCGCTGTATACACAGCGCTCACCGAGCGCTGTGTATACAGAGCAGGAAGCGCTATTGCGCTTCCTGTTCTGGCCTGGCGGTCACGTGATCGCCGGGGCCGGGAGAGTGCAGGAGCTGCCGGGTCTCTCATAGACCCGATCAGCCCTGCACTGAGGCTGTACAGCATAGTATTATGCTGTACAGCCTCTCTGGGGATGTATTTCCCCTGTAACTGGGGCTAATATGTCATCCCCAGTTACAGGAGAAATCAAGTATTATATAAAAAAAAAAAAAATCACATATAAAAAAAATAATTTTGCCCCAAATATGTCATTAAAAAAATGTTACAAATAAAAATAAATAAATAAAATATTATTTATTATTATTTATCATTTGGTATCACCGCGTCCAAAACAACCGGCTCTATAAAAACATCACATGATCTACCCCATCAAGTGAACTGCGTAAAAAAAATCTAATAAAAATTATGCCAAAACAGCTTTTTTTTTGTCGCCTCACCTACCAAAAAACATAATATCAAACAATAAAAAAGTTGTATGCAACCCAAAATGATAGCAATAAAAACGTCACCTCATCCCGCAAAAAATGAGCCCCCACACAAGATCATAGCCCGAAAAATGAAAAAAAAATGGCTCTTAAAAAATTGCAACACAAAAACATGATTTTTTTTCTAAAAATGCTCTTATTGTGTAAAACGTAAAAAAAAAAAAAAAATAGACATATTTGGTATCGTTGCATCCGTAACAACTGGCTCTACAAAAATATCATGTGATCTACCCCATCAAGTGAACGGTGTAAAAAAAATATAGAAAAATGCCCCTAAACTGCTTTTTTTTTTTAGTTAACCTCCCAAAAATTAGATTAAAAAGTGATCAGAAAGGCAGATGTACCCCAAAATGGTGCCAATAAAAAGCACAGCTTGTCCTGCAAAAAATAAGACCTCACGCAGCTCAGTCCACAAAAAAATTAAAAAGTTATCACTCTTACAAACCATGACAAAAAATTCCATGTTAGAAAATGCAGATGCTGCTCCTCCCCTTCTGAGCCCTGCCGTATCCCCAAATAACAGTTTACGACCACATGTGGGGTGTTTCTGCAAACTGCAGAATCAGGGTAATAAATGGGTAATAAATATTGAGTTTTCTTTTGTTGTTAACCCTTGATGTGTTACAGGAAAAAAATGATTAAAATGGAAAATCTGCAAAAAAAGTGAAATTTTGAAATTTCACATCTATTTTGCTTTAATTCCTGTGGAATACTTAAAGGGTTAACAACATTTCTAAAACCAGTTGTGAATAGTTTGAGGGGTGTAGTTTCTAAAATGGGATAATTTATGGGTGGTTTTATTATGTAAGCCTCACAAACTGACTTCAGAACTGAACTGGTCCTTAAAAAAGTTGATTTTGCAAATTTGCAAAAATTGCGTCTAAAATTCTAAACCTTCTACTGTCCTAAAAAAATAAAATGACACTACCAAAATGATGCCAACATAAAGTAGACCTATGGGGAATGTAAATTAAAATGGATGTTATGGGGTATCACTATCTGTCTTAAAAGCAGAGAGATTCAAATTTAGAAAACAGTGAATTTTTTCAAATTTTCGTTAACTTTTGGATTTTTTTATAAATAAAATTAAAACTTTTCGACTCAAATTTACCAGTAACTTGAAGTACAATGTGTCACAAGAAAACAAATCTCAGAATCGCTTGGATAAGTAAAAGCGTTCCAACGTTATTACCACATGAAGTCACACATGTCAGATTTGCAAAATTAGGCCAGGTCAGGAAGGGGGTAAATGGCCCGGATGGGAAGTGGTTAAGAAGACAAATTGTGTTTGGAGACAGTTTCACTGCTCATGGAAAAATAATATGCAAAGCACTATGTTCTAAAAAAGAGAACAGTCTCTCTAGTGCCAACTATAGTATAAAGCCTTGGAACATAGCAAGATAAAAAAGCCAAGCCATACATCCAGCAGATAGGAGACATTATTTCAGCTAGCTTAAAGATGCTTGGCAAAGTAGTCAACACATCTCA
The DNA here is from genome assembly GCA_900303285.1 of Rhinella marina. NCBI lineage: Eukaryota > Metazoa > Chordata > Amphibia > Anura > Bufonidae > Rhinella > Rhinella marina. The sequence goes on from ONZH01024322.1 coordinate 26,686, forward strand.
AATTATAATGTATGGTGAGAATTATACAATGCTTTACAAAGCTACTCAGTGTTAGAAATAGGAGTGTGGGCTCCTCAAGGGTACCCCCATGCTAATGAGGTTGAAAACCATTAACTTGCATATATCTGTCATTGGCTTTTGCTAAACATATCTGAATATCCATCAATGAATATTATTTCTTTTATGTTTTTTTTTTTTATGAAGGGTAAAAATATGCTGATTCATTTCTTATATTGTGGATGAAACTTGGTTTATACTGCATAGACATCCTGTGGAAAGACAACATTCCAGTTACCTGTGGCTGCCACTAGAGGGGGCTTACTGCATACTATCCAACATTAAAGTCAGTGGTAACAGAGTATGCAGTAAGCTTCTATCGCTTTCTCTAGTGGTAACTGGAGGCAACCTGTATGTTATCTTTTACACAAAGTGTACGGGAAAAGGTTTATTGAATTGGATTTTTCTAAAATCTTAAATGGATTGTCTCACTTCAGCAAATGGCATTTATCATGTAGACACAGTTAATACCAGTCACTTACTAATGTATTGTGATTGTCCATATTGCTCCCTTTGCTGGCTTGATTCATTTTTCCATCTCATTATACACTTTTTGTTTTTTCATGGTTATGGCCACCCTGCAATCCATTAGTGATTATGCTTGGACACTAAGGAAAAGAGCACAAGCCTCTCTGGTGGCTGTGACCGTGGTAGTGCTATAGTGTGCAACCACAGCCCATTGCTGGATTATTGGTTGGTCATAACCATGGACACAGGAATTGTATAATGAGAATACAAAAATGAATCAAACCAGCAAAGGAAGCAATATGGACAATCAAAGTATATTAGTAAGTGCCTTGTATTGACTGTATCTACATGATAAGTGCCTTTTGCTGAAGCGAGACAACCCCTTTAAGGAGTTTGATTGCATTAGCCAATAGAAACCTGGTCACATGACCCTTAGCAGCCAATAGAAGCTCACAGGCAGTTGGTCTCCACACACACCAGGTTTCCATAACAACCTAGCCAGTTCACTGCTGTTGGTCTTAACACTTAAAAATTAATTTGTGCAATTTTCAAGCCTGTTTTAATCTGCTAGGTGGTATAGACAGCAGGTAGATATATTGACATGAATACAAATAATAAAAATAAGTGCAAAATCTCCACTAGTTTCAAATTGATGACAGAACAATACAAATGTATAAAAAGTATTTAAATGTGAATTATGACGTATTGAGGCACTCAGTTAAAAGATATCACAGAAAAGCAGGAAGAAGTCAAACTAATTGGATGCAATCATTCATCAAGAACAGATGTTTGTCATTGTTAGATGACTTGATATGCAGCCAGACTTCAAAGAAATTTCTCTAGGATTCTGACGGCTAATGAGATGACTGGTCTCCATGTAACCAAAGTCATACTAAATAAGCTGGAACAGCTCAATGTATCTTCTGATGAGCGCAGGATTAAAATGTTAAAACACGATTATATACTTGCCAGCATCACAGACTAATTTCTCGTGACACTTTGTCGCGTAACAGATGCATCTACATTTAAATCAATGCAATTATTTTGTGAAGTTGGACGTTTGCAGGAAGAAAATTATAATCTGCCAAAGTTGTGTTTAAAATGTGTAGATCTAGAGTGCAGACGCAGGTGGGAGAATGGACACAGCATCCAAGGAATGATGTGCAAGCGTCCTATCCTAATTAACAGGACACGTGCACAAGACTGCTTGGGCAGGAGATCAGTAGAAATGTGAGACTTTAAAGGGGTTGTCTCATCTGGTGGCATATTGCTAGGAGCAGGGGTGCACCTAGCCCTTCTGCTGCCTAAGGCGAACACTAAAACGCCCCCCCTCTCCCCCATGCCAATTTCTTAAACTCACCCCTTTGCCATAATGAAAGCGCTCATTGCCCATGACATATCTTAGTGAAATGCCATCATGTCTCAGATGACGCAACCCCTTTAAGGCCATGTTCCTGTGGTGTGTATTACACATGGATTTTCTACAGTGTAATACCATACGAGCTAAGTAAATGAGATTTTGAAAATCTCATCTGCATTGTATGGAAACGTTCCATGCATAAATTGACCTGCAGTGCGGATTTTGAAATCTGCAGCATGTCAATTGTAAAAATGTAATAATTGGTCAGTTCACTGCTGATGAAATGGACTATTATTACAAGTGCCAAGTGAGTTGTATACTCAAACAGCAAAAAAAAGGATACAAAGCAAAAAGTAAGACTGGCTCTGCAAGTAATAATATCAAAGGTGTAAGCAGTACCCCAGTCTTGTAATGATTTTTTGACATGCTATGTACTGTTACACCAGCAGATGGCCTGGAGTGAGGGAGCATGTCCATCTGATACTGATCTAAATGCCTTTGGGGCTAGAGATACAGCTTATCTGTGAGGAACACTACTCCAGGGATACTGCAGAGTTCCAGACCACAGAAGGTCTGCAAGCTACATCATTTACAGTCAGAAGAGTGATCAGCACTACAGCTACACAGACTCTGCTACAGGTGAGGGAAAAAGTGTTAAGACACCTATCACCATAGTTCAGGACAGGCACACTCACAAGCCTGCATTTCATAAGTGAAAAGTGAACACCTATAGCCACAACTGCCAGCTTATTGCTGTTAGCAAGAGAATCAGGAGAGAGAGATTTTTGCTGGCTATTATATCAGACTACTGCTGGATGTACTTTTGCCCTCTTCTTGCATTTAGTAAATGTTCTTGCATTTATTCAACTTTTTATTCTTTTACTTCTGGCCTGATTCCTTGCACGATCTTTAAACTGCACTGATCCTCATGGAGCAATGGCTTGAGGGAGCACACCGTGACACAACTTCTCATCAGGGCCACTACTACTCCCATCCTTGGCACTGGCTCCTCAGGGGCTCACTGCATATGTGCCAAAAAAGATAGAACATGTACTATTCTTGTCTGTTTTTGAGGACAAGAATAGGTATTTCTATCATGGAGAAGGACATTTCAATCCACAAAATGTGGGAAGCACACGGCCAGTATCCGTGTTTTGCAGACCGCATAAACGGATACGATCGTTTTTTTGCAGGGCTGTGGAATGGAAGTGTGGATCCAGACAGCATATGGTCTGCTGTCCGCATTTATTGCAGCCCTATTAAACCGAATAGGTCAGCATCCGATCCACAAAATTGTGGAACGGATGCGGACAGAAAAAAATACGGTCGTGTGAATGGGCCCTAACCACGAGGCCTTCACTGTGACTTGTACTATGGTAACTCTTCTCTATAGGTGCCATGTGGTCTCCAATCTGATTGGTATTCCATTGGCCCTTTAACATCAGGTGAATGCTTTTACCAATATGCTCAGGACTGAGTTGCAGCCTGGAACGAGTAAGTCATATCCTGTCTTATTTGGATCTTAAGACGATATAATGAATAGATTTTTAAGCTCACGGATGCTAGATTTGCACATCACTTAAACTTGTGTCCACTGGAATTTATAATGTCCATTACATTATACCATATATATATGTACAGTAGGTCTTAAAATCCCATTCCCAGGTACCTGGGGGTATAAAAGGATTTCCCGATTCTAAACAGAGTCAATCCTGCTTGGTGTCAAGAGCTATGCACAGTGTACACTTTTAATTTGGGGCCAAATTATATAATATAAATATTGCACAAAACAAACAGCACTTTGTACCTCTTCAGACATCAAAACCTCTGAACATTTTTTAGGATGACTTCACTGATTATAATAATATTATTATTATTCATTTACTTCCAACAAAAACCTGTTTCCAGATACTTTGTGGCATTTGATTAGTAATTAATATTTCTGCAATGCAATTACATATTCATGAATAAACTTAAATGTAATATGTTAAATGCTGTTTTTGTGATTACACTTAATTTACTTGATATCACTTCGCAAATATGTAATTATCTTAACATTGTAATTAATCTTAAACTGTGAATTCTCAGAAACAACTAACCGTGTGTTACTATGTGCTGTCAACTATTTAATTTTAATTTCCTGATGGTAAATCGAAATTGTAAACCGATATAATTTTGCTTGAATGGACCTGAGCTGCAGTACCTACCTCTGTGCCTGTGTAAGCAATGAAGGGGTCATCATACTCCTACCCCTTCAGTCTACTGATCATCAGGTGCCTCAAGGATCAGATCCCCATGGATTAACATAGTAACATAGTTTATAAGGCCGAAAAAAAGACATCTGTCCATCCATTTCAGCCTGTTATTCTACAAGTTGATCCAGAGGAAGGCAAAAAAACCTTGTGAGGTAGAAGCCAATTTTCTTCACTTTAGGGGGGAAAAATTCCTTCCTGACTCCAATCAGGCATCAGAATAACTCCCTGGTTTAACGACCCCTCTCTAGTAACTATAACCTGTAATATTGTTACCCTCCAGAAATACATCCAGGCCCCTCTTGAACTCTTTTAGTGAACTTACCATCACCACCTCCTCAGGCAGAGAGTTCCATAGTCTCACTGCTCTTACCCTAAAGAATCCTCCTCTATGTTTATGCACAAACCTTCTTTCCTCCAGACGCAGAGGATGTCCCCTCGTCACACTCACAGTCCTGGGGATAAATAGATGATGGGATGTACTTACCCTTGATATAATTATACATAGTTATTAGATCTCCTCTCAGTCATCTTTTTTCTAAAGTGAATAATCCTAATTTTGATAATGTTTCTGGGTACTGTGGTCCACCCATTCCAGTTAATACTTGAGTTGCCCTACTCTGAACCCTCTCCAGCTCTGCTATGTCTGCCTTGTTCACAGGAGCCCAGAACTGTACACAGTACTCCATGTGTGGTCTGACTAGTGATTTGTAAAGTGGCAGGACTATGTTCTCATCACGGGCATCTATGCCCCTTTTGATGCAACCCATTATCTTATTGGCCTTGGCAGCAGCTGTCTGACACTGGTTTCTACAGCTTAGTTTGTGGTTCACTAAAATTCCTAGGTCCTTTTCCATGTCAGTGTTATCCAGTGTTTTACCATTTAGTATGTAATGGTGACTTGCATTATTCCTTCCCATATGCATAACCTTACATTTGTCAGTGTTAAACCTCATCTGCCACTTCTCTGCCCAAGCCTCCAGTCTATCCAGATCCATTTGTAGCAGTGTACTGTCCTCTTCTGTGTTTATCACTTTACAAAGTTTAGTGCAAAAATTGTTATTTGACTGTGCAAGCCTTCTACAAGATAATTAATATATTGAAGAGAATAGGGCCCAACACTGACCCCTGTGGTACCCCACTAGTGACAGTGACCCAGTCTGAGTGTGTACCATTAATAACTACCCTCTGTTTTCTATCCCTGAGCTAGTTACTTACCCATATACAGACATTTTCTCCCAGTCCAATCATTCTCATTTTATATACTAACCTTTTATATGGTACAGTGTCAAATGCTTTGGAGATATACCAGATATATGACATCCATTGATTCGACACAGTCAAGTCTAGAACTTACCTCCTCATAGAAACTGATTAAATTAGTTTGACATGACCGATCCCCCATGAAGCCATGCTGATCTGGCGTTATTTGCTTATTTTCATTGAGGTACTCCAAGATAGCATCTCTTAGAAAACCTTCAAACAGACAGATGTTAAACTTACCAGCCTATAGTTTCCAGGGTCTGTTTTTGGACCCTTTTTGAATATTGGCCCCACATTTGCTATGCGCCAATCCTGTGAAACACTCCATGTCAGTATAGAGTCCTTAAATATCAGAAATAAGAGTCTGGCTATGACATTACTTAATTCTCTTAGGATATGGGGGTGTATGCCATCTGGTCCTGGCAATTTGTCTATTTTAATCTTTTTAAGATGCTGCTGTACTTCTTCCTGGGTCAGACATTCTATTTTTTTCGCTATAGTTTTTCAATGCTTCCTCGCTACCCTCCCGTTTTAGTGATTTAAATGCTTTGTCATTTATTGCTTTCTTTACAGTTCTATTTATCCACATTGTTTTTTCTTGTTCCTTAACCTTTTATTCCCATAAGGTATGTACCTAATTAGGTTTTAGGATGGTTTTAAAAATGTTCCATTTTGTGGCTGTTTTTTTTTTTTTTTGAGGACTTAGTTGGTTAGTTAGGCCTATGGCCTCTCTTAGTTGACTAACTTTTTCTTTTTGAAGTTTGGAATCATTTGACTACTCATTATTTCCTCCTTGAAAACCTCTTTAGGGTGCCTGTATGTGGTGCTGTCTGGCCACAGTGGTCACATACCTGACTGTTGCTTGCCAGGCTGCATCGGTACTTGCCATAGTTTAAGTTGCAAGTAGTGCAGCTCCACAATTAGTGGTAATCAGCGTGCAATTACCACAAATAGGCTGCACCATGTACAGAAAGCAAGCATTGGAGTACTTTGTGTCTTCAGCCTTCTTCATTAGCACATGTAGTGCCAATGTTCAGTGTCCGATAAGGGTGCTGTAAGTGGGTGCAGATGCATCCACTAGGGTGTCCAGCTGGGCATACAGCGGGACACCCTAGTGGATGCACCAAAAGCTGCAGAAAGCTGCATACACAGCAATTTTACCCTCCACTTTTGGCAACAGGAAAATGTTCCCCTATTTTGCTTTGATAGAGAGGATCTAAATCATGGCTATCCAGTGATCATCAGATTATTTGATCCTAACAATACGCTTATCAATATGTAAGCAAGCAAGCATACAGCTCCACCCCCACCCCCCACTATGATCATTGGTCATCATCATCCTCCTGCAAAATCAACTACTCCTCCTCCAGT
>ONZH01024323.1:0-30579 GCA_900303285.1 Rhinella marina
CCTGCAGCAGTATAGTACTGAGAACTGTGATCGCCTGCAGCAGTATAGTACTGAGAACTGTAGTAGTATCGCCGCAGTGCAGCAGTATAGTACTGAGAACTAGTGATCTCCTGCAGCAAGTATAGTACTGAGGACAGTGATCACCTGCAGCAGTATAGTAGTAACAGTGAGAGCACAGTGTATCACCTGCAGCAGTATAGTACTGAGAACAGCATATAGATGATCGCCTGCAGCAGTGATATAGTATCTGAGAACTGAGTGATCGCCTGCAGCAGTATAGTATAGTACTGAGAACAGTGATGCCAGCAGTATAGTATGAGAACAGCCGCCTGCAGCAGTGTATAGTGATCTGAGAACAGTGATCGCCTGCAGCAGTATAGTACTGAGAACAGTGATCGCCTGCAGCAGTATAAGTACTGAGGACAGTGATCGCCTGCAGCAGTATAGTACTAAACTGAGCAGCATAGTACTAGAAACTGATCGCCTGCAGCAGTATAGTACTGAGAACAGTGATCGCCTGCAGCAGTATAGTACTGAGAACAGTGATCGCCTGCAGCAGTATAGTACTGAGAACAGTGATCGCCTGCAGCAGTATAGTACTGAGAGACAGTGATCGCCTGCAGCAGTATAGTACTGAGAACAGTGATCGCCTGCAGCAGTATAGTACTGAGGACAGTGATCACCTGCAGCAGTATAGTACTGAGAACTGTGATCGCCTGCAGCAGTATAGTACTGAGGACAGTGATCACCTGCAGCAGTATAGTACTGAGAACAGTGATCGCCTGCAGCAGTATAGTACTGAGGACAGTGATTGCCTGCAGCAATATAGTACTGAGAACAGTGATCGCCTGCAGCAGTATAGTACTGAGAACAGTGATCGACTGCAGCAATATAGTACTGAGAACAGTGATCGCTTGCAGCAGTATAGTACTGAGAACAGTGATCGCCTGCAGCAGTATAGTACTGAGAACTGTGATCGCCTGCAGCAGTATAGTACTGAGGACAGTGATCACCTGCAGCAGTATAGTACTGAGAACTGTGATTGCCTGCAGCAGTATAGTACTGAGGACAGTAGTGATCACCTGCAGCAAGTAAGCTGAGAAACATGTGATCCCTGCAGCAGTATAGTACTGAGAACAGTAGTGATCGCCTGCAGCAGTATAGTACTGAGTACAGTAGTGATTCGCCTGCAGCAGTATAATATTAGGAATCAGTGATCACCTTGCAGCAGTATAGTTTACTTGAGAACTAGTGGATCCCTGCAGCAGTAATAGTACTTGAGACTGTGTGATCACCTGCAGCAGTATAGTACTTAGGATTGTGAACCTTGCAGCAGTATAGTACTGAGGACAGTGATCGACTGCAGCAGTATAGTTACTGAGAACTGTGATCGCCTGCAGCAGTATAGTACTGAGGACAGTGATCACCTGCAGCAGTATAGTACTGAGAACTGTGATTGGCTGCAGCAGTATAGTACTGAGAACAGTAGTGATCGCCTGCAGCAGTATAGTACTGAGAACTGTGTGATCACCTGCAGCAGTATAATAATTAGGATTGTGATCACTTGCAGCAGTATAGTACTGAGAACTGTGATCGCCTGCAGCAGTATAGTACTGAGGACAGTGATCACCTGCAGCAGTATAGTACTGAGGACTGTGATTGGCTGCAGTGGCTACATGCTGTATATCTGCACAGCACCACTGCAGGGTGTAAACACAAATGAAGGACCGGAAGCACAGGGTATAGACCAGGAGAAAGAGGTGAGTAGCGTTTTTTTTTTGTTTGTACAGCATTCAGACGCACGGTTTACATGCATTGTGAGCGGTATTTCGGCTGCCGTGGCCGGCGTGTGATGTAAATGCCAACAGCCGGGGTAATAAACTACAGAGACGTGTCAATGCTGGGAAATGTCGTCATGGTGGTCTGGGCCAGATGGGAAAATCTGGAAGCAAAGAAGACGTCACTTGTAATGACAGGATAGACTGGTCGTCTATTTGTGCGTACAGCGGTGACTATTCGTCATGTCAGGGCAGTATTACAGTTGGAGGTAGGTATGCCATATTTACTTATTATCAGGAAGATTATTTGGGCGAGGGGAAAAAAATCTCCAAGGTATTGAGTATCCTGCCCTTATATTACCAGCAGCATTATCACTCCCATCCTCCTTCTGACTGATGCCCTAAAGGACTCCACGCCACGTGTTACTAGAAACTCAACTGATAGAAAGTTCATAACTGACTACAGCAGGTATGACGTCATCACATCACCTGGCGGTCCAGTCAGAAACACGTGCCTGTGCATGGCTTCACACGGGGGTAGTGGATGAGTGACGTCAGAGCAGCGGGCACCGCTTGTTCACACGCTCCTGTCTGCCCAGGAGCTGGTGCTACATGACAGTGATGACGTCACGGAAAAGGGCGTGCCTCTCGGGTGAAGGGGCGTGGTCTCCTAGGATAAGGAAGGAGCAGCGTGCATGTGTGCCAAGGGAGATAGACGAGTCATATAAGGTAATGTCTAAGCTCCATGCGCCGTAAGGACCTTCTGACGTCACAACAGGGTAGGTGGAGGAGTGATGATTTTACATGGGACTGGATACTGGAAGGGGCTGTAGGGAGGGAATTGATGTATTTTACGTGGGACTGCATGTTGGAGAAAGAGAGTTGCTTCTGGTATGAGGACAGAGGATTAGAGTGGTTTATAATATTTATCTGGTTGCAGATTGGGGGGGAATTGGGCGATACGGGGGCTGAGATGGCGGTGACCGTATCCGTTTTGCGGTCCCCAATATATGGATGTGTCGGCTGCGTTTTTTTTTTTTTTACGTCATTGACCTCAATGTGTCCATGGTCCACATATTACAGACATATTCTATCTTTTTGCGGAACGGACATAGACGAGTGAAGAAGGAACACGGATGATCCGTGTGGTTTCCACATCTGTATGTCCTCCCCGCAAAAAGACAGAACATTATGTATACTTATATTCGGACCGCCAACCCACTAAAAAAAAAATGCAACAAATCCGTAGAGCGAATCTGTATTTTGCGGATCCACAATTTGCAATGGTCATTTGCCTGGGGCCTAATACTGAACAGAACGAGAAGGCCTCATGCACATGATTGTATTGTCGGTCTGCATTTTTTTTTTTTAGGGAATATGAACCCAGACATTTCCGCAAAAAAATGCGTACAGCACACAAATGTCATCCCTGCGCTGTCCGCATCCCTTCCCGAAAATTGTAGAACATGTTCTATTGTCTGTTTTGCGGGTGATCTGTAGTTTTTATTGATACCATTTTGGAGGGTGTGACTTTTTTGATCACTTTTTAGTCAATTTTTGGATAGGTGAAGCTATGAAAAAAAATGGCGAAGCAGCTGTTTTCATGTTTTTTTTTCCGTTATGCCGTATGGGATAAATACTTTAATGACCATTTCACTGTGTTCCTATAGAGCTCTGCCACAGCCTTGGATCAACCAGGAGTTACGGGGCTGCTGCAGGTAATGATCGGCTCCTCCGATCACCGTTAGAGGGAGCCATCCCAGGTCCGGAAGTGCAGTGCTTCTGGGTTTTCAGCCTTCAGATGCCATGGTCACGTTTGAACAAGGCACCTGAAGGATTAAATGTCTGCGATCGGCGTTATCACCAGTCACAGACATTATCTCCATGCTTTCTCTGTTTGAAACCCGGCAGCAATGGGGCTTGGCTGTGCTCGTAAGTGGGTGCCGTATGTAAACAGACGACTTCTGCCGTACATGCCTGGGGTCGTCTAAGGGTTAAGGTCCAATACCAATTTTGGCTTTGAAAACTGCATGCAAAAACCTGACTGTGTGGTCGTACCCTAACCCTTGCTGACACTTGGGGCTCATTCAGACGGCCGTATGAATGAGTCTGCATCTGTTTCGCAAATTGTGAAAGGACCCATTCATTTCAATGGGGCTGCAAAAGGTGCAGACAGCGCACTGCGTGCTATCCGCATCCGTGGTTCCGTTCCGCAAAAAAGATAGAACATGTCCTATTCTTGTCCACCATCGCGGACAAGAATTGGTGTTTTCTACTATGGTTGTGACCATGTACGCACACCTCCTCTATCCGTGTATTGCGGATCCGAAAATTATGGATCTGCAAAGCACTACGGCCGTCTGAACGGGCTCTTGTGAGATATTTTGGCTGTTTTCCTTATTACGTCCACATCTTCATGTAAGCAGTTACATGGGAGGGATGTAGATGTTAGTGACTGTAGGACCTTTCATGATGTCACAGTCATGTGATCAGTCACATGGGAGAGATGTAAATGTTAGTGGTTGTAGGACCTTTGGTGATGTCACAGTCATGTGATCAGTCACATGGGAGAGATGTAAATGTTAGTGGTTGTAGGACCTTTGGTGATGTCACAGTCATGTGATCAGTTGCGTCACACACAGCCTTTACAGGACTGCACTTTTGTAAATTCAGGAGGAGAAAAGACTGAGGATTTACATACAGGACTTTATGGTAAAGAATATTTAAGTTTATAGTTTGAAAAAATACAAAATATGCTTTTTTTAAAATTTGTAGTCTTATAGCGTTACCCTAAAATTCCATTCATTTTGATTTATTTCACATCTATCAGAGCTAGCGTTTTGTGACAGTGATCGCTGGTCTTTAAAAGGGGAAAATGTTCTGTGTTTTTACATGATTTGTATAAAATCTTTACTCGTATTTTTAGTTTATAGGTCTGTCTCTCAAAAAAAAAAAAAAAAAACAATTAGGGGTGTTCATTTATTTATTTATTAATTTATTTTTACGCACTTCTCCCAGCCCCGAGTTACAGGGGAAATCGGCTATTATTGTCACTCTTAGGCCTGTATTTACCAACAGATTATCTGACCAATTTCTGTCCAATTAGACCAATAGTTGATGTGTATAACAAAAGATCTGTGTGTGTAAACGACCATCTGACCAATGATTTTTTAGAAAATCTGTCAGATAATTGGTGTACAGGCCTTAGGGCTGTGTTGGGCCTCAGTGGAATCAGCAACTACAGTATCACAAAAGGGATTTAGCAGAAAATTCAGAGTGAGTATTAGTTAGGAGGTGGAGGAGCAGAGGGAAAAGAGCTGATATGTGGAGAAAGAGGCATTGTCCTCTGATGGAGATATATTACATAGTTTCTTACATTCAGCTGTACTATTAATCTAAGGTAGTTGTGTGAAAAGTTAGTGACCATTTAAAGTGTAACAGTCATTTTTTTCTGTAATGTGTAGGGGCAGTGATACCGACCAATTTTGTAATATACTTTAATTACTTGTTTCCTTCACATTCCTTAGCTACAGGATTCTTTCCATAATGACCCACCAGATGTAATTTTTCTCTCAGTCCTCCATGTTTCCCTCAGGTTTCTTAGGTTCAGGATTCTCTTCTTTTGAAAGACGATGGTCCTTTCCATCAATGCCCCACCAAGGATGGAGGACAGAGGCCACATGGCTGCGAGGATATTAGACCTCACCCTGGAGATCATCTCCTTGATAACTGGAGAGGTGAGAGTCTCACATGACATCACTCTTATCTGTAGTAATAAACCAGGGAAATGACTGGAAAGGTGAAGGATTCTTAGAATCTCTGTAGTGATCGGCGTCTCCCCATACACAGGATTACACAGTAGTGAAGAAGTCGTCTGGTGAGTGTGTGACACCCCGTGTGTCAGGAGGATGGAGCAGGACCCAGAGCCCCATCACCGAGCCTCCACCTCATTCCCTGATACATGAGCAGAAGATCCTAGAACTTACCACCAGGATCACTGAGCTGCTGAGCGGAGAGGTGAGCGCTGCTGGGAATGCTGGGACATTATACAATAACGCCAAGGGAGGGGTCTGGTAATGACTGTATCCTTGTGTTGTCAGGTTCCTATAAGGTGTCAGGATGTCTGCTGATGACTGTTGTGGTCAATTGCAGGATTAGGTCATCACCTCGTCCATGTTCCCTGCCCAAAGCCAGGTCAGGAGATTGTAGCCATAAAATCACTGAGGTGGAAAAACTTCAGAGACCCCTAAATGTAAAGATAGTGTGAGGTTCATACACAAACTTTACACAGACCAGAACCGTTGGAGGGGTCAGGAGAAGGTTAGTGTCCTTTCCAGCCGAGGTCACACATGAAACCCCTATCTTGCAATATACATCAAAGAAATGTGCGGTCTAATCCATATCTGAGCCACGTGCTTCCTCCTGAGGACTCAGGCCATGTATCTGTTTCCATGGTATCAAAACCAAATAGATCCCAGCTCAGTAACAGGGAGGAATTAGATAACTCCATCTATCCTGCCATTACCTCCGCCATGTTTAGTACGCACGTGTGCGGGACATTCGGACTGAGTGGATAGAGGTAATATGAAATTGCTGAAGTGAATACCCAAAAAGATATTTCAATACAAAGAATTTAGGCAGACTTGGTTTCCAGCAAGTGGTCATAAAAACGATCATAAAAGGTCATTACCATACTCCTTGGCCTCCTCCAACATCACAGATGGGGAGGAAGATACTGACCCTTTTTTTAACACATGCATGGAAAAAAGCAGGCAGTCACTTCTTTGGGGATCACTAGATTAATGGACTGACTGATATTTCTGCTTCCCCAGGCAAGCGCACTTAACCGTCACGTAACGTATTAAAGGGGTTCTCCAGGTATTAAGAAAATGAAAATACCTAAATCTTACTTTATTATAAATATATTCCCAAATACCTTTCATTAGTCATAATGGCTCGTTTTGTCTGGGGAGAAATCATAAGGAGAAATAAAATGGCCGCCGTCCTATTAGTACACAAAGAACCTGTCCTAATCACACAGCAGGACAAGTTACTTCACAACACTGAGGTAAAGAGCTGCCTCATCCTCCTCTCTGCTCTGCTCGTCAGGGATTATGATCCTGAATACAGATGATAAGATCTTCAGCTGAATCTCTGTAGCAATAGAGTTCATGAGGAGACATGAAGTACAGAGAGGATGGACAGGACAGACTGTGGTAATGGAGACTGCAGACAAGAGCTGCTGCTCATGAACTCCATTCCTACAGAGAGGAGGGTGGGGGTAATGTGCAGCAGCTCTTGTATTCAGTCTCCATTACCACAGTCTGTCCTGTCCGTCCTCTCTGCACTTCATGTCTCCTCATGGACTCCATTCCTACAGAGATTCAGCTGAAGATCTTATCATCTGTATTCAGGATCATAATCCCTGACAAGCAGAGCAGAGAGGAGGATGAGGCAGCTCTTTACCTCAGTGTTGTGAAGTAACTTGTCCTCCTGTGTGATTAGGACAGGTTCTGTGTGTACTAATAGGACGGCGGACATTTTGTTTCTCCTGATGATTCCTCCCCAGACAAAACGAGCCATTATAACTAATGTAAGGTATTTGGGAATATATTTATAATAAAGTCATATCTAAGTATTTTCATTTTCTTAAAGGGGTTCTCCAGGAATTAAGTTCTGTTTTTATCCCTTTTATATTACAAACCGTTATCTTGCGCTGTATGTTTATGTCTGTATATCGTATGTTATATTTTCTATGATAACCCTATTTTTGTACACACTGTCCTTTTTTATATTAAAACTTCACTTTAATAAGAGCTTCTTGTGTCCTAACGATTCCATGACCTTAGAAGAAGCGTTAACGAGATTGAGTTATTAACCCTGTGAATGCTAGCAGCTGTAGTGTTTACCTAGGTGTTATGTAATGCAAGGTGTCTTGTCAGCCTGAGATGAGGAGTTGTAGCGAAGATTGATTAGTTTCAGGAAGGAGTGCTGACAGAGGGAGGTCCAGTGTCACCCTGCAGGCTCCCCTCCTGAATCTAAGTCCGTGATCGTGACAACTGTATCCTTGTGTTGTCAGGTTCCTATAAGGTGTCAGGATGTCGCTGTCTATTTCTCCATGGAGGAGTGGGAGGATTTAGAAGGACACAAGGATCTGAACAAGGACAGAGACCACATGGCTGCGAGGATATTAGACCTCACCCTGGAGATCATCTCCTTGATAACCGGAGAGGTGAGAGTCTCACATGACATCACTCTTATCTCTAGTAATAAACCAGGGAAATGACTGGAAAGGTGAAGGATTCTTAGAATCTCTGTAGTGATCGGCGTCTCCCCATACACAGGATTACACAGTAGTGAAGAAGTCGTCTGGTGAGTGTGTGACACCCCGTGTGTCAGGAGGATGGAGCAGGACCCAGAGCCCCATCACCGAGCCTCCACCTCATTCCCTGATACATGAGCAGAAGATCCTAGAACTTACCACCAGGATCACTGAGCTGCTGAGCGGAGAGGTGAGCGCTGCTGGGAATGCTGGGACATTATACAATAACACCAAGGGAGGGGTCTGGTAATGACTGTGTCCTTGTGTTGTCAGGTTCCTATAAGGTGTCAGGATGTCGCTGTCTATTTCTCCATGGAGGAGTGGGAGTATTTAGAAGAACACAAGGATCTGTACAAGGACGTCATGATGGAGAATCACCAGTCCCTCACATCACCAGGTAAGAGGAGACCTTCCATGACTGTAGAGGAGAGAACAGTTCTGAGAGTCAGATTCCTCCATCATCTGATCATCACATATAGACAATGTATTCAGTCACTGTGTGTATTTTCTATTGGTTAATGATGAGGGGATCCATCATTCAGAGAAGTGATGTGGGGACAGCATCAACCATGTTTATTGCAGGTATAAGTAAACCAGTACTGCACAGGAAGAAGAACGGTCAGTGGGACCCAGTATAGTCCAGCGGGACAGGAAATACAGTCCACAGAGCATAGGCTAATCCAGTGGAGCAGAATATTCAGAAAATGGGATGTAGTCCACACAACTCTGCTTACTGGTCACGGGGGCAGCGGTCCTCCAGATCTTCTGATGATCATGCCTCCTGGGTGTCAGTCTCATCTTCAACTCCTCTCGTACTGGTCACCACAAGCGATGTGTGCCCTTCCAGTGTCCTCTTAGGGTGCTGGCCTCAGCTCCCCAGATCTGCCTTCAATACTGTAGGCAGGATCGCTCTCTCCGTCTGTCTCCTGGCTGGGCTATACACATGACAAAACGGGCAAAGCTCATCTAATAGAAGCAAAGATGAAGAGACCTATAAAAAACATAGTTTGTAAAGCCAAAAAAAGCCCTCTGTCCATCCAGTTTGGCCTGTTATCCTACAAGTTGATCCAGAAGAAGGCAAAAAACCCCTGTGAGGTAGAAGCCAATTTTCCTCACTTTAGGGGAAAAAAATTCCTTCCCGACTCCAATCAGACATCAGAATTACTCCCTGGATCAACGACCCCTCTCTAGTAACTATAACCTGTAATATTATTACCTCCAGAAATACATCCAGACCCCTCCTGATCTCTTATAGTGAACTTACCATCACCACCTCCTCAGGCAGAGAGTTCCATAGACTCACTGCTCTTACCATAAAGAATCCTCTTCTATGTTTGTGAACAAACCTTCTTTCCTCCAGACGCAGAGGATGACATAACTGGAGATTCCAAAAAACATAACAATGAAAATCACAGTGCACCATCACAGTACCCATTTTAAATGGCCGTGAGATGGGTGGACTCCTGTCTAAACAGCCGTTAAAAACTGTCCCATTGATTTCAGTGGAGTCCGTCTGGATTTGAAAACGAGGACGTTCTAAAAATGGCAGTGTTACGGCTGTTACAAAAACATTCGTCACACATAGCCACTTTTCACTTTCATGTGAATGTGGCCTAAATCATATTTTTATATTAAATACCTGGGTCTGGGTTTATTTCATTTGTTTTTGTGTGTGGTTAAAATACATCCACAGGGACCCCCATAAGAGTGACACCCACAGGGACTCAACAGGGAAACCTAGTGTAAAACTGTGTGTATGTCAGTGAGGTGGAATGAAGGACCTGTGAGCTTCTATTGGCCAATAGGGGGTCATGTGACTTTGTGTATGTCAGTACAGCTAAGACTGAAGGACCTGTGAGCTTCTATTGGCCAATAGGAGGTCATGTGACTTTGTGTATGTCAGTACAGCTAAGGCTACATTCACACATCCGTGTGTGTGTGTTGTCCGTGTTTTGCGGATCCGCAAGATAGCGACATCTGAAGCAGCCCTCTCCCCTCCAGTTAGCTACTTTTCACAATGCCCGAGCTGGACTCGGGCAAAGCAGTTAGGTGGTTAAAGGGGTATTCCCATCTCGGACATTGGCGGCATATTGCTGATGGGACCTACACTTATACTTAAAAAGGAACCCACAAAGTGCAGGAGGGAGCGCACCACACATACGCGGCCCCCCTCCATTCATTCCTATAGGAGTGCCGAAACCCAATGTCCAAGATGGGAATAGCCCTTTAAAAGGATTGTCCGAGTTATTTTTTTGTTCTTTGTATGTCACTTTGTGCTTCTAAAGCTGCTGCTTTCTCAGATTTCACTGAGGGTCACATGACCTGTGATGTCAGCTTCTCTTCCTTCTCTGTGATGTTTCGTGCACAAGCCTCAGAGATCAGATAAGAGTCTGTACACGAGACGTCACTGTGCTGGCCACTTCCCCTTCACTGCCGGGCTGCTATTTGCTCTCTCCCTGGATTCCTTCAGATAAAACATGAACCCCTTTAGCCAGAACACACTGAGGGCTCAAGGCTTTACAACAGTAGCTGTAGGCAGTGAGGAGACAAATGCTGGGCACAGAGGAAGAAGAAAGGTAGGGGGAAGTTCCTGTGTGTATCAGCAGTGTCATTGTACAGCTGGGACTTGTAGTCCTACACATACAACATGCTGCTGAGTATCCTAGCAGGTAGACATGTCACTCAGGGCAGCACTTGTATTCACTCCCTTTGCAGAGCAGGAAGGGGGAGGGGCTGAGATTGTTTACCTGCAGTAATAACAAAGGCCAGAAGAGAACCAGGGAAATGAGGAAATATAGATTTTTTTTTTTGCCTAAAACTTTCTTAACTTAGTTATATATGGCTGCCCATCAGATTTACAATGCTATATATTTTTTTTTTCATAACTTGGACAACCCCTTTAAGTTCCCCGAGGGGACTTGGACATGTGAACGTTCGATCACTTGTCCAATAGACTGCAATAAATTACCATTGCCTCCTATGGGACATTCAATACATGCTGTGGTATCCTCAGATCCTTGTTGTGGACTCCTTGTATTTTTTTTTTTTAAACTTTGTTGCATGGTAAGGATAGAATCGCTTTCTCTACAAGGGATTATATTCTGGGACCTCTACAGAGAAAGATTTTATGAACACGACCCTGCCCAGGGGCGAGCATGGTGTAAGAGGGGGAAAAAGTTCCCAATTTTTATTTGTGCAAAATGAGGCTTGAAAAATTTTCCACCACCTGTGGTGTTTTCTAGGTCTTTCTTCCTTTTTTTTCACCCACAAGTACATCTGACTACAGGCCCTTGCACACGACCGTATGCCCTCCGAGACATATGGTCCGTGAGCGGCATTGATCTTATGAATGCGGGACAATAGCCCCTCAGGCGGCCCGACGTGTATGGCATCATTGTAATCTGTGATGCTGTGTGCACAATCTATGCCGCTATGGGACATATGGCCCACATGTCTTGGAGGGCATATGGTCGTCTGCAAGGGCCCTTAATGAAATTGTGCATTGTCCAGTTTTCTGACATCTCTCATATTCTTTGTTTCCTGGCTTGCTATTGTCTCAACAAAGATTAATAAAAAGATGAATTACGTTATTTCGTATAGGATTGGGATAAGAACATTTGATTCATTTTCCAGGTGAAGATGGGATGAGCGACTCCCATGGACATCTCCATTCGTCTTCCTATCATGAAGAAGAATATAACAATGCCACACAAGCTAATTCAATAACTCCTAATGTACCCTCAGTCCTTCACAACGGAGATCTATCCACCGATACCGCTGGTCGTAAAAAACCTTTTTCTAAGCAGTCACTAACTGGCAAACAAATAACTGGACATAACCTTTCTAATCTTTCTTTGCACGAGGGAAGTCGCAAACCTAAAACGGCATTTTTGTGTTCAGAATGTGGGAAATATTTTAGTCCCAAGTCAGCCCTTGTTAGACATCAGAGAACTCACTCAGGAGACAAACCATTTTTATGTCCAGAATGCGGGAAGTGTTTTAAACAGAGATCATCTCTTGTAGATCATCTAAGAAGTCACACAGGAGAGAAGCCGTATTCATGCTCAGAATGTGGGAAATGTTTTACCTATAAAACAGATCTCGTTCGTCATCAGAGAACTCACACAAGAGAGAGGCCATATTCATGCTCGGAATGTGGGAAATGTTTTCGTCAAAAACTGGATCTTGCTACACATCAGAGAACTCACACAGGGGAGAAGCCATTTTTATGTCCAGAATGTGGGAAGTGTTTTAATCAGAAATCATCTCTTGTGGAACATCTAAGAGTCCACACAGGAGAGAAGCCGTTTTCATGCTCAGAATGTGGAGCCTGTTTTAGCCATAAATCAGCTTTTCGTCATCATCTGAGAATTCACAAAAGAGAGAAGCCATTTTCATGCTCAGAATGTGGGAAATGTTTTAGTAAGAAATGTCATCTTGATCGACATCAGAGAACTCACACAGGGGAGAAACCATTTGTATGTCAAGAATGTGGGAAGTGTTTTAATCAGAAATCATCTCTTGTAGGACATCTAAGAATCCACTCAGGAGAGAAGCCGTATTCATGTTCAGAATGTGGAAAATGTTATAGCCTGAAATCGGTTCTTGTTACACATCAGAGAACTCACACAGGAGAGAAACCATTGTAATGCTCAGATTGTAGGAAGTATGGCAGGTGTGGCGCTTCATTGTAGGACCTGCTGCCTAAAAATGCCTTCTGATATATACATAGTGTTATATTACATGGAATGTATACACTATATTATACAATATAGCAAAAAATACAAGTCAAATGTGCCCTGACCATAAACTTATCTGCACCAGTCGGATAAAGTACCTGGTTGATGTCACAGTCAGTTGACCAACTGCAAAAAAAGGGGGTCAGTCAGCACATCCAATGTGCAGGTGCACGCCGCCATGGCCAGAAACACTAAGGAAAAAAATACAATGCAGCAGCACTCTGCAAACACAAATAACGTACAACATTGCCATAGTCATAGAAAACATTCTGGTGCTAGGGCTACACTTAGTTTGCAAAATTGAGATTCTTGGCAAATATGTTTTGTGCAAAATTATTTGGGCCCGTCTGCCAAACGTCAAGGCGGGAACCTAACACTAAGTCCTACCTGTTGTGTACCATAATGGCCACCATAAAGTTCAGGGAGTGTTGGTTCCACATGCATGCTGAGTCCACTCTGCCTTTGCCATTTTTGGTGCCTTAAAGGCCTCCATTAATGAAATGTGGAATCTGGTTGCTATGGGCAACTAAGCCATTTCTGCTTTACACCAGTCTGGTAATTCGCCCCCTTTGTTTTCATCATAGTAAGGTAGTAACCAGAGGATAAGGGGAAACTATTAGAAGTGAGATGCTACACAATTATTAAGAGGTGCCTGTTGGGCCACCCATGCTCCAGAACTGAAATATACTCCAGCCAACAGCAGGAGTAGATTTCTAGCGTAATGTGCCCCAGGTCCCGGCCATGGCCCATAGCCTTCTGCCTACATCCTGACATTTTTTTGGAAAAGTGGTGAGGGTGTCAGAGAAAGCTACAAAGCCGCAAACCAGTACTTGTCCAAAAACTTCCATAGAAGCTTGACCAGTCTCCCCACTTTTGTTCATATCAGTGGTTCCAAGGTTTTCTCTGTAGTGTTACCACATGGACAATGGCTGATAATTCCAAATCCCTTTTGTTGATAGAAGTACACAGTTAATAAAGATTATATCTCTGTGCTGGTATCAGTAATCAACTTTTCACTCTGCCTGGATACATCTCATTTCATTGTTCATGTCCACCACACCTAAGTAAATTTCTTGGGCGTTTGGAGAAACAGCAGGTAAGAAATATTGGTAAAATTGGTAAAGGGTGTTCATATGTACGAGTCCTATGAAAATGACGTTAATATAGACCATATCAACTATTCCAATGATAATGTATATAAATGGGGTTTAATAGTCATAAAGGGTTATGATGATGTAGTGAGGCTTCTATTTATTCCCCAGTAACAATCCCAATGACTACAGCTAGGAATACCCCAGGCCAAGGGGCATAGATGTACTGGAGTGGGGTGGAATGGTAGGCCCCTCTACCAATCATACCTACCATTCCATAAACATTCAGCTCATAAACAAAGTCTTAATAACTAAGGTGCAGCAAACTACAATTTGAAGAAACCATACAGCCCTCTGGATTCCTTTGATCTCTCCAATCTGGACGAGATATAGACCCCCTCCAGTACTTTACCAAAGAATTTGTTTATTTATATACAGTACAGACCAAAAGTTTGGACACACCTTCTCATTCAAAGAGTTTTCTGTATTCTCATGACTATGAAAATTGTAGATTCACACTGAAGGCATCAAAACTATGAATTAACACATGTGGAATTATATACTGAACAAAAAAGTGTGAAACAACTGAAAATACGTCTTATATTCTAGGTTCTTCAAAGTAGCCACCCTTTGCTTTGTTTACTGCTTTGCACACTATTGGCATTCTCTTGATGAGCTTCAAGAGGTAGTCACCTGAAATGGTTTTCACTTCACAGGTGTGCCCTGTCTGGTTTAATAAGTGAGATTTCTTGCCTTATAAATGGGGTTGGGACCATGAGTTGTGTTGGGCAGAAGTCATGTGGATACACAGCTGATAGTCCTACTGAATAGACTGTTAGAATTTGTATTATGGCAAGAAAAAAGCAGCTAAGTAAAGAAAAACGAGTGGCCATCATTACTTTAAGAAATGAAGGTCAGTCAGTCCGAAAAATTGGGAAAACTTTGAAAGTGTCCCCAAGTGCAGTCGCAACAACCATCAAGCGCTACAAAGAAACTGGCTCACATGAGGACCGCCCCAGGAAAGGAAGACCAAGAGTCACCTCTGCTGCGGAGGAGACGTTCATCCGAGTCACCAGCCTCAGAAATCGCAGGTTAACAGCAGCTCAGGTTAGAGACCAGGTCAATGCCACACAGAGTTCTAGCAGCAGACACATCTCTACAACAACTGTTAAGAGGAGACTGTGTGCAAGAGGCCTTCATGGTGGAAACCACTGCTAAGGACCGGCAACAAGCAGAAGAGACTTGTTTGGGCTAAAGAACACAAGGAATGGACATTAGACCAGTGGAAATCTGTGCTTTGGTCTGATGAGTCCAAATTTGAGATCTTTGGTTCCAACCACCGTGTCTTTGTGCGAAGCAGAAAAGGTGAACGGATGGACTCTACATGCCTGGTTCCCACCGTGAAGCATGGAGGAGGAGGTGTGATGGTGTGGGGGTGCTTTGCTGGTGACACTGTTGGGGATTTATACTGAACCAGCATGGCTACCACAGCATCTTGCAGCGGCATGCTATTCCATCCGGTTTGCGTTTAGTTGGACCATCATTTATTTATCAACAGGACAATGACCCCAAACACACCTCCAGGCTGTGTAAGGGCTATTTGACCAAGAAGGAGAGTGATGGGGTGCTACACCAGATGACCTGGCCTCCACAGTCACCAGACCTGAACCCAATCCAGATGGTTTGGGGAGAGCTGGACCGCAGAGTGAAGGCAAAAGGGCCAACAAGTGCTAAGCATCTCTGGGAACTCCTTCAAGACTGTTGGAATACCATTTCAGGTGACTACCTCTTGAAGCTCATCAAGAGAATGCCAAGAGTGTGCAAAGCAGTAATCAAAGCAAAAGGTGGCTACTTTGAAGAACATAGAATATAAGACATATTTTCAGTTGTTTCACACTTTTTTGTTAAGTACCGTATTTTTCGCCCTATAAGACGCACTTTTTTCCCCCCAAAAGTAGGGGGAAAAATGCGGTGCGTCTTATAGGGCGAATACAAGTGAGCGCTTCCATAAGACGCTGATCTGAGGCGTGAAGGGGCACAAAACGCTAATCTGAGGCGTGAAGGGGCACAAAACGCTAATCTGAGGTCTGATGGGGGCACATTCTGCTGATATGAGGTCTGATGGGGGCACATTCTGCTGATGTGAGGTCTGATGGGGGGCACATACTGTTGCTCTGAGGTCTGATGGGGGCACATTCTGCTGATTTGAGGTATGATGGGGGCACATTCTGCTGATCTGAGGTCTGATGGGGGCAGATTCTGCTGATCTGAGGTCTGATGGGGCACATACTGTTGCTCTGAGGTCTGATGGGGGCACATTCTGCTGATCTGAGGTCTGATGGGGGCACAGTGGGCTGATCTGAGGTCTGATGGGGGCACATTCTGCTGATTTGAGGTATGATGGGGGCACATTCTGCTGATCTGAGGCGTGAAGGGGCACAAAACGCTAATCTGAGGTCTGATGGGGGGCACATTCTGCTGATATGAGGTCTGATGGGGGCACATTCTGCTGATGTGAGGTCTGATGGGGGGCACATACTGTTGCTCTGAGGTCTGATGGGGGCACATTCTGCTGATTTGAGGTATGATGGGGGCACATTCTGCTGATCTGAGGTCTGATGGGGGCAGATTCTGCTGATCTGAGGTCTGATGGGGGCACATACTGTTGCTCTGAGGTCTGATGGGGGCACATTCTGCTGATCTGAGGTCTGATGGGGGCACAGTGGGCTGATCTGAGGTCTGATGGGGGCACATTCTGCTGATTTGAGGTATGATGGGGGCACATTCTGCTGATCTGAGGTCTGATGGGGGCACATTCTGCTGATCTGAGGTCTGATGGGGGCACATTCTGCTGATCTGAGGTCTGGTGGGCGTACAGTGAGATGGTATGGGGGCACAGGGGGCTGATATGGGGATCTGATGTGATGTCCTTAAATTTATGGGCAGTCTGGTAAGAGGATCTGATGAAAAATATTTTTTTCTTATTTTCCTACACTAAAACCTAGGTGCGTCTTATGGGCCGGTGCGTCTTATAGGGCGAAAAATACGGTATATATACGGTATATATAATTCCACATGTGTTAATTCATAGTTTTGATGCCTTCAGTGTAAATCTACAATTTCATAGTCATGAAAATACAGAAAACTCTTTGAATGAGAAGGTGTGTCCAAACTTTTGGTCTGTACTGTATATATACACACACACAAAGTTAGAGATATTTGGCTTTCGGGTGAAATTTATGGAAAACGTAAAACGTTCCCGCTCCAGTGATAATATGGCAAGAAAGTAGGACATTTAAGTAGAAGCAGCAATGGTGATTTTCTCATCTCAAACTATTAAAATAAAAGCCGACCCCAGTGCTGGGTATGCCACCACAAAAATGTCAGTGTCTAAATAACTTGTCATGTTGCCTTAACCTCTTCCCGCCCAGCGCCGTACATGTACGGCGCTGGGGCGATGCGGGCACATGGCACCCGCTCGCAAGTGCGGCGGGCGTCATGGCCGGCAAGTCTCTGCTCTTTCTAACAGCAGAGACTTGCCGCTACTTACCGCCATCGGCGGCGTCTTCCTGGGCGTTTAGATGCCGTGATCACACGTGATCACGGCGTCTAGTTGTGTCCGTGTGGCCAATCGGGGTGTCTGTACACCATATGAAAACTGTAATCCTCGCTGGTGAGGATTAGTTTTCAAAGTGCAATTCTTATTCTGGCCACTAGATGGCAGGCCAGGATAAGAAATGAGCAATTCTTGGATTTCTGAGTCTAGAAAATCCCTGATTGCTCATAAAGAAAAAAAAAGCCACAATATATAAGCCCATATTTGAGCTTTCAAATAGTAAAAAAAAAAAAGTTAAAAAATATATAAAAAAATAAAAAAAGATATAAAAGTTCAAATCACCCCCCTTTCCGTATAATTAAAAAATAAATACCTAAATAACAATAAATATAGACATCATGGGTATCACCGTGACCGAATAGGCCCATACTTTTAAAATATAAAAAAAAAATTCCAATACGGCGAATTGAAAAAAAAAAATTAAATAAAAAGTTATCAAAAAGTCATACACACCCCAGAATGGTATCAATAAAAACATCAGATCGTCCCGCAAAAAATGAGCCCCCATACAGCTCTGTACACATAAATACCAAAAAGTTATAGGGGTCAAGATGTGACAAGGAAAAAAAAGGGCAACTTTCTAATTATTTTATCACTATGAAAACGCAAGAAAAACTATACATATTAGGTATTGCCGGATTCGTACTGACCAGTAGAATGAAAGTAATGGATCAGTTTTAATGCCCATCGAACGCTGTAAATAAGAAACCCGTAGAACTGTAGCGGAATAGCGTTTTCTTTGCAATTTCACCCGGTTTGGAATTTTTTTTCCCGCTTCCCACTACACCATATGCAATATTAAATGGTGGCGTTGGAAAGTACAACTTGTCCCGCAAAAAACAAGCCCTCATACAGCTATGTGAACAGAAAAATAAAAGAGTTATGGTTTGAAGGCAGGGAGCGGAAAAACGAAAATGCATGACCGAAAAAACCTCCGGGAGTGAAAGGGTTAAGCATCAATTCCAGCTTGAATACGACGTCTCCTGCTGTTCACAAGTCGACTTATTGTCTGCTGTGACATGGCCTCCCACTCTTCTTGAAGGGCGGCCCTCAGGTCATTGAGGTACACAGTTACGAGCCTCTACACGGCGACTCAGCTGATCCCATAGGTTTTCAATGGGATTCAGGTCTGGAGAAGGTGCAGCCGCTCCATTTGAGGTCCTCCAGTCTCCAGCAGCCGTTCCCTAATGATGGGACCTTGATGAGCTGCAGCATTGTCCTCCGTGAAGATGACATTAAGTCCATCATTAGGCTGAAGAACAAAATTTTATCAGAGAGATAGTGAAAAGGTTAGGAGTTGGTTCGGGAACTCAAAAAGGCCTGAACGTCTACGGAAGGCAACAGTGGTGGACAATCGCAGAATCCTTTCCCGGAGTGAAGAAAAACCCCTTCACAACATTGACCCAAGTGAAGGACACTCCACGAAGTAGAATTATCACTAATTAAGTCTACCATAAAAAGAAGACCATGAGAGCAAATACAGAGTGTTCACCACAAGATGCAAACCATTAATCAGCCTCAAAATAGAAAGGCCAGATTAGACTAAAGTTCTGGAACAGCATTCTTTGGACAGATGAAACTAAGATCAACCTGGGAAGAAGACAGTATGGAGAAGGCTTGGAGCGGCTCATGATCCAAAGCACACCACATCTTCTGTAAAACATGGTGGAGGCATTGTGATGGCATGGGCATGAATAGCTTCCAATAGCCGTTGGTCACTAGTGTATATTGATGATGTGACTCAAGAAAGAAGCAGCCGGATGAATTCTGACATGTACAGGGATACACTTTCTGCTCAGATTCAACCAAATGCAACAAGGTTGATTTGTCGGTGCTTCACAATACAGATCTTGTATCCAGGCTAGAGGCCATATCTCATCTTGTTTCCAGGCTAGAGGCCGTATCTCATCTTATATTCAGGCTAGAGGCCGTATCTCATCTTATATTTAGATTAGAGGCCATATCTCATCTTGTATCCAGGCTAGAGGCCATATCTCATTTTGTTTCCAGGCTAGAGGGCGTATCTCATCTTCTATCCAGGCTAGAGACCGTTATCTCATCTTGTATCCAGGCTAGAGACCGTTATCTCATCTTGTATCCAGGCTAGAGGCTGTATCTCATTTTGTATCTAGGATAGGGGCCGTATCTCATCTTGTATCCAGGCTAGAGGCCGTATCTCATTTTGTATCTAGGCTAGGGGGCGTATCTAATCTTGTATCCAGACTAGAGGCCGTATCTCATCTTGTATCCAGACTAGAGGCCGTATCTCATCTTGTATCCAGACTAGAGGCCGTATCTCATCT
Source organism: Rhinella marina (assembly GCA_900303285.1). NCBI lineage: Eukaryota > Metazoa > Chordata > Amphibia > Anura > Bufonidae > Rhinella > Rhinella marina. The sequence goes on from ONZH01024323.1 coordinate 19,850, forward strand.
TGTATCCAGACTAGAGGCCGTATCTCATCTTGTATCCAGGCTAGAGGCCATATCTCATCTTGTATCCAGGCTAGAGGCCGTATCTTATCTTGTATCCAGACTAGAGGCCGTATCTCATCTTGTATCCAGACTAGAGGCCGTATCTCATCTTGTATCCAGACTAGAGGCCGTATCTCATCTTGTATCCAGACTAGAGGCCGTATCTCATCTTGTATCCAGGCTAGAGGCCATATCTCATCTTGTATCCAGGCTAGAGGCCGTATCTCATCTTGTATCCAGGCTAGAGGCCGTATCTCATCTTGTATCCAGGCTAGAGGCCGTATCTCATCTTATATCCAGGCTAGATGCGGCCCAACAGGGTACCAGATCCTCCGTTCAATTGTATATTTTTCCTCAATAAACTTGTCCTTTTGCTCTAATATTGTAATCACTTACATATATCATCATTACAGTGACCGATACAGATTCATTCGATTGTAACAACTTGTCAATGAATGTAGATTGCAGGTTCAGTGATTCTTATGTATATAAATATGTGAGGTGGAACTTGTTATTAGATATGCAGTGCATTCGGAAAGTCTGCAGACTCTTTTACTTTTTTCACATTCTGTTATGTTGCAGCCTTGTACTATAAGTTTTCTCCATCATTCTGCATTCAATATACCATAAGTGAGAAAGTGAGAACAGAATGTTCAAAATCTTTGCTAGTCTATTGAAAAAGAAAAACTAAAATTGTGCATTGGGATAAGCATTCACACCCATTACTCGGGACTTAGTTGAAGCCCCTTTGGCAGTGATTCCAGCCTCCAGTCTTCTAGGAGATGAGGCCACAAGGTTCACACCTGGATTTGGATATTTTCGGACGTTCTTCTCTGCAGATCCTCTGAAGTTCTGTCAGGTTGGACGGCGGCCGTCGGTGGACAGCCATTTTCAGGTCTCAACAGAGATGTTCCATTGGGTTCAGGGCTCTGGCTGGGCCACTCAAGTACATTCCCAGAGTTGCCCTTAAGCCGTTCCTGTGTTGTCCTGGCTGTATGCTTAGGGTCATTGTCTTGTTGGAAGCTGAACCTTCGGCCCAGTCGGAGGCCCAGAGCTCTTGATCAGGTTCTCACTAAGAACATCTCTGTACTGTGCTCCATTCAGCTTTCCCTCCACCCTGTCTCCCTGTTCCCCCACCCCCACATGATGTTGCCACCACCATGCTTCACCGTAGGGGTAGTATTAGTCAGTTGAGCAGGTTGTGATTTCCTCCACATAGAATTCAGACCAAAAAGTTCAGTCTTGGTCTCTTCAGACCAGAGAATCTTGTTTCTCACAGTCTTAGAGTCCTTTAGGTTTTGTTTTTTTTGTTGTTTTTTTTTTTAAATCTAGGTGGGCTTTCATGCATCTATTACTGAAGAGAGGCTTCTTTCTGGTCATAAATCCTACATTCATGGAGTGGTGCAGTGATGGTTGACCGAATATTTCTCCCATGTGCACACAGAATCTATGGAGCTCAGCCAGAGTGACCACTGGGTTCTCGGTCACCTCTGTTATTAAGGTGCTTCTTCCCCAATTACTTAGTTTGGTGGGGGGGTCAGTCCTAGGAAGAGTCCTGGTTGCCTGGTTGTTCCAAACTTCTTCCAGGCAGGGTCCAGAAGAATGAGAAAAATACCGTCCTCAGAGGTATGATCACTGATAATATTGTGTCGACAGGGCAGAGCCTTACAAGACTTGTCAGGTCTCAGATGTAGATTTGATGTCATCAACATAGGGAACCAACACAGTTGAAAATGTCACCTGATGGAGTGCAGGGAAACAAGGAATTACAGATAAGCCATCACTAAGTGCTAATATGTCATTTTTGTCAATTGATGTTGAAAATTGCAAAACTGGAATATACCTTTAACAGCATGGGTACTACACTATTGTATGGAGGGGCATTTAGAGGACATTCAGGGGTACTGAGGGGGAAACATAACAGTAAAGCCTGAAGTGTATGGACTCCCTGGAGTATTAGGTCATGTGGCCTTCATTACAAGTCAGATCCACATACCCTTACGGTTGAGTCTAGAATGGAGTTGTTAGAAGGAGGTCCTCCTCCTGGAGTCAGTATTCTAGCCTGTTCAGTGTAGAGCAGGCTAGAATGGAGTTGCTGGGAGGAGGTCCTCCTTCTGAAGTCAGTATTCTAGTCTGTTCACTGTGGAGAAGGCTAGAATGGAGTTGTTAGAAGGAGGTTCTCCCCCTGGAGTCAGTATTCTAGCCTGTTCACTATAAAGCAGGCTAGAATGGAGTTGTTAGGAGGAGGTTTTCTTGTTCCTTATGTTACTTATTAAATTCTTTACATTCTGGATTAAGGAAATAGGTTTACTATTATTATGAATTTCCTTTATTATTATTTTTTGTATATTTTTATCTATGCTATCAAAAAAGTTCCATCCCGGTTGTTTTCACACATGGATAATAAGAGAAATAAAATGTTTCAATATATGAGCAATGTGTGGCTATTTTGCAGCAAAATTGTATAGATTTTAACAATTTTATTAACAGCCTTGCGGTTTTGCATCCTAACATCTCCATTCTACTACATTACTGCAGACAGAGGACCTCCTCCTAACAACTCCATTGTAGCCTACTTTACACTGAAGAGGCTAGAATACTGACTCCAGAAGGAGGACCTCCTGCTAACAACTCCATTCTACTATATTACTGTCTGAAGACAGAGGACCTCCTCCTAACAACTCCATTCTAGCCTACTTTACACTGAACAGGCTAGAATACTGACCCCAGGAGGAGGACCTCCTTTTAACAACTCTATAGGTTACACTGCTGACTATATAGGAGGAGGACCTCCTTCTAACAACTCCATTCTAGCTGATTCTATAGTGAACAAGCTAGATTACTGACTCCAGGAGGAGGACCTCTTCTAACAACTATGCAGGTTATATTACTGACTCCAGAAGGAGGACCTCCTTCTAACAACTCCATTCTAGCTGATTCTGTAGTGAACAAGCTAGATTACTGACTCCAGGAGGAGGACCTCCTTCTAACAACTCTGCAGGTTATATTACTGACTCCAGAAGGAGGACCTCCTTTCACTTGCTATTCTAATAAGGGTCCACGCACATGAACATATGCCTTCCGAGACATACAGTCCATGAACTGGGGCATATGTTACCAGAGCGCACAGCTTCATAGTTTACTATAATGCAGTGCGCGTCAGGCCACCTGAGGGACTATTGTCCCGGACTTATATGATCATGGGACACGATTGATGCCGCTCTGGGATATATGGCTTTCTCAAGGAAGATATATTTCAGAAGGCATATGTTTATGTGCATGGGCCCTAACATGCAGTTGTTAGGAGGAGGTCCACACTCTGTAGTCAGTAATATAGTAGAATGGAGTTGTTAGCAGGAGGTCCTTCTCTATTATCAGCACTATTAGCTGAAGAGTTGATAGAAGGAGGTTCTCCTCCTGGAGTCCGTAATCTAGTCTGTTCCCTATAGAATCAGCTAGAATGGAGTTGTTAGAAGGAGGTCCTCCTGTATACTTAGAAATGTAACCTGCAGAGTTGTTAGAAGGAGGTCCTCCTCCTGGAGTCAATAATCTAGCCTGTTCACTATAGAATCAGCTAGAATGGAGTTGTTAGAAGGAGGTCCTTCTCTATTATCAGTAATATAAACTGAAAAGTTGTTAGATGGAGGTTGTCCTCCTGGAGTCAGTAATATAAACTGTCAAGTTGTTAGAAGGAGGTCCTCCTCCTGGAATCAGTAATCTAGCCTATTCACTATAGAATCAACTAGAATGGAGTTGTTAGAAAGAGGTTCTCCTCCTCTATAGCCAGCAATGTAACCTATAGAGTTGTTTGAAGGAGGTCCTCTTCCTGGAGTCAATAATATAAGCTGTAGAGTTGTTAGAAGGAGGTCCTCCTCCTGGAGTCAAATAATCTAGCCTGTTCACTATAGAATCAGCTAGAATGGAGTTGTTAGAAGGAGGTCCTTCTCTATTATCAGTAATATAAACTGAAAAGTTGTTAGATGGAGGTTGTCCTCCTGGAGTCAGTAATATAAACTGTCAAGTTGTTAGAAGGAGGTCCTCCTCTGGAATCAGTAATCTAGCCTATTCACTATAGAATCAACTAGAATGGAGTTGTTAGAAAGAGGTTCTCCTCCTCTATAGCCAGCAATGTAACCTATAGAGTTGTTTGAGGGGTCCTCTTCCTGGAGTCAATAATATAAGCTGTAGAGTTGTTAGAAGGAGGTCCTCCTCCTGGAATCAAGTAATCTAGCCTGTTCACTATAGAATCAGCTAGAATGGAGTTGTTAGAAGGAGGTCCTCCTTCTGGAGTCAGTAATATAACCTGCAGAGTTGTTAGAAGGAGGTCCTCCTCCTGGAGTCAGTAATCTAGCCTGTTCACTATAGAATTAGCTAGAATGGAGTTGTTAGAAGGAGGTCCTCCTCTATTATCAGTAATATAACCTGGCAGAGTTGTTAGAAGGAGGTCCTCCTCCTGGAGTCAGTAATCTAGGCTGTTCACTACAGAATCAGCTAGAATGGAGTTGTTAGAAGGAGGTCCTCCTCCGTATAGTCAGTAATATAACCTGCAGAGTTGTTAGAAGGAGGTCCTCCTTCTGGAGCCAGTAATCTAGCCTGTTCACTATAGAATCAGCTAGAATGGAGATTTTAAAAGGAGGTCCTCTTCCTGGAGTCAATAATATAAGCTGTAGAGTTGTTAGAAGGAGGTCCTCCTCCTGGAGTCAGTAATCTAGCCTGTTCACTATAGAATCAGCTAGAATGGAGTTGTTAGAAGGAGGTCCTCCTCTATTATCAGTAATATAACCTGCAGAGTTGTTAGAAGGAGGTCCTCCTCCTGGAGTCAGTAATCTAGCCTATTCACTATAGAATCAGCTAGAATGGAGTTGTTAGAAGGAGGTCCGCCTCCTGTATAGTCAGTAATATAACCTGTAGAGTTGTTAGAAGGAGGTCCTCCTCCTGGAGTCAGTAATCTAGTCTGTTCACTATAGAATCAGCTAGAATAGAGTGGGCAAAAGAAGGTCCTCCTATATTTGCTGTGAATTTTATTATAAGATATGATATACAGGGATTTTAATAAATATTTTTTAAAAAAATGATATATTTAACCCTTTATAACCTGGCCGATTTTTGTGTTTCCATTTTCTACCCTCTTCCCTAATGTAGTCTGTGTAGAGAAGTCTAGAATGGTGTGGGAAAAAGTAACCAAGCCTGTTCAATGGTTAGGCCTCATGCATACAACCTTTGTGGTCCACAAATTGTGGAACTTTAAAATATGTATGTGACACCATACGCATTTTTTTTGAAGATCCATTGACTTTGATGGGTTCATGGTCTGCATTTTGAAGACGTATTCTATCAGTTTTTCAGTCTTCAAATCGCAGACCCACAATATACGGATGCGGTCTGTGTTGGCGTCCAAATTTTTTTGCCTTCTCATCGACAATGCATTTTGCAGACATATTTTAACTTTTGTAGAACAGATATACAGATGCAGAAAGCACATAGATAATCTGCATCCTTTACATATTCATATTTCTGTTCTGGCAAAAGATAGAACATGTCCTATACTTGTGAACCACTGACCTATTAAAGTCAACAGGTCAGAAAAAAATGCAGATTAAACATGGACGGTATCCATATTTTGCGGACCTTCAATTTCCTAACCGCAAAAGGAGTTATCTGTAATCTATCTTGTTCAGGTGGCTAGATAAGGTCCCCTTTCTGGAGGCTTTAATATATCCTATGCAGTTGTTGGAATGAGGTCCTCCTTCTGGAGTCCTGTAATATAACCTGAGCAGTTTGTTGGAATGAGGTCCTTCTTCTAGAGTCCATAATATAACCTGGAGCTGGCTAGAATGGAATGTGTCCTATTTTTGAGGTGAATCTTACACTCACGTTACTCTTAGGTAAACTATTACATGTATTTGTAATAGAAATTAAAATTGTGGAAGTGGCAGTGTGGAAGGCTTAAACCTGGCACAGTCACATAGACTTTACAGTGAGACGGGTACAATGCTGCCACTCTCGCAATATGTTTTGTAAATGACAAATCTGTTCATAGAAACTGTAATTGTTCTAAGGAGGCGGGATATGGAAGACATGCTTTAGTTTATACAGTTGTAGGTAGTCAGGTGCAGACTCACCATGGGCCCCATTTGGCAAGATTCCTTGGGCCACCCAAGCTCTCATCATGGCAGATGGACAGATACACAATGACATGACCCTTCCAGCATTAACACTGGGAGCATCAGGGTACTTATGTGCCGGGCCAGAGGGCCACAGCTTTCCCCCATGAATTCAACTCTATCACTGCCCTCCGGACAGAAATAAAGTTGGATAATGTTAATAAGACCCTTATTCAGACCCCCAATATTTATAAGATCCTATGTTAATCAGACCTCAGATCTGAAGAAAAAAAACATAACTCTCCTGACGCTCACTGCCCCTGAGATCCTATGCTATTCCTACTGCGCGGTGCTGTGACCTGACATCACACAGCGTGAGGACACAGAGGGCGATGATGTTCTCACACTGTGCGCAGGTCAGGGAGTGGTAAGTACAGAGCCCACACAGGGAGTGCTATATTCACCGCTCTCTGGTTCTCCTGTACTAATGAGCGCTGCCACAATGGAAGTGCTCATTAATATTCGCCCCACAAGACACACTGACATTCTCCCCCCTCAGTTTGGTCTTATAGAGAGAAAAGTACAGTATTTGGGGTATTGATGAGTACAGTGGGCACATGATGGGAAAGATGATTGAAAAGTGAGAACTGTAAGTTGTCTTTGTGGCAAACTCTGTAGAGCTGAGACATAGCTGAAAGAAGTTGTAAAGACGGGCTTGACTGACCCTGAATACAGATGAGAAAGCATAATGTTTACATCAGAGAAGACGTCACAGGATGCAATAGGTAAGTAATGCTATATTCTCCATTATATCTGGTGATGCTGAAGGCAGGACTGGCTCGGGGCTGTGGCCTGTATCTCAGAGGCAAGATTCTGGGGGGGATTTTGTGCTGCTCTGTTATTTGTGCTTCAGAAGAACCAAAATCCAGTGGTATCTGTTAATGCTTAGAGGTATTTTGCGGCTGAATTATGGTGTTGCTGACCCCAATGTGGGCCACTAACATCCTAGTCCACCCCTGTATGGTAATTTTGTGTATATACCTAGATTTTATTACATGGCAACCTTAAGGTAACAAATTCCCATATTTCACAAAATACAATCGGTTACAGCCCCCCCTTTATGGGCATTCTTTTCTGTGTGGAGTTATCAAACTGGTGTAAAGCAGAACTGGCTTAGTTGCCCATAGCAACCAATCAGATTCCACCTTTCATTTTCACAGCTCCTTTGCAATGGCCAACTAAGCCAGTTCTACTTTAAAGCAGTTTGATAAATCTTCCCACTATTCCTATAGTGAATTGCATTTTAATGTCAGTACTATACAGAGAGGTGCAGTCTGGCTGGGGAACACTCAAGGTTGGCTTGGGGGCTATACTAGGTCCTGGCCCTGTATATACTGTACACACATCAGGCACTCATTTGCAGGGTCCAATGGGAAACAGAGGCTTCCACTCCCTCTGTAACCGCTTACATGTGGGAAGTGCCATGTAAGATGTTAAACAGTCCGGATCGGCGCTCCTGCTGGTCCAGGCTATTAGTGCAGGAACACAGCTCTCATGTGCGTACAGCGCTTAGACTGGGTCGGCTTATTGATCACCGGAGAAATGCGTATCAGTGGTCACTAAGGGGTTCAAGTCAAATAAAACTATGCAAAAGAAAGGCATGGTTTTTTTTTCTCCAAGACGACAAAGTTTGAAATCCTATTTTCCTCAGTCTGCAGCAGCTTGCATGCCGTTCTGTAGTGAATCGAATCTCTGCAAAACAGGCGTCATGTGCAGCAGGAAAGTCCTAAGAAAACAGAAAAAGAGTCTCTTAAATAATAGGAAAGGTTACGTATAGGGCAGCACTGAGCCCTAAAACCTGAACCATAAGGCTCAGATGATAATGTGTTAACCCCAGGGAATGCAGGTTCCACATGCATGCTGAGGCGACACTCTGTATTCCACCTTTCCTAGGTGCCAAATGGCCTCCAATACATACAGGGAGAGCTACAGCTTTATAGCTGCACTAATTAAAATCAGCCAGTGGGGCAGACAGGTTAATGAGAGGCACAATACATTTTTAATGTAACAAATGCCCTTATAATGTGTGCCAGGGCATAAATACCACCCTTAATGCCCCCAGTTGAGCTAATGTCCCAATAATATGTGTCAGTAATATCCATATATAAAGCCCCCGATTCAATGCCATCATAGTACTTCTCTCCCCCTTCCCCATAGTGCTCCCATAATGTACCAATATAAAATGCCCTTATATAGTGCCCTGGTGTACCCCATAATTTGCCAGTATAAAATACCCCTTCTTAGTGCCCCCCGTAGATTCCCCCATAGTGCTCCTCTTCCCCTTCCATATAATACCCCCCATAATGTGTCCCAGTATAAAATGCCCCTATACAGATCCCCCCTATAAAATACCCCTCTTTGTGGCCTCAGTAGATGCCCCCAATAATGTGCCAGTAAGAAGTGCCCCATAGCGCTCCTCTCCTCTCACTAACACTTACCTACATGCTGCTTTCAGTGATGCGATGCCTCTTCCGGCCTGTGTCCCACTCTGCTCAGACCTCTGAGGAATCAGAGGAACGGGGAAGGGAGACACTTGTCACCAGGGCCACCACCGCCCTGAGGTGATCGCCTCACCTCGTCTAATTTGTGTGCAGCAAACCGATGCTCAAAATAAAATGGCTCAGTATTTTTTCTGATTCAGATGAGCTGAAAGCTCAATGAAAGTTGTGAACCCAGCCTCACAACTGTCTCTATAAACCCAATGGGCACGTTTTACTAAGACCAGCATTTTTGCCGTTCTTAGGCCCCTTGCAGACGATCTTGAGACACACAGGTCTCCCGCAACGCATCTACTGGCCTGAACTGTAAGGGTTACATAGCATCACAAATCAATATAATGCTATGTGATCCCCGTCAGTGCCGGAGTTCAGGCCAGCAGATGCGTTGCGGGAGACCTGCGTGTTTCACGCTCATCTGTCAGGGGCCTTAGTTTCTTTCCTTGCTATGCATAAGATTAGTCCAATTTATGATGAGGCATGAGCCTATATGACAATCCTTGTGCCTGGTGATAGAAATAAGCCAGTCCTGGCCCTGCCCCCAACACACCTGCAATCCGCCCCAACTGGCGAACACGGCGTAAAACTGCACAGCTGGTTAAAAAGGGGGCTTGGAGACTATTTATAGATGTAGCTCGCTGTGCTATACTGTTTCTGCAGCTCCCACACATCACAATAGGAGCTACTGACACAGCGAGCACCCATGCGCTCCACTGTTTCCCAGCCGGTTGATGGTTAGAACTGTGTTCTGATCTTGCCTTAGTATCGGCGAGCTGAGACAACCCTCACATTTCAGAACAACATGTACAGACGCATGAGTGTCCCTTCAGACAGTAGTTTACATCCCACACTTTTCCACAACGTTCTCATTATACAAAGGATGTCACCTGACAACTGACAACCTATAACACATCCTAGTACAGACTGTACACTACACCCCGCGGCGACTGCCCCCTCCAGCTACACCCCGCAGCGACTGCCCCCTCCGGCTATGCCCCCTCAGACTACACCCCGCGGCGACTGCCCCCTCAGACTACACCCCGCGGCGACTGCCCCCTCAGACTACACCCCGCGGCGACTGCCCCCTCAGACTACACCCCTTAAGCACCCTACATTGACACAGCCTGACAACTGCTCTGGGTGCCCACATCCTTCACAACTGCACCTCATAGCCACTAATTTCTCCTCTGATGCTCAGACTGCTCCTAAATCCCATTTTCTACAAAGGGTCCTATTCACCTGGAGATTCCGCAGGCAATTATCGGAGGGAAGCGTTCCTTCCTGGCAATCACTGCTAATTAATGAGGAGACACATTTACATGCAGTGATCTCCTCACAGTATGGGGAGCACTGATCACTAATGCAAATCCCCATACAGAAGCTCTCCATCCCAGCAATTACCAGACTCGCTAGTGGAGGAGACTGTTGCCATTACATGCAGCAACGGGAGAAGGGGTGAAACTAATGCCATCGCTCATCCCCGTACTTAGACCCACTGTCTCATCCTGAAACCCCAGTCCCAGAAAGTGATCCTGAACAGCTCTCTATAGAGTATCCTTGCCTCACACAGAATACACCTCATGACTAAGCACACAGCCTTCTGACTGCTCTTGCATTCTGTCACCCCCTCTGCCAATGTGTGCACTCCATAAACTTACAATCAAAGGCATGGACTGACATATCCAGCACAGAAACTCAACCACACAGCCCTATACATCCTCTTATACACTCCGTCTGTAGCGGGATTTGCGCGAGCGCTGGATCGCTCCTCTCCGTCTGTACGGGACCAGCGCTGGAGCGTCCTCTCCGTCTGTACGGGACCCAGCGCTGGAGCGCTCCTCTCCGTCCGTCGCTGTCTGTACGGGACCAGCGCTGGAGCGCTCCTCTCCGTCTGTACTGTACGGGACCCAGCGCTCTGGACGGGACCCGCTGGAGCGCTCCTCCCGTCTGTACGGGACCCAGCGCTGGAGCGCTCCTCTCCGTCTGTACGGGACCCAGCGCTCCGGCTGGAGCGCTCCTCTCCGTCTGTACG
>ONZH01024324.1:0-112951 GCA_900303285.1 Rhinella marina
GCTAAATTATTTCACATACCTGGTGTAAATACCCACCGTCTGTTTCAGTTATACACGGCTGTGTACTTGAATATACAATATCTAGGCCTTTTAATTGGCCACTGTACTGTGCGTTCTCTTGCTAAATTATTTCACATACCTGGTGTAAATACCCACCGTCTGTTCAGTTACTACACGGCTGTGTACCTTGAAATATACAATATCTAGCCTTTTAATTGGCCCACTGTACTGGGCGTTCTCTTGCTAAATTATTCACATACCTGGTGTAAATACCCACCGTCTGTTCAGTTAGTACACGGCTTGTGTAACCTTGAAATATACAATATCCTAGGCCATTTAATTGGCCACTGTACTGTGCGTTCTCTTGCTAAATTATTTCACATACCTAATTATATACCCAAATATTGTATTTGCAACCAAAAAAAAAAAAAATGCGGAGGGGGGGCTAGCGGAATCGGACGTGGACGAGGACGGGGGGCGCGGAAATGCTGTTGGTGGCCTTGTTGAAGCCAGTGGGGATACAATGCGTGCTGGTGAGGGTCAGCCAGGATCCCACTCATCCAGAATCCCTGCCTTTATGGGACAGTTAAGCAGGGGCGAGTTACACCGCTGTTGAGGCCTGAGCAGGTTGAACAGGTGGTGCAATGGATAGCCGATAGCGCTTCCACACAGTTGTCCCACCAGCCAGTCATCCACACAGTCTCACTCTGACCCTCCTCCTCCACACCTGGCCAACAGAGTCATCCCACCCTTGACCCCTCCCAGGAGCTCTTTTCGGGTCCTTTTTCAGATGTGCCGGAAGAATCCCAGGAGCTAGCAGAGGAATTTGTTTGTAGTGATGCCCAAACACTTGAGTTTTTCGCCATCTCCTGCTGATGTGGACCCTGAACCAGCATCTGTTATCATGAGCGATGATGATGATGAGACGCAGTTGCCATCAAGGGAGGCTGTTGGAATGTCCAGTAGGCAGGAGGAGAGCAGAGTGAGGAAGAGGAGGTGGTGGATGACGAAATGACCGACCCCACTTGGCCAGGGGTGATGTCCAGCGGGGAAAGCAGTGGAGAGGTGGTGGTCTGCGCAGCACCGAAAAAGGCAGCAAGAGGCAGAGGGATGTCCACAGGCAGAGGGATGTCCAGAGGCAGAGGGATGTCCAGAGGCAGAGGGATGTCCACAGGCAGAGGGATGTCCAGAGGCAGAGGACAGTCCAGACAGAGTAGTGAGGCCACAGCCAGCAGGGCCGAAGCTGTTCCCGGCAGCGGGCAGTCGCGCGAAGCTCCCCCATCGAGGGCCTCGTACTTCTGTGGTGTGGAGATTTTTTAATGTTTGTGCGGATGACAAACTGAGCGCGGTTTGCACACTCTGCCACTCAAAACTGAGTAGGGGCTCTGAGAAGAGCAATCTGACCACCTCAGGCATGCGGCGTCACTTGGAAGTCAAGCACTGGGCTGAGTGGGAGAGAGCAAACGCAATACAACCTGCGCAAGGTCTTCCTGCCACTGCCTCTTCCCCTCTGTTGTGTGCTGCCACTGCGGTCCAGACCTCCAGCCAGGACACCTCCACATCTGCCTCTGCCTCGGCTACTTTGGGGCCTTCTCCTTCAGCCTCCCCTTCCCCCGCCTTTTCGCCTGCACCTTCACACTCCTCGTCCCATCAACTGTCCATCTCGCAGGCGTTCGACCGCAGGCGGAAGTACGCCTCGAGTCACCCCCAAGCCCAAGCCTTAAACTGCCACATCTCCAAACTGCTGGCCCTGGAGATGTTGCCGTTTAGGCTTGTGGAGACGCAGGCCTTCCGCGACCTGATGGCGGCTGCCGCACCTCGCTATTCCGTCCCTAGCCGCCACTACTTTTCCCGGAGTGCCGTCCCCGCCCTGCACCAGCACGTGTCGCGTAACATCAGGCGGGCCCTGAGGTACGCAGTCAGCGCAAAGGTCCACTTGTCCACCGACTCGTGGACAAGCGCTTGCGGCCAGGGACGCTACATCTCTTTGACGGCACACTGGGTGAATGTAGTGGAAGCGGGGACGGGGTCGCAAACAGAGACGGCCTACCTACCACCCCCGCCCAAGATTGCCAGCATGGGTTCTGATAAACCCCCCCTCCTCCTCCTCCTCCTCCTCCTCTGCCTTAACATCGCCCTCAGCCGCTAGCTGGAAGCGTTGCAGCACTGGCGCGGGGAGACGTCAGCAGGCGGTGCTTAAGCTCATCAGCTTGGGCGACAGGAAGCACAGCGCCCCAGAGGTGAGGGACGCCATATTGCAGCAGACGGAGATGTGGCTGTCGCCGCTGCAGCTAGGACCAGGCATGGTCGTGTGCGATAACGGCCGTAACCTGGTGGCGGCTCTGGAGCTTGCCGAACTCGATCACGTACCATGCCTGGCCCACGTTTTTAATCTGGTAGTCCAAAAATTTCTAAAGACTTACCCCAACCTGGCAGAGCTACTGGTGAAAGTGCGGCGCTTGTGCGCTCACTTTCGGAAGTCAACTGTAGCTGCTGCTAGCTTAAAAAAACTCCAGCAACGCCTCCATTTGCCTGAACATCGGCTGTTGTGCGACCTGCCGACTCGCTGGAATTCCACCTATTCCATGTTGGCCAGGGTGTGTGAGCAGCAGAGAGCATTGATGGAGTACCAGATAATGAATCCACGCGTGCCTCCAACTCAGCTCCCTCAGTTTGCCAACCACGAGTGGCCATGGATGGCAGACATATGCGATGTACTGCGTATCTTTGAGGAGTCCACCAAGAAGGTCAGCAGCGAGGACGCTATAGTGAGCGTAACCATCCCGCTCCTATGCGTCCTTAAAGAATCGCTCATCGCAATAAGGGAGAACGCATTGCACGCAGAGGAGACGGGGGTAGGAGGAGACGTAACGGAGCTACACAGTCAGACCACACTTTTGTCTGCTTCACGGTGGCAGTTGCAGGAGGAGGAGGATGAGGAGGAGGACGACGTGGAGGTGGCTGTGGAAGAGGAGGAGGATGCTGGCGGCAAGGGTAGCAGTCAGGCTGTGTGCGTCCCCATTGGTTCAGCGCGGATGGGGCGGAGAGGAGGCGGAAGAGGAAGAGGAGGAAATGGCAAGTGATCCTTCTGGTGGGGGCAGTGAGGTCATGCCTATTCAGAGTCTGGCAAACATGGCTGACTTCATGCTGGGCTGCTTTTCCCGGGACACACGTGTTGTCCGGATAGTGGAGAACAAACTGTACTGGGTCTTCGCAATCCTGGACCCCCGGTATAAAGATAACGTCTCTTCTTTTATTCCGGTAGAGGAGAGGACGAATCGATTGCTGGAATACCAGAGGGAACTCGTGCAGAACATGATGGAGATTTTCCCACCCACCATCGCTGGCGGCAGAGAGGAGAGGGTCTCCCAGAGTCCCACAACATCTATCAGGCCCACAGCCACCAGGGGAACACTCTCCAAGGTGTGGGACACGTTCATGGCACCCCCTCGTGCAACTTCCATCACTGCGGGGCCCGCTATCAGCAGGAGGGACAAGTATCGGCGGATGTTGCGGGAGTACCTGGCAGACCGTACCCCTGTCCTCCCCGATCCCTCGGCGTCCTACACTTACTGGGTCTCCAAGTTGGACACGTGGCTGGAACTGTCCCTGTACGCCTTGGAGGTGCTTGCCTGCCCTGCCGCCAGCGTGCTATCAGAAAGGGTGTTCAGCGCAGCCGGGGGCATTATAACCGATAAGCGCAGCCGCCTGTCAACCGACAGTGCGGACAGGCTGACGCTAATCAAAATGAACAGCAAGTGGATTGACCCGGACTTTGCTTCTCCAACCGTGGAAAGCAGCCAAAAGTGAAGTGCCATCTGTATGAAGTGCCATTTCCTCCTCCACCTCCTCCTCCTCCTCCTTAACCGCCGTAGAATTGCTCCGTAAATAAGAAAAATTTATATATTTATGGCTCACCTCTTGGGCCTCCACAAAATGTTTAAGAGGTCTCACCTCTTGGGCCTCCATATAATTTTTAACAGGTCTCACCTCTTGGGCCTCCACATAATTTTTAAGAGGTCTCACCTCTTGGGCCTGCACAAAATGTTTAAGAGGTCTCACCTCTTGGGCCTCCACATAATTTTTAAGAGGTCTCACCTCTTGGGCCTCCGCAAAATGTTTAAGAGGTCTCACCTCTTGGCCTCCACATAATTTTTAAGAGGTCTCACCTCTTGGGCCTCCACATAATTTTTAAGAGGTCTCACCTCTTGGGCCTGCACAAAATGTTTAAGAGGTGTCACCTCTTGGGCCTCCACATAATTTTTAAACAGGTCTCACCTCTTGGGCCTCCACATAATTTTTAAGAGGTTCTCACCTCTTGGGCCTCCACAAAATCTTTAAGAGGTCTCACCTCTTGGGCCTCCACAAAATCTTTAAGAGGTCTCACCTCTTGGGCCTGCACAAAATGTTTAAGAGGTCTCACCTCTTGGGCCTCCACAAAATCTTTAAGAGGTCTCACCTCTTGGCCTCCACATAATTTTTAAGAGGTCTCACCTCTTGGGCCTCCACAAAATGTTTAAGAGGTGTCACCTCTTGGCCTCCACATAATTTTTAACAGGTCTCACCTCTTGGGCCTCCACATTAATTTTTAAGAGTCTCACCTCTTGGGCCTCCACATAATTTTTAAGAGGTCTCACCTTTTGGGCCTGCACAAAATGTTTAAGAGGTCTCACCTCTTGGGCCTCCACATAATTTTTAAGAGGTCTCACCTCTTGGGCCTCCACAAAATGTTTAAGAGGTGTCACCTCTTGGGCCTCCACATAATTTTTAACAGGTCTCACCTCTTGGGCCTCCACATAATTTTTAACAGGTCTCACCTCTTGGGCCTCCACAAAATTCTTTAAGAGGTCTCACCTCTTGGGCCTCCACAAAATCTTTAAGAGGTCTCACCTCTTGGGCCTGCACAAAAATGTTTAAGAGTCTCACCTCTTGGGCCTCCACAAAATCTTTAAGAGGTCTCACCTCTTGGGCCTCCACAAAATCTTTAAGAGGTCTCACCTCTTGGGCCTGCA
Organism: Rhinella marina; assembly: GCA_900303285.1. Taxonomy (NCBI): domain Eukaryota; kingdom Metazoa; phylum Chordata; class Amphibia; order Anura; family Bufonidae; genus Rhinella; species Rhinella marina. Next base: position 5,013 of record ONZH01024324.1, read on the forward strand.
CAAAATGTTTAAGAAGGTCTCACCTTTGGGCCTCCACAAAATCTTTAAGAGGTCTCACCTCTTGGGCCTCCACATAATTTTTAAGAGGTCTCAACCTCTTGGGCCTCCACAAAATGTTTAAGATGGTGTCACCTCTTGGCCTCCACATAATTTTTAACAGGTCTCACCTCTTGGGCCTCCACATAATTTTTAAGAGGTCTCACCTCTTGGGCCTCCACAAAATCTTTAAGAGGTCTCACCTCTTGGGCCTCCACAAAATCTTTAAGAGGTCTCACCTCTTGGGCCTGCACAAAAATCTTTAAGAGGTCTCACCTCTTGGGCCTCCACAAAATCTTAAGAGGTCTCACCTCTTGGGCCTGCACAAAATGTTTAAGAGGTCTCACCTCTTGGGCCTCCACAAAAATCTTTAAGAGGTCTCACCTCTTGGGCCTGCACAAAATGTTTAAGAGGTCTCACCTCTTGGGCCTGCACAAAATCTTTAAGAGTGTCTCACCTCTTGGGCCTCCACAAAATCTTTAAGAGGTCTCACCTCTTGGGCCTCCACAAAATCTTAAGAGGTCTCACCTCTTGGGCCTCCACAAAATCTTTAAGAGGTCTCACCTCTTGGGCCTCCACAAAATCTTTAAGAGGTCTCACCTCTTGGGCCTGCACAAAATGTTTAAGAGGTCTCACCTCTTGGGCCTCCACATAATTTTTAACAGGTCTCACCTCTTTGGGCCTCCACATAAATTTTAAAGAGGTCTCACCTCTTGGGCCTCCACAAAATCTTTAAGAGGTCTCACCTCTTGGGCCTCCACAAAATGTTTAAGAGGTGTCACCTCTTGGGCCTCCACATAATTTTAACAGGTCTCACCTCTTGGGCCTCCACATAATTTTAAAGAGGTCTCACCTCTTGGGCTCCACAAAATCTTTAAGAGGTCTCACCTCTTGGGCCTCCACATAATTTTTAAGAGGTCTCACCTCTTGGGCCTCCACAAAATCTTTAAGAGGTCTCACCTCTTGGGCCTCCACAAAATCTTTAAGAGGTCTCAACCTCTTGGGCCTGCACAAATGTTTAAGAGGTCTCACCTCTTGGGTCTGCACAAAATCTTTAAGAGGTCTCACCTCTTGGGCCTGCACAAAATGTTTAAGAGGTCTCACCTCTTGGGCCTGCACAAAATCTTTAAGAGGTCTCACCTCTTGGGCCTCCACATAATTTTTAAGAGGTCTCACCTCTTGGGCCTCCACAAAATGTTTAAGAGGTCTCACCTCTTGGGCCTCCACATAATTTTTAAGAGGTCTCACCTCTTGGGCCTCCACATAATTTTTAAGAGGTCTCACCTCTTTAGCCTCCACACAATTTTTAAGACGTCTCACCTCTTGGGCCTCCACAAAATTTTCCATGAGCCTCTGGCCAGCCCACGGCCTCTTCCTGCCTTTTGCGGTCCTACGCATCCCTCAACATCCCCACTGCTTTACCTGCTAGACATGACACTGGGCCAGGTCGGGTCACTGACATCTCTAGCACCAACAATTTGGGCATTTTAAGGCTTCTGCATGTGTTTGAGTTGTTTTTACATTTTAAAGAAGACATGTCTGACCACATTTCACACACACACACAATGACAATTAGGAGTGGGGTCTATTTGCTTTCCCCCTTGCCTATGCCATCTGTGGTTGTCATAGGCAACGTGATTTTAAGGGGTGCAGAATTTCATCTTCTTTTTTGTCTAGTTTGGCTTGGGGTCCATGGCAATGTAGAGGAAAGAAGGTTTCCTTGTATGGTCTCACTTTACAGAGAGGTTACATTGTCTTTGGAGTGTATTGTTGAGAGGCTGTGATAGTGGCGTAATAGTGCGACTTGGGCGCGTTATATGCACCCAGACATGCTTCCCCTGCTGTCCCAGTTGCATTCCAGCAGTGTTGGCATCCTTTTCTGAGGTTTCAGGGTGGACTTGGTGACCTCCAAGTGGTCGAATTGAGATTTCCAAGTGGCGAGCATTTTTCCCCATAGACTTTAATGGGATTCGATATTCGGTCGAATAGTCGAATTTCGCGGTCTATTCGAATCGAATTTCGAACTTTCGAATATTTCACTACTCGCTCATCTCTAATCATAACCAAGAAGACTGGAGGCTGAAATCACTGCCAAGGGTCTTAAATTAAGTACTGAGTAAATGGTCTGAATACTGATGTCAATGCAAGATTTTAATTTTTGCAGTTCAATAAATTAGTAAAGTTTTCATATTTTGATTAAGGGGTACTGAGTGCAGAATGACGAGGAAAAACTTTTTTTTTTAGCAAAAGGCCACAGCATGATAAAAGTGAAAGGGTCTGAAGACTACCTGAATTCATAGCAAATGTTTCCTGGCATATTCTATACTGGTAGGTTGAGTGAAGAAGTGTTCATGACTAAATATGAGAAGTGCCTATTGTCTCTGGAGGAAAACCCTATTATGGAACTAGAGACTTCATGCCAGCCTGTAGGCCTTACAGCAGTTGTATGGTCAGCCTCCATTTGCAGTACATTACTGTCTAAGGACTACTGTTACATGCTAGGACAACAATAACATGGATTGGTACTTGGCATTGTAATAATATTGTGTACCTAATCCCAACATGTACTTTTGCCCTTGAAATGGAATGATGCAGTCCATGACCAGGACCATGCCTTATTTTATCTTCTCAAATATTGCGTGCCATATGCCTGAAAGTGATCAAAATGTATTTGATTCAAGGCTGCATACTAATATGTGATGATAATTTTCATCTTAGATAGAAGCCTCTTCAGTAATCAATCGGCTTCTTTCTCAAATCTAATATGATTGGAATGATGATTAGCATGAAGTATTATGTTGAGCTCCAGCCCAGAATTTTGGCTTTCTACAACTGTTTCTAGATGGAGATAGGGATTGGTTTTGAAAATGAAATCAGTGATCATTGAGCAAAATATATGAGCAAAAAACTGAAGGAACCTTAGGGTAAATTCAATCTTTTCTTTATACAACTTTTAAAGCAATGGTGTTTTAATTATACCTCTGAGATACCAACCTTGCACATTGCATGTTAATGAGAATTAGTTTATTTTGGACCTACCAGTGATTGTTTAGTTAGCTGCTGTAGAGGGGTTGCTGGTTAAAGAAGAACTCCTGCAAAAAAATGTATTCTCTGACCTGTTAGAAAGGTGCATGATATAATCTGCAGTGAATGTCATTTTCTTATTAGAGGCTGAAATTATTACTTATTGTAGCTGGGTCATGTGACCAACTCCCTGACCTCCAACTGGCCCAGGACAGCAAGCCAGTCACTTCTCTATTAATTCCTATGAGACTGAAAGTGAGGCTCCCATAGGAATGCATAGAAAATTAGACTTCCTGTCTAGACATAAGGTGCTGTGTGAGTTGGTGGGTCTAATTCCTAGTTACATGACACAGATAAGAAACTTCAGGATGATTTAACTCAAAAATTCAGCTACTGGTAAGAAAATGATATTCACTACAAATTACATCATGTACATTTCCAGCAGGACATGGAATACATTTTTTGCGGGAGTTCTTTAAGTTAGGACAATCTATTGTAGCCATTACCAAATAAACAATTTAAAAAAATCCCAGCATTAATTTTGCCTATATAGTGAAGCATAGGCTATTAATAAAGATTAATGTATAGGCTCTTAGGTATATCTGGTGTATACCTGTGCCATTTATGGGTTGTCTCCCATCTTGGCTGCTTCTTCCTCTCCGATATGGTTTCCCTAATGCAGCCTATATTAAAGGTCTTATTCACTGACTACCAATAGATATCTTTGAAATGTACCTTAATTATTTTAGAAATAAAAATCATTGAATCTTATTTGTTGATATTGGAAAATACCTTTAGGAAAATCAAATCAGAGGCCTTGGAAATGTAGGGCAATGTGAGCCTATAACACACATTTTGTGAATTGTGCTGTAATGATGCAATGTATTAAAGAGGATTTCCACTCAAACATAAAATGATTTACAACATTTCTATGCCATAAATGTATCAGTTGATAAATTCCCCTTTTACTTTTGGAAGCACATAGTTACTTTATAAAAACCTGTTAACACAAGCCTATAAAATGCATCGATAACCTTCGTTGCCACCCTTGCCAATGATTCTCAAAAGGAGATATAAGGCTCAATGGTAAAAGCCAACTAGGGATACATTTTTGACAGATTATACATGGTGGGCCATTTATATGGATACACCTAAATAAAATGGGAAGGGTTGGTGATATTAACTTCCTGTTTGTGGCACATTAGTATATGGGAGGGGGAAAACTTTTCAAGATGGGTGGTGACCATGGCGGCCATTTTGAAGTCAGCCATTTTGGATCCAACTTTAGTTTTTTCAATGGGAAGAGGGTCATGTGACACATCAAACTTATTGAGAATTTCACAAGAAAAACAATGCTGTGTTTGGTTTTAACGTAACCTTATTCTTTCATTAGTTATTCACAAGTTTCTGACCACATATAAAATGTGTTCAAAGTGAAGCCCATTGTGTTGGATTGTCAATACAACACTCTTCTCCCACTCTTCACACACTGATAGCAACACCGCAGAAAAAATGCTAGCACAGGCTTCCAGTATCTATAGTTTCAGGTGCTGCACATCTGGTATCTTTACAGCATAGAAAATTGCCTTCAGATGACCGCAAAGATAAAAGTCTAAGGGGGTCTGATCAGGAGACCTTCGGGGGTCATTTAAATGGCCCACAACGACCAATCCACTTTCCAGGAAACTGTTCATCTAGGAATGCTCGGACCTGACACCCATTATGTGGTATATGGGGTACAAAGATAGTGGGGCCATTCTTCATCAATAGAAACCTCAAGGCCATTGGATATGTGAAATTGCTACATAATGATGTGTTTCCCTCTTTATGCACTAAAGCTGGCACGTTCCCTGAGTTTTTCCAGCAAGATGGTGCACCACCACATTATGGTTTGTAATATTACCCTGTATATTGTGCCGACCTTACTGCAGCTACAAGAATCTCTGATTTAAAGGAGCATTTGAGACAAAAGCATTTATCATCTGTTTCGGTCAGCGCCATTCACACTCCATTTAAAAACTTCATAGACATGCTTGTGGGTACTTGTGGGTAGGGAGAATGAAGTCTCCTGTTTTGGTCATCTGAAGAAGTTCCAACAGTTAGATCTTACACGATTCACAATAAATGCTTCTGAATCAAATATCCCTTGAACAATATAATAGACTCTTTTTTTTCTACTTAATTGAGACAAGTTAAGGATAAACCAAGATACCATTTTAATTTTTGACTATATCTAGTCATGATCAAATTTTTTGAAATTTGAAATTTTGTAATTCATTTCGTCCGAACCGGTCAGATGATTCAATTTGTGTCCAAATAGATTCGACCTGAATCAAAGTGCTCCAACTGCCCTGAAAAATTGTAGATGACATTTTGGAGTCTTATAGGAACAGCATCATGTATGGTTATGGGTAAACACATGGCTGCTGATGGTAACAAACAGCCTCTTAAAAACATCTAGGATGTTTTACATAATAATAAGACCAAATGGTCCAAAAACATTTTTTTTTAAGGCAAACACCTGCTGGTGTAAAAACGCACACTACCTGGGATAATGTGACCCTCTTTCTTTGCCTTTCCTGTCTTCTGATCTTAAAAATGGTTGATATTATGTGGAAAAACTCAGCTGAATAAAATTGGCAGAAAATTCAGATTAGATGTGAATTTTTGGACAATTTTAGTCAAATTCGAATCAATTTGTTCAACATTAACTATGAGTGACAGACGCTGACCAATGTTGAGGCCCAGATATCACCAAATTATGGCTGTGGAGTCCATAGTAGAAAAATATTGAGAAGCCCCATTTTAGCAAATGTTTTATGTTGTCAACAATACTTACAGAAATATTATTTATATTGTATTTATATATATTTTTTCCTTTTCCATTATTGTTTGAGTACATGTAATTCTAATCCAACATAACATGTATCATTTAGCCCTTTAGAAATGGTAATGCTGATTCACATGCTTCTGATTTGTACTGGTAGCTCGGCAAATGGGATGTGCCCAATAACCTCCATTTGAACACTATTTATATGTGAACCTTTGATCAACCATGAACAAGGACGGAAGCTGCTGTCATGCTATAATAATAGACTTTTTGCATTTTTCACATCTTCACTATATACAACTGCTATTCCTGTAATTGTAACATCAATATTGGATATTGCTCTATTTGAAGAGGTGTCCGACATTCTTTACTTTGGAACTAAATATTACATTAAAATTTTCCGAGCTAGTAAACAATCTTGTTTTCATATTATTTTGCTGTTTTGTGCCAAGAACCTTGACCCATGGGGCTGCGGGAATGCTGCCATGATAAATAATTGATATCTCAGCTGTTCGTACCCTATCTTCCAGACGGACCTCCATATAAAACATTTAAGAAATCTGATCCGGTAAGGAAGAAATATCCTTGGTGTAAAAATTTGTCTGCATCATTGGGCTCATTTGACGACAAGGACTAGAATATATAGTGAATGACACAAAATAAGCTAAAGGTTACAATAAAAAGGATACCAACAAAGAAATCTAGGCCAAATCCATACAGATGCCATTTTAAGACACTTCAGCATTTCGAAGCAGCCAACATTTCTTGTGAAAATGCTTGTTTAGCCTCTCTGGGGAACATTTGGCACATGGGGACTTTTTAACTGTTTGGTATTTATGAAGTTCCCGGTGCCCCACGCAGGTAGTTATGTAACACCAGCATCTTAAAAATCAACTTATAAATCATTCCGGTTAACCTAATAAAACACAGGCACCTTCTGAAATCCAAACATTTATAAATAAGCTGTGGCACCACGGGAAAGGAATGTTCCTGTTTGCACAAGAAACATACCTTTAGTAAGATACAGCATTTGCTATTATCTGATTGGACCACAATGTCTAAAGAGGCTTCTGAGAATTTCAGTCTTATTTCCAGTTTAGTAAAAAGTTCTGTAGCTTTACTCATCTAATAAAAATGGTTCAGTATAATTGGCATTATTGTACGTCATGTATTATTTTGTTGATTCCTTTTTAGGTGCTGTACTATTACACCTGTGATAAGCCTGCTATATATGCAGGTCAAATCACTGGTAGAGGGACAGGTGATGACGGGATTTAACCCTTTCACCCCCGGAGGTTTTTTCGGCTTTGAGTTTTCGTTTTTCACTCTCTGCCTTCAAACAGCCATAACGGTTTTATTTTTCTATTCACATAGCTGTATGAGGGCTTGTTTTTTGCGGGACAAGTTGTACTTTCCAACGCCACCATTTAATATTGCATATGGTGTAGTGGGAAGCGGGAAAAAAATTCTAAATCGGGTGAAATTGCAAAAAAAACACTGTTCAGCTACAGTTCTACGGGTTTTTTATTTACAGCGTTCGATGTTCATTAAAATTGACCAGTTACTTTTATGCTACTACGTACGAATCAGGCGATACCTAACATGTATAGTTTTTCCTGCGTTTTGATAAAATAATTATAAAGTTGGACATTTTTTATTTTTTTGTTATATCTTGACCCCTATAACTTTTTGGTATTTATGTGTACGGAGCTGTATGGGGGCTCATTTTTTTTCCGGGCGATCTGAACATTTTATTGATACCATTCTGGGGTGTGTATGACTTTTTGATCACTTTTTATTAAATTTTTTTAGAAAAAAAAGCGACAAAAAACAGTGAATCACCATTTTGACGCTTTTTTCCGCCACGCTATTCGCCGTATTGGAATTTGTTTTTATATTTTAAAAGTACGGGTGTTTTCGGTCACGGTGATACCCATGATGTCTATATTTATTTGTTATTTAGGTATTTATTTTTTAATTATATGGAAAGGGGGGTGATTTAAACTTTTATATTTTTTATATATTTTTAACTTTTTTAAATTTTTTGTGATTATTTTAAAGCTCAAATATGAGCAAATAGATTGTGTTTTTTATTTTTTCTTCATGAGCAATCAGGGCTTTTTAATTTTGAATTAAAAACCGAAATTGCTCATTTCTTATCCTGGCCTGCCAGGTTTACAGCTTTCAGATCGTGTACAGACACCCCATTTGACCACATGGGGCGTCTGTACACCACCCAGAAGCATACGCTTCCGGGTTTTTGCGCTACTAGATGCCGTGATCTCATGTGATCACGGCATCTAATTGCTGAAGAGGAAACCGCCAATGGTGTGAAGTACCTTCAAGTCTCTGCTGTTAGAAACAGAAGAGACTTGACGGCCATGACGCCCGCCGCACAGTTATCCCATGACTAATGTAAAAAATAAAGATCAGAGATCATATAGTACATGACAACCTCTATCTATCAAAGCTAGAACCAGCCCTGTACCTCAGATGGATCCAGAGATCTCCACATTTATTGCTCTTCTAGATTTATATCAAGCTGACAGCTCAGGGGGAGTGTCTTTTCTTCTGCAGCTCAGGAGGCGTGTCCATGCTCTCCCTATCATAGCTCAGGAGGCAGTTGAAGGATGAAACTAAGCATGTGCGGCCATCCCAATGAGTAGGGCAAAGAAATAAGGAAAAACAAACAGCAGGTGGCGCTATACAGATATATTTTATTGAATAACTCAGTGGCTATGCTAAATTTTTAATTACATGCAATTACAAAAGTATTCACATCCAGGTGCTGGTTTGAAAACTGTAGAATATTTTTCATGCGAGAACCCTTTTAATCACTATATAATTTGACGGATTCTTCTACATATTTTTAATATTATTGTTTTAATTCTTCACCATTTTGGTTGTTTATGTTTCCTATACATGGCTAGCTCTGTTCTCAGCTGACAAGTAGATACAATTGGATCCTGTATAGACAATGCTAAACATTCTGGACTGAAGAATAAAACATGGTAGCAAACTACCAGAGAGATTTGTGCGGATGATAATGATTTATTTAGCTCACATGGGGATTATCTGGACTGAATGCAATTGAAAACACTTTTCAGTTTGGAGAGGTTTTCAGCCTTAAGTGTGTAAATACAAATGTTCCTATTCACTGCCGGCAGACTTAGAAAATAATAAGAAAAAATGTATCAAATGCTGTGGCATCAGCTCTATACAGGCTGCACTTTCCAACAATTCCTGTGGAAAAGTGTAAAAGTATTGCTGGATACTACCATTAACCATTGGACCCCATATCGTATAATGAGATCCAGTGGGTTCTGGTTGCTTTCTGGTCATGGTCATCTTTTGACCACTGAAACAAACAGCAATGGTGGATGTGGTCGCATGATATAATAATCAACATCACAATAAACATCCAAAGATACAGGTTACAGTACAATACAGTGCCCCACTATGTAGTCCTCTTATTGGTCTGACTCCACCCACTGGTGACATCACTAGTGTTGAGCGAATCGAAGTTGACGAAGTGTAATTTGATCCAACTTTCAGGGAAAAAATTGACTTGTCACGAATCTGAATTTCCTGGCATTTTTTTTTTTCTTAAATGGCTGCTGCACATGTTACAAAGTGAAAGTAAGTAGCCTGGGAATTAGTTTTCAACAGTTCAGGGACAGCACTGAGATAGTGTAGGGAGATTAGGGAGACTTTATCCACACTATAGGGAAGAGAGCAGGGACAATTGAACAGTGTAAAGCCTGGCTAAGGTTTTACACCTTGCTGCACTAATTGGGGATACAAAGTGTTCTAATACTACAGATTTTATGTTGTTAACATTTTGCCGTACATAAGAAATTGCATTCATCCTTGATTCTGTAATTGGGATAAAATTGCAGTCAGATGCTACTAATTTTGGGGGGTTCACATTGTTATTTTACATAAGTAAATCCATTCATCCTTGATTCTGTAATTGGGGTGAAATTGCAGTCTGATACTACTGATTTTGGGGTGAGCAGGTTTTTTAGCAATCTATGTGGAATCAGCTGATGGTATAACAGGAGTACGCTCTTTATACCTGGCGCTAACATTGAACTTTAAGACTGACTTCAAACTTCAGTTTTTTGGTCAGTTTTGGCCCAGTAACTGACCAAATAAGTGAAGTGTGAACTGCTTCTAAGAGTGATGCCTGTAAACTGCCTATCATACTGACGCACAGTAACTGTTTCACTACCACAGCGGACCACCTATGCATGTTTCTGCAATGCACAATGAAGTACAGCAATATACAGGCTCCCTGCAGCCGGGAAGTAGCTGATTTTTAACGCGCTTCATCACAAATTAATTCAGATCTAATAAAAACTTTGGAAACTTTTTGAAAATTCGACAAAGAGTCCGAATCGAATGTTTGAAAACTTTGCTCATCTCTAGACATTACCAAATGTCCTTTAGCTAAGTCAGTGATGTGTCAGACTCATATCCAATTTAACCGCATATATTTGAATTTGATATGTTGCATTGGTTTAATTTCTTTATTGGAATATGCACTAAGTCAGAGCTTCCATCTTCTTCCCTGCTGCCCTGGGGCCTTCAGCAAAGGAAGGGTTGTCTTTCTCACAGTCTTCTCCATGAGCTAAATGATCACTCAGTCTCCTCTCCTGCCTGCACTGATCACATGGACTGGTGTCAGGCAGGGAGAGAGAGAAATGTGCAGACGCATAGCTCTCACATTGATCCTGTAAGGCACTTCATGGGCACTCTGCTGAATCATTAAAAGTGTTATCCCATTATTAATGTAAAAAATGAAAATCATAGACATATAGTACATGGCAATCTCTAACAAAGTTAGAACCAGTCCTGTACCTCACATGGATCCAGAGATCTCCACATTCATTGCTCTGCTAGATTTTTATCAAGCTGACAGCTCAAGGACAGTGTCCATTCTGTTTCAGCTCTCCCTATCACAGCTCAGGAGGCAGTTAAAGGATGAAACTGAGCATCAGTGAGTTGGACAAAGAAATAAGAAAAGAACAAAGAGCAGGTTGTTCTATACATATCCATTTTTTTGAATAAATCAGTGGCTATACAAAAATTTTAATTACATGCAAATACAAAACTAATTAGATCTAGGTGCTGGTTTAAAAACTGTAGAATATCTTTTGTGGGACAACCGCTTTAAGGAAGCTGTCAGGGAGGTGTGCCACTGCTTGACCCCCCTCACTACATACTATAAGACCCAGTCACTTTTAAAGGGAATCTGTCACCAGCAACCTCCCTATGAAACTGTTTGCACAGCTATAGTTTTTCTTTTGTTGAATTGTGGCTTCATTCCCGAGATATAATGCTTTATCTTAATATGCAAATTAGGTATTTGGTGCAATGAAGCTGTCACCATTGTTCTTTGGCAAAACAATGAGCAAGCGGATGGCCACAGAATGGTGCAGTGCTTTGGTACAAAAAGAGTAATGGTGATGCCGTGATTTCACCAAAGGCCCCATTTGCATATTTAGAAAAGGTATCATAACTGAGGCACGGGGCCTCGAATCAACAAAAGAAAAACAGCATTTTATTAATGTGAACCCCAGCTATGTGAAAATATATACAAAAATGGTTGAATAGGGAGGTTGCTGGGGACATTCCCTTTAAGCAAGACTTTTTCCTGCTAAAAAATGAGTCTTAATACTCTTATGGAAGCTCCATCTCGCTGATTGAGGCTATATGAATTTTCCATATATTCTACTGCCCACATGTGGCTAAACAACCAGCTTGTAATGCAGGCAATCACAAATCCACAGCAGGGTTCCTGATAGTTATGTATGTAATCCACAATTTCAGTACTGGAAAATAACAGGAAGTGCATCCACCAGGCATCCAAAATAAAAAGGCATATCACATAAAAACAATTCATGGAGCAGCATACATTATCGAACCATGCAGTCAAAGTCTGCCTAAAATAACCAATAACAGTGCTCAGCAGGAGCATCACTAGGGTCCAAATGGCCCCAGGACAAATTTTGAATCTTGACACCTTCTAACGTTGCAAGACCCATTGGTGATAGTAAAGTCTGTAATGATACATGTATATATCCTGCCCCACTTCTTGAAAAAATAAAATAAAAAATCTAGCCAAAAAAATAACCACCACATAGTGGCTAATAATAGCTGCTAATATCACCGTACTGATACTGAATAAAAATCTAAAAGTGATTACAGTACAGTTATATCCAGTGATTGAAGCTTACCCGCACCTCTTTGCGGACACAGGCATAGCACTACTCACCCAGCTGGCCTTCCTGCTGTCCCAGCGGTCTGGTCTCCCTAGTCCTCCTCCTCCAGCGTAACTGGCCACAGCCGTCTAATGTGTCTCACACAGGCTGCAACCTGTGCTCCAGTTTGAAGGCCAGTAGGTCTGTTCCATAGGGCGCATGAGGACTTGCTCCCTGCCTCTTAAAGGGCAGCACGTGCATATCCTAATTCTTCCCCAGCCTATGGCTGGCTATCCCGGGGTATTTTTAAAGATTTTCTAGTTCACTAGTTATCAGTGAAGATATGCTGTTCTGACCATCTGCCAATGGACCAAACCAGGCATGGGATTCAGCCAGTTCCCTCAGGTTCTCCAGATCCGGTTGTTAAAATTACAGATCCGGCTGGCAGCTGGAGATGAGCCCTTCCATTCCATAGTTTAGCTCCTTAGGCTTTTTAAAAGTTGGGTGGTATGTATGTATGTATATATATATATAGTGTATTCATGCATGTGTACCATGTATATGGTGTACAGTATTTATGTGTATGTGAGTTGCATATATGAGATGTATATGTAAACATGTGTCATGATGCTGCATATCTGCCATTGAGTAGGGAACCTGTTGTTAAAAAATTGAATCCCACCTCTGGACCAGACCCCTGCATTTGTTACTAACTCTGATTCCCAGCAGCCTCTCTTCTCCCTAGATTAATTCATTGTCACCTGCCCAGACCTTGGCCTCTTTCCTCACTATGAATATTACCTGAGTCCAATCTCCGGTGTCTCTGACCTCAGTGGGTCACCTGCCAACAATACTGGGACTATCTCAAACGGTTGTGGCCTAGTAGTTCCCCTGCAGCAAAGACCAGATCCCTGCATAGGGCTTAAAGGGTGAAAACCAGGGGACTGCCAGGATAACAAACTTAGTGATAGCCCAATACCCAATTGTTTAGCTACTTTAATGGTTATTTGTCCTCATTATACAATACAAATGCATCCTTTGTGCCTCCATGCAATAATAATGTCACCCTTCATGCCCTGTGCAATAAAGATTGCCCCTTTGTACCCCCATTCAATATTAATATCTCCCCTTGTGTGACCCTAAAAAACTGTACCGATGCAATAAGTCTATACACAAAAAACATTAAAACACAGAAAGCTTTTCATTCGTACATCACTGCAGCAAATTCAATCTGGGTTTCTTCTCTGAAGTTTGATAACATATTTCTGGATTCATTTAAATGTTCTCTGCAGACACCATCTGCTTGATTGAGATGAGTCGCTTTATAATTTATTAACAAGAGATTAAGATTAAAGGCATTTACATGGGTTCGGACTCTAAAATGTTAGCACTTTGGTTTTCAATCCGTTACAATGCTTTATGTTCCCATGTGGACAGTAAGTTTCATACATCCATTATCGATGTGATTATAATAGACTCTTTATTAGTAGAGCTGCACCGTGTACTGAGTAATCTGGAGCTTAGCTCTCCACCACCTATGGCTGACAGTTTTATATAGCCCCAACCTTAAAGGGGTTGTGCAACTTTAAATTTATTTTAACAGACCTCACAGAGTGGTTGGACCAACGGTGGTGATCATACTTATCTGGTCCCTGCTGCTGGGTTCCAGCTTCATCACTCTGTGGCCACCTCCGCAGGTCCCCGGTGTTTCTGGTATCTACATTCTGTTGACAGATATCACTTGACCACTGCAGCCAATCACTGCCTGTCACCCATGCTGCATGTGCCCCAGTGACATACCGCATGAGTGACAGGGCATAGTTGTGGCTAGTGATTGGTTGCGTCTGGTGATCTCTGTCAACTGAATGTTGATTCCAGAGAGACCCAGGACCTGAGGAGGTGGCCGCAGAGTGATTGAACCAGAACTCTAGTGGCGGGGATGACGGCCACCGCTCCAATTCATTTCTATGGGACCGACGGAAATAACTGAGCCAGCACTCCGCTATTTTTGGTGGCCCCATAGAAATGAATGGAGGGCGGCTGCACATGCGCAGTGCACCCTCCACAACCTTCAGGGATCCGTTCTCAATGTTTGTGTGAGTCCCAGAGTTGGGACCCGCACCTATCAGACAACGTCGACATATCCAAGCCTAGCCTAGATGGGAATACCCCTTTAATGTCAAAAATCAAAATCTAACATCATGTAGTACATGACAATAAGAAAGCTAGAACCAGCCGTGTAACTTGCATGGATCCAGGGATCTAATCATTCACTTCTCTGCTTGCTCTGCTAGGTTTATTTCAAGCTAACAGTTCATGTTCTTTCTTTTCTGATGAAGCTCTCTCTCCATCATAACTCAGGGGATGTGTCCTTTTTCAGGTTGCATGTCCTTTCTGCTACAACTCTCTTACTATCACAGTTCAGGGACTGTGTGTCATTTCTCAGGGTGTATATCCTTTCTACTGCAGCTCCCTCCCTGTAACTGTCACAGCTTCTAACTATAGATACCACAGGTGGTAGTTCAAGAATGGACCTGAGCATGTGCAACCACCTCAGCACTGTTATTGAGGTGGACAGAGAAATATGGAAAAGGACAAACAGCAGGTAGCTCCGTACAGGTACATTGTACTGAATAACTCAATGGCTATAATATTTTTTATTACATGGAGTTACATAAATATTCATGTACTGTTTTTTTTTCAGTTTTTATGCAGATTTTAGCCCTAATTTGTACATTTATAATAATATCCAGCAATCAGCTATAATATTTGCTAACTTTCTAATGAATTAGTGCAATAAAATCTCTAGTTTCCTCTATTGCTATTACTTACTTATCATTGGTTGCTGTCCCCAGTGCAACTCACCATTTAATATCCCTATCAGTATGTATTTGGCGTGTGGAAGGAAACTTGATTACTCAGAGGAAACCTACACAAATACGAGGAGAACATACAAAATGGAGATGTTGTCCTCAGTCAGATTAAACGTAGAACCCCTGTTCTATAAGGCACCAGTGCTAACCACTGAGCCACCATGCTCTATTCTTCACATTTGAGGATAACTTAAAGGGGTTATCCAAGACTAATACAGATCTCCCTGAGTGGCCAACCCTTGGTGGTGGTCATACTTACCTGGGTCCCACTGCTGGGTTCGATGTTTGTTGCTCCTTGTCCAGCTCTTACCCTCTCTCAGCAGCGCTGAAAACAACATCCATTGATTGCGGGACATGTGATTGCTGCAGCCAATCTTAACGTCATGACTAAAGATGAGCAAATTATTAAAAAATTTGATTCAGCTGCTTTGCCGAAGTTTACAAAAAAATAGCTTTGTGACAAATTACTTTGTCACGATGGGCATTTCTTTGTAAGTAGTGGGTGCAATGACATGTAGCGGCAATAGCGCCTCCCCACATCATTGTACCTCTCAGATGCTGCATTCATACATGATCGCTGCATCTGATATAAATAGCAGAGTGTAAAATAAAAAAAAATAATATGGGCCATATTGCTTGAAGATCTGGCGTGAAATCTTGCACGGCCCGTGATGACGTCATCATGCTGGCCGACGCGGTGACATCATATGTCACAGCGCACAGGATTTTATGCGAGATCTTCAAGCAAGATGGCGATGGCCAGCCCATTGCGAGCAAATGGACGAGGTAAGTATGATTTTTTGTATTTTTTTACACTATTTTAGGTTAAATCGATTCACTGCCATGAAGAACAAGGAAATTCGTCTTCAACTTGTAGGAAAACAGGCCGAACTGGATGGACAGATGTCTTTTTTCGGCCTTATAAACTATGTTACTTAAGATGAATCTAATTTATCCTGAAATTCGGATCAAACTCCACAAAGTGGATTTCGATTCGCTCAACACTAGTGACGAAAAGTCATCACAAAATGCAAGGAAGCAGGTCACCGCTGTGGCCTATGATTCACTGCAATGGTCATGTGTCCCTCCATCGACATATGTTGTTACAGCATTTCAGGGAGCAACAAGGACTAAACCCAGCGGAAGGGACCAGGTAAGTATGATCTCCATCGCGGGTTAGCCTCTGAAAAGTCTTTATTAATCTTGGATAACTCCTTTAAAGAGTACCTAAATTGCTACAGTCTGAAGTAAGGGTACACAGGAGAGGTAACCAGTTAGGGGTGTGTACCTGCACATTCTGAAAATGGCAGCACTGATTGGTTAAAGTGAGTCTGTGCAGGTACACCCCCCCAACTTGTTACCACCCCTCTGTACCCTTACTGCAGACTGTTGGCAATTCATCCATAACTTCTAGTAGAAATAATAAAGGACTGGCACAACATAGAGACATAATAATAGATGCTCCAGAATTGTTATTACATGGGGGATGCATGAAGTTATTGAAACAGGCATGTCAGGAGTGGTGACAGGTCCTCTTTAACCACTTCACGTCCGCCCATTGACTATAAACGTCCGTGAAGTGGTTGTTTATTTCTGAATGGACGTTTCTGAACGTCCATTCAGAAATAGCAGCTGCACGCTAATCGTGCAGCTGCACAGTGGGGTACCTGCTGTCAGTGACAGCAGGGTACCCCAAAGAGAAGGCAGGGACCGTTCCCAGGGGTCCCTGCCTTGTAGATCAGTGTATACACAGTGCTCACCGAGCGCTGTGTATACAGAGCAGGAAGCGTTATTGCGCTACCTGTTCCGGCCCGGACACAAAGTGTAAAATAAAATAGACATATTTGGTATCACCACGTCCGAAACGACCGGCTCTATAAAAATATCACATGATCTACCCCATCAAGTGAACTGCGTAAAAAAAATCTAATAAAAATTATGCCAAAACAGCTTTTTTTTGTCACCTCACCTACCAAAAAACATAATATTAAACAATCAAAAAGTCATATGCATCCCAAAATGATAGCAATAAAAATGTCACCTCATCCCGCAAAAAATGAGCCCCCACACAAGATCATTAAAAAATAAAAAATTGTTGTTTTATTGTGTAAAACGTAAAAAAAATAAAAATAAAAAATAGACATATTTGGTATTGTTGCGTCCGTAACAACTGGATCTACAAAAATATCACATGATCTACCCCATCAAGTGAACGGTGTAAAAAAAAAAATATAGAAAGATGCCCCTAAACTGCTTTTTTTTTAAGTTAACCTCCCAAAAATTAGATTAAAAAGTGATCAGACAGGCGGATGTACTCCAAAATGGTACCAATAAAAAGCACGGCTTGGAAAATCTGCAAAAAAAGTGAAATTTTGAAATTTCAAATCTATTTTGCTTTAATTCCTGAGGAATACTTAAAGGGTTAACAACATTTCTAAAACCAGTTTTGAATAGTTTGAGGGGTGTAGTTTCTAAAATTGAGTAATTTATGGGTGGTTTTTATTATGTAAGCCTCACAAACTGACTTCAGAACTGAACTGGTCCTTAAAAAAGTTGATTTTGCAAATTTGCAAAAATTACGTCTAAAATTCTAAACCTTCTACTGTCCTAAAAAATAAAATTACTCTACCAAAATGATGCCAACATAACGTAGACATACACTCACCGGCCACTTTATTAGGTACACCTGTCCAACTGCTCGTTAGCACTTAATTTCTAATCAGCCAATCACATGGCGGCAACTCAGTGCATTTAGGCATGTAGACATGGTCAAGACAATCTCCTGCAGTTCAAACCGAGCATCAGTATGGGGAAGAAAGGTGATTTGAGTGCCTTTGAACGTGGCATGGTTGTTGGTGCCAGAAGGGCTGGTCTGAGTATTTCAGAAACTGCTGATCTACTGGGATTTTCACGCACAACCATCTCTAGGGTTTACAGAGAATGGTCCGAAAAAGAAAAAACATCCAGTGAGCGGCAGTTCTGTGGGCGGAAATGCCTTGTTGATGCCAGAGGTCAGAGGAGAATGGGCAGACTGGTTCGAGCTGATAGAAAGGCAACAGTGACTCAAATAGCCACCCGTTACAACCAAGGTAGGCAGAAGAGCATCTCTGAACGC
The DNA here is from genome assembly GCA_900303285.1 of Rhinella marina. Taxonomy (NCBI): domain Eukaryota; kingdom Metazoa; phylum Chordata; class Amphibia; order Anura; family Bufonidae; genus Rhinella; species Rhinella marina. Next base: position 23,097 of record ONZH01024324.1, read on the forward strand.
ACAGTTCGTCGAACTTTGAGGCAGATGGGCTACAGCAGCAGAAGACCACACCGGGTGCCACTCCTTTCAGCTAAGAACAGGAAACTGAGGCTACAATTTGCACAAGCTCATCGAAATTGGACAGTAGAAGATTGGAAAAACGTTGCCTGGTCTGATGAGTCTCGATTTCTGCTGCGACATTCGGATGGTAGGGTCAGAATTTGGCGTCAACAACATGAAAGCATGGATCCATCCTGCCTTTTATCAACGGTTCAAGCTGGTGGTGGTGGTGTCATGGTGTGGGGAATATTTTCTTGGCACTCTTTGGGCCCCTTGGTACCAATTGAGCATCGTTGCAACGCCACAGCCTACCTGAGTATTGTTGCTGACCATGTCCATCCCTTTATGACCACAATGTACCCAACATCTGATGGCTACTTTCAGCAGGATAATGCGCCATGTCATAAAGCTGGAATCATCTCAGACTGGTTTCTTGAACATGACAATGAGTTCACTGTACTCAAATGGCCTCCACAGTCACCAGATCTCAATCCAATAGAGCATCTTTGGGATGTGGTGGAACGGGAGATTCGCATCATGGATGTGCAGCCGACAAATCTGCGGCAACTGTGTGATGCCATCATGTCAATATGGACCAAAATCTCTGAGGAATGCTTCCAGCACCTTGTTGAATCTATGCCACGAAGAATTGAGGCAGTTCTGAAGGCAAAAGGGGGTCCAACCCGTTACTAGCATGGTGTACCTAATAAAGTGGCCGGTGAGTGTATGGGGACTGTAAATTAAAAAGGATTTTATGGGGTATCACTATCTGTCTTAAAAGCAGAGAGATTCAAATTTAGAAAACAGTGAATTTTTTCAAATTTTCGTTAACTTTTGGATTTTTTTATAAATAAAATTAAAACTTATCGACTCAAATTTACCATTAACTTGAAGTACAATGTGTCATGAGAAAACAATCTCAGAATCGCTTGGATAAGTAAAAGCGTTCCAAAGTTATTACCACATGAAGTCATACATGTCAGATTTGCAAAATTAGGCCTGGTCAGGAAGGGGGTAAATGGCCTGGATGGGAAGTGGTTAAGCTTAGGCCCACTGGACAGTCCTCGCAGAAAATCAATAGCCTGTACAACATTGGATATAGTCAATGCTGTGTATCGATTCCCAGTATCTAGTCACTTTCCTTTTATAAATCCTTATAATCTTCTTATGTTGAGCTCAGCTTTACTTTATCATTTTCAATGCTAACTCTCCCTGTTATTCAGAGTACAAAGTATCTGTCAAGGTTCAAAAGGATTCATATTTCTCCAATACTATCGTAACAAATTCCCTCGCTCAGAACAACCACAAACCAATTTACCACACACTTTGATTTAGGCAAGGATGATGCTTCATATCTTGAGACTTGAACAAAGCTGTAAATGATATAGATACAAATATTCTTTTACTCCAACATCTATGAACATAAATGTCAGCTTAATTGATAACAGTTTGGAAGAAATTGATTTATATAGGCAGTAAAAGGCCTTGATTATCGGCTCTCTGAAGATTAACTCAAATAATATTTCAGAGGGGAATCTGTCATTTTTAAATTCACAAGATTAGACATGAAGTCACAGTCACAAGATTATTTTGACAACAGTCGAAAGCTGGCATGTGTTAGGTTATATTCACACTTGCTTTGGAGGCATCAGCAGTTCTACTAGATTTGATGGCAAGAATAGTGCAGTGTGAAGGTAACTATGATGAAACCCCAAATGACCCCTCTATAAGTATATAGGTGGACGCCATTGAGATCTAAAGCACAAATGATAGTGTTATGTCTCACCTTGTGAGGTTATTCCTCTAAACCACTGGTCCAGATGATCAGGTCTTGAACTTCAAGATTTTGGGTGCGGGGGCAGCAAAGTAGAAGTACAGATGCAATAGAAGTGGAGCGAGAGTACTGATGCCGAGTTGTGGACGAGCAGCAATGAAGCCGAGTTGAAAGACACCTGGTGCAGCAGTTTTGTAGTAATGCTGAATGGATGTTGGATGTGCCACATTGAAGAAGGGTTGAAGCAAAGTTTTAGTAATGTTCGACATATACTGAGCTATTGACATGCAGTGTAGCTGATGGAGAGGCAGGGCCAATGCAGTAGAACTGGATGCAGCAAAGGTGATGTACTGGTAGGACCAATGTAGTGAAGTTGGAAGCAGCAGAGCTAATATACCAATGTTGCAGAGGTGGTTGCAGCAGAGTTAATAAAGTCGCATGGTCAGTGTTGCAGAGTTTGATGCTTCAGACCTGATATAGTAGGTTCAGTGTAGCAGAGTTAGATGCATCAGAGCTGATATTGTAGCAGGGTCAATATAGCAGAGCTGCATGCAACAGAGGTGATACAGTGGAATGACTAATGTAGCAGAGTAGGAATCAGCAGAGTTGGATGCAGAGACTGAACAAAACAGATGAACAGACTGGCAACAGGGATGCAGAACTTCCTGAATAATCGGGCAGTATCCTCTTGTCAGAAGCAGGTTTAAATAAGCTGCCCATGAGATATTGCTGCTGTGTGTTACCAGCAAAGAATGATTCTGTATGGGGGCGAACGATGGTATTCATGAGTCTCCTTGACTGATTAGCAGGCGACTGTTGGGAAGGAACTCTTCCTTCCCAACAATTGCCTGCTCAATTAAGCAGATTACAAGGGCCTTAAGAATATAAGAATCTGCCGACACTGTCATTATTTCTGTCCTGTAGATACAGTAGTTTTCTGTCTTCTGGTATTCTTTAGCTCATGGGGGTTATGTAAAATTACTCTCATTATGTTATTTGTTCACATACTGTACTTTTGAAGCTGTGTCAGTGGAGAGATCGTGTAAAAAAAGTTTGCTATAATCACATCATGATGGTTCCATGGTGGTGGTTCAAAAACCGCTAATACTAGGTCTATCAACTGAGAAAAATCTTTGCAGAGTCATCTTCAAAACAATGTATTGGAGTTATATTCTTAGGGTTATGTGTGTGGATGTCTTTAGTATGGATTTTGATAGCACCTGTTGACTACACTCAGTTCATTACAAACTTCAGATGCTTCTTTCAGGTGTCAGATTCAGATCCTACCAGATGTTAGGGGAGCATATTACAACTGGAGGTCAGTATGCCTATAAGCCAAAATGGCACAAAAAGTAGTGCTGTAGACTAATTGTTATGAGCCAATATGTTTATGAGGGGAGTTCTCCCCCACTCACCCCTCCAGATGATACCCTCATGCTGCAGAGCAATGAATTGCATATGAGGTGAGTTCAACCTCTCACCTTAGGCGGTATTACTTAGTGACGGGAGGGTTATGGCACCAGCACTAACATACTGTAAAAACATTATCCATCCTGGAACATAGAAGGAGGCACATCTTAGGCTGGTTCTGCATTTGTGAGGGCACAAGATGGCATGGCTGTTGCTTACTGAATGTGGAACTATACCAGACTTTATACAAAGGTTACTGGTTTTTAATTACCGTAACTTCAGTGTACAATATACATAGTCCTAATTCCTTCAGTAAGCATCCCCTTCTCTGCCATTAAAGAGAAGGGGGCACACAGTGGCATACCTTCAATGGAGTCAGACCCCACAACTGCTATGGGGCCCGAGGGGAGGAAGAGCTCAGTGTTGAAGTTCTTCTTCTGTTCCCAATGACAGAAAACTGCATATTTGTACATATTTGTTTCCATAAGGGGGAGCTCAGTGCAAAGAGACGATTACAGCTTCCATTGCAAACAATGGTAACTAAAACTGATGAGATTTGCGTAAGCTGCTGGTTACATAGTATATAAGTTATCCTGAAGTGAAGTGTGGAACCGCTGGCCTGCATGAATAATCATTAGTGGGCACTCTGAGCCAATGCAGAGTAGGCTTAAAGGGATTGTTTGGGTTCAGAGCTGAACCCGGACATACCCATATTTTCACCCAGGCAGCCTGCCTGACAAGAGCATCGGAGCATGAAATGCTCCGATGCTCTCCTTTGCCCTGTGCTGAATCGCACAGGTCAAAGGCGTTTTCTGGAGTTCCGATGCCCTCCTTAGGACTGCCAGGCAGAGCATTCCGCACAGCAGTGAGCCAGGTGACGTCAGTGGCACTGATGGGCTGGCATTAGTGCTGCCCTAGCCTGTAAAACTGCTAGGGCAGCGCTAAAACCGGCCCATCAGAGCCGGTGACGTCACCAAACACACTGCTGGGTGGAAGCTTCCACCCAGAAGTGTATTATTGTAAATAAAAAAGCCCTTGCCCTGCACGATCCAGCGCAGGGCAAGGGAGCGTATCAGAGCATGACATTCTCCGATGCTAACATCAGGGGGGATGCCTGTGTGAAAATATGGGTATGTCTGGGTTGAGATCTGCGCCTGCTGTCACTCCAATGGAGGTTATCTGCAATACAACTAATGGACAGGTGTTAGGTGTTAGAACAGGTTTTAGGCACATTTTTGTAATTTTTGACAAGCATGAGACTGTTGCTGTTAGCAATCTCTAATAATGTGTTTCAGTGCACATTAATATTATATATTGATTTAATAGTCATGTTTTTTCTTTGTATTAGGGCTTATGCACACGACGTAAAACATCATTCCGCAAAAAATACGGATGACGTCTGTGTGCAGTCCGTATTTTGTGGAACGGAACAGCTGGCACATAATAGAATAGTCCTATCCTTGTCCGTAATGCTGACAATAATAGGACATGTACTATTGTTTTGCGGAACGGACATGCGGAAACTGAATGCACACGGTGTAACTTCCGTTTTTTTTGCGGATCCATTGAAATAAATGGTTCCGCATAGACACCGCAAAACAAACAGAACGGACACGGAAAGAAAATGTGTTTGTGTGCATGAGCCCTTAGCTGTATTAACATTAGTTTTTTTCACGTTATGTAACTGCGAGTGACAGTGAGGATACTCTCATGACTTTGCCTCTAGGCATAACACGGCGGACATTGCTGCCCACACTGTCTCGCCGGGTCTGTGAGTTCTATCGCTGGAAGCAGCTGTCTGTGTCTCGTCCTGATCACTAATGATATAAAACACAGAAACATTTAATGCTGTGCTTTCGTTTCGATTTCTTGGAGGAAACGTTGGCATGTTTTTGTTGTTTTGCTCTTCTCTGTATTCATAAAGCGTTCCCTGAAGACCTTCTATAATGACATTACGCTGGGCAATGGGAAGAAGCTAAAATAGAAATTCCATGAGAAACATTTAGAGAGAATTTGTTCTGAAAAATCTATGAACATTTAAATAGATCACACACAGAAATCGGAATTATGTAAATGATCAGTCTCTCGGGCTGGAACTGCAGCAGAATTGATCAATACATTCAGGGGGGAACTGGGAACTTAAAGTGGACCTGGAAAAAATACTAAAAGTGGCTCGATTTTGTAGCTGGGTCCAAATTGATGGAAGGCAGGGCCAGCAATACCATATTGTGACACATTATACCACCCAACAGAGCCAAATACCACAGTCCATCACAAAATACTGCCAACAGCACAAAATATATCCCCAAAAACATCTATTGGCCAGCCGTGAGGAGGGCTCATGCGGCCCAGTGGGTATCTGCCCACAGGGAATTTTCCCTCTAAGGTCTATGGCCAATCCGCCCCGAGTACATTACTGTATAAAATATATATGTGATCAGATATAGCTACTTAGAGGAGTTGCCCAGTTTTCTCAGGGCAGGTCATCAATTTACGATCACCGGGGTTTCGACTCTTGGCACCTACACCTATCAGCTGTTTGAAGAGAATGCAGTGGTCTTATGAGCATCACAGTGTAATTACCACTGTTCTGTCTCTTTATGGTGAGTCTGTCACCATGAAAAGTAGTGCAGTCTTCAGGCAGCATGTCAAAGAGCAGGATGAGCTGAGCACATTGATATATAGGTTTGTAGTAAAGATTCAGGGGCAGATTTATCAAACTGGTGTAAAGTAGAACTGGCTTAGTCCATAGCAACCAATCAGATTCCACCTTTAATTTTTGACATCTCCTTTGGAAACGAAAGGTGGGATCTGATTGGTTGCTATGGACTAAGCCAGTTCTACTTTACACCAGCTTGATAAATCTCCCCCTCAGTATCTATATAAGTTATAAGAGGACTGAACTGAAGTCCACCCCCTCTTATAAGAAAACATGGATCCTTTGTATGAAGCACTATTACTATTGACCCTGTTGTGGTGACCATGACATTTAGTTGAACTGTTTGATTGTTATACGGCAAGTGCTTGCTATTTACATGCAGATCTTCAGAATAGATCATCGAGGCTCTTTGGACTCCTCATGGCATACCAATTGCAGATTTGTGAATGAATGTGAGGTCACTGGCCTAAGAAGAGGCTGTTCTACCCACAGGAGCCCCACAACCTCTTTAAATAGTTAGTTGGTGGAGGTGACAGAAGTCAGGCCCCCATAATCAGCAATTAATGACCTATTTTTAGGATAGCTCAAAATAAGGTTGATGACAGCATATCCACCATGATTCTTTATTCATAGCAGGTCCATCAAAAAGTGCAAAGTGCAAAAATAGTGCAAGGTTCTCTACTATGTATTAGTTAAAATGTTGCACTATTTTTGCACTTTGTTCTTTTTGATGGACCCACTATGAATAACAAATCATGGAGGATATGCTGTCGACAACCTTATTTTTGAGCTACTGATGCGGAGTGGTCATTGTGGATCTATGGCTGCTCACTGGTGTGTGCATTCCTAATGGAGGTCTGGAGGGAATGGAGGCGCTGCTCACACACTAGTTTTTTCTCTATTTTTAGGATAGGTCATTAATATTTTACTCCCAGGAAACTATTTTCAATTTTGGTGTGCTGTGTGGGTCTTATACTGTTGGGACATGCCAGCTGGGTACCACAAAGGAAGGGATGGTAAAATGCTAAAGTGTGCATAGGCTCTGGATGAACAGTAAATAAAATGCAATCGGCTGCAGGACCCTAAAAAGAATAGGTCTGTATTCTCACAGTCATACAATCAATGTTACCGGCTCTGTGCCACGGGAACATCCAGAGAGAAGTCTTCTTGCAACTTAAAGAAAAGCTGGAAGGAGGATCACAGCTGTTCATTAATTTACAAGAAGATCCTATTTCTCTCCATGAACCCTCTGGATGTTCCCGTGGCACAGAGCCGGTAACGTTGATCAGATATACAGTAGCTGCTTAAAGGGGTTGTCCGAGTTATTTTTTTGTTTCTAACTTGTCAGGTATAACAACTTTCCCATATACTTTGTGTTTCTAAAGCTGCTGGTTTCTCAGAGTTGACTGAGGGTCAGATGACCTGTGATGTCACCTTATCTCCCTGGTCTGTGATGTTTCGTGTACAAGCCTCAGAGTTCAGATAATAGTCTGTACACGAGAGGTCACTGACCACGCCCCCTTTCTTTGCCGGGCTGCTATCTGCTCTCTCCCTGGATTCCTTCAGATAAAACATTAACCCCTTCAGCCAGAACACACTGAGGGCTCAAGGCTTTACAACAAATAGTAGCTGCAGTAGTGAGAGGAAACAAATGCTGGGCAAGGAGCTATAGAGGAATTGTATTGTACAAGAACAGGTAGGGAGAATTTCCTGTGTGTATCAGCAGTGTCATTGTACAGCTGGGACTTGTAGTCTTACACAAACAACATGCTGCTGAGTATCCCAGTAGGCAGACATGTACTCACAGCACTTATATTCACTGCCTTTGCAGAGAAGGGGGGAGGGGTAGAGATTGTTATTACTGCATGTAAACAAAGGCCAGAAGAGAACCAGGGAAATGAGGAAATATAGATTTTTGTTGCCTAAAACTTGCTAAACTTAGTTATATATTGCTACCCATCATATTTACAGTGCTATATTTTTTTTCCCATAACTTGGACAACCCCTTTAATGTCAGGTACTAGTGATACCCGCCTCTAAAGCCACCCAGAACAATGATAAACACTGCCTAGTTGTGTGGCGACGCCACCAGGTCCCTGCTAGGTGGAAGTCTTCGCCTAGCATACTGATGTGAAGCGTGGTATGTCACTGACTCACAACAAACAGACCTTGTCTTGTGCGATGCAGATCAAGGCAAGGGGAACATCGAAGCAAGGAAATGCTCCAATGCTCTAATCCTACATGGTAAAGAAGTGAAGGGGAGCTTATATCCGGGTTCAGCCCTGATTCCAGACAACCCCTTTAAAGGACTATTCCGGTTACCATAAATATAACTTATGTTTTAGACTAATTCATCATCAATCATTACCTAATATAATGTCAATTTCATATATTTACCATTCAGTAGTTATAAAGTACTTTTCTTCCCCTGCTACTCACTGGGTTCCTCATAAGTTACCATGGCACCGACCTGTAGTTCTGAGCCTTTGTCAGGTCAGGCATACTCAGTGTGCTATCAATTCTCTAGCTAAATGTTAGTGTGCTGGTGATTACTGAGTAGAGGGGGCGTGACCGGACTGTATATCAGGCAGCCAATCAGTAATCATCAACACTCATGAACAAGCAGAAACACACAGCAGGAAAGCTAGGCATTGTGGGAATTGTAGTTTTGTGAGGGAAGATCAGGAGCCATGATACTGTCAGTGTGTTGCAGGCTCACATGCAGTTTATCAAAAATTAAGTTACGTTACTGGAATACCCCTTTAAGCTTTAGGAAAAGCACAGGGCTGTGATCATACATACAAATGCTCTGCTAATGTCAGTAGCAGCAAGTGGCATAACTAGGACACACAGCAAATTATTTAAAGGCCCCCCCCCCCCAGGACAACTTCTTCACAACCCCTCCCCATGCAAGCCCCAATCCTGTGGCTAGTCACAATCACTCACTCAGACCAGGCCCTGCTGCAACTCTGTCCATTTCCCATACATATACTGTATATCATGTCACTGTATATAATACTATTGTGAGGGCCCGTTTACTATTTAGTCCTCCTCTCAGGTGGGCCCCTTTTGAGTTCAGGCCCTGAAGTTGCATCCCCTGCTTCCACTATACGTAAACTCCTTCCTTTCAAAATTTGGCATCCGTTTGAGCCATTTCTACCTGTCTAAAAAACAGATCTCTGGTAGAAATATCTCAAACATATGTCAAATATGCATAACGGATGCAACAGGATCCTTTTTTTCTGTTCTTCTGACGAATCAGAAGAACAGAAAATGAAATGGACATGTGAACTCTTGCTTACTTGGATACACAGAATAAAATAGCGTAACCAATTTCAAACCACAGGAATAGCGTCCACTAGGTAGTGCATTTCAGCTATGCATCCTTGGTATGGGGCTGAATGTATAAATACACACATAAATTGATTATATAGTCTTGGGCTTGTTTCCCATTTCACATATGCATTTTATGCATTGGAATTTCCATAAAAAGCCTCCATTGGGGTGAGATAACTAAGTTCTGTTTTATACATAGATAGATAGATAGATACGGTAGATAGATAGATAGATAGATAGATAGATAGATAGATAGATAGATAGATAATCACACACCTTTCACATGCACTTGCCTTGTATGTGGGCTAGATGGATTGATCAGGCTGTGAAGGATCCAGAAGAGTTGATAAAACCCTGAGCAGATGGCTGGGTTTCTCCTCTTTAGAGAGCAGTGCAGGCCTCCTCCCCCACTCACTCTCGTCCCGACTAGACATTGACAGCAGAGCACTGAGCACTACTGCGGACAGTAAGTGAAGAAGAGCAAACTGGGGAGGGGGGAGGTTCTTAAGGAAGCACCAGGGAGATTTTTTTAAGGTCACAGCATAAGCTGCTGCTGCTGACAAGAGCTGCTGTTAGCTTCAGTGCGGCCCTCCACCATACACTGCTTGCTGCGTCTGAGGCCAGAAGTTTACATAATAGTACATGCAACCCTGCCTGGCTAAAACCCCTGATAGTGCTCCCGGGCCCCTTCTAGCTCAGGGCCCCAAAGCAGCTGCTTCCCCTGCTTCCCTGTTAGCTACGCCCCTGGTAGCAGCCTAAAGGCTAAAGCGTGAACTGGGAAGCTGCTGTTCAAAACATAGCCAGCAATATTCCTGCAAGTAGCTAGTAAGAGGATGAGATTATGGCACTACATGTACTGTGCTTTTTTCTACATGTAATACATGTACTGTACTGCTCTCTGTCTGTACTACATGTCTTGTACTGTTCTCTACCTGTATTGTACTGCTCTCTACCTGTACTATATGTACTGAACGGTTTCTACCTGTAATACATGTACTGTGCTGCTCTCTACCTATATTGCACATACTGTACTGCTCTCTACCTGTACTACAAGTATGATACTGCTCTCTACCTGGACAACATATATGATACTGGTCTCTACCTGTACTACATGTACTGAATGGTTTCTACCTGTAATACATGTACTGTGCTGCTCTCTACCTGTACTACATGTACTGAACGGTTTCTACCTGTAATAGACGTACTGTACTGCTCTCTACCTGTACTACATGTACTGTACTGCTCTCTACCTGTACTACAGGTACTATACTGTTCTCTACCTGTACTACATGTACTGTTCTGCTCTCTACCTTTACTACATGTACTGTACTGCTCTCTACTTGGACTACATTTACTGGACTGCTCTCTTCTTGGACTACATGCATTGTACTGCTCTCTACTTGTATTACATGTTTTGAACTGTTCTCTATCTGTAATACATGCACCGTACTGCTGTCTACCTGCACTACATTTCCTGTACTGCTCTCTACCTGTACTACATGTAAGTACTGCTATCTACCTGTACTGCTCTCTACCTGTACTACATGTATGTACTGCTATCTACCTGTACTACATGTACTATGCTGCTCTCTACCTGTACTACATGTACTGTACTTCTATCTACCTGTACTACATGTACTGTACTTCTATCTACCTGTACTACATGTACTGTACTGCTCTCTACCTGTACTACATGTACTGTACTGCTCTCTACCTGTAGTACATGTACTGTACTTCTATCTACCTGTACTACATGTACTGTACTGCTCTCTACTATACTGCATGCACTGTACTGCTCTCTACCTGCACTACATGTACTGTACTGCTCTCTACCTATACTGCATGTACTATGCTGCTCTCTACCTGTACTACAATAACTGTACTGCTCTCTACCTGTACTACATGTACTGTACTGCTCTCTACCTATACTGCATGTACTATACTGCTCTCTCTGGTCAAGTCTCCACCTTACCACAACCAATGGTATCGGCAAAGTGATGGTGTTCTGCTGTTCACTAATACTGTGCTACAACTTTATGTTTTAGAATATCTCAGTTAAAACAACCATCCTTTTAAGAGGCTGAATGTGATTAGATTTAAAAAAAAAACGTTCAAATGAATGGAACTTGGCTACAATACGAGAAACCGACCATAAACTTCAGAGGGGCTCTTCTTATTTTCTAATGTCATGCAACCCCTCCAAGGCTTGCGTCATGGAAAATGTGCAATTATAATTCTCTCAGTGCCACACTAATTTGTTTTGGCTGATGTTAGTGACGTAGAGTACACATTGTAGTGAGTAATATTATTATCATAGTTATTACAATATTTTATGTAAGTATAATTCTGTTTTGTCCCTATATCAATTCTTTTTGCAACAATTGATATAAAATACTCTATACAGCATTTAAAGAATTCATAGACAGATTTATAATCAAAGCACGGGGAGGTGTGTGAGTCTGTGGGTTGAAATGTTATTTCAGTCCTAGATCTATGAGTCATGGATGTGCTGTTCCCAGTCACGAGCTGTATTATAGTATAGCTTATCAATTGGTTAGGGATTACTCTGTTTTCCATGGTTTACTCTTTAATTAGGAAAATAATATCACTGAAAATATAAACACATTGGTTTTGACCAATTTATCTCAATACTGCATGTGGATCATAGATTTGGTTCATGGCTAAACATTAGGATACTTTGACACTAGCGTTTTTGCTGGATCCGTCACAGATCAGCAAAAACATAGTAACATAGTAACATAGTTTATAAGGCCGAAAAAAGACATCTGTCCTTCCAGTTCGGCCTGTTATCCTACAAGTTGATCCAGAGGAAGGCAAAAAAACCCTGTGAGGAAAAAGCCAATTTTCCCTACTTTAGGGGAAAAAATTCCTTCCCGACTCCAATCAGGCAATCAGAATAACTCCCTGTATCAACGACCCAGATCAATTACACAATCTCTAGTAACTATAACCTGTAATATTGTTACACTCCAGAAATACATCCAGGCCCTTCTTGAACTCTTTTAGTGAACTTACCATCACCACCTCCTCAGGCAGAGAGTTCCATAGTCTCACTGCTCTTACTGTAAAGAATCCTCTTCTATGTTTGTGTAGAAACCTTCTTTCCTCCAGATGCAGAGGATGTCCCCTCATCACAGTCACAGTCCTGGGGATAAATAGATGATGGGAGAGATCTCTGTACTGACCCCTGATATATTTATACATAGTTATTAGATCACCCCTCAGTTATCTTTTTTCTAAAGTGAATAAACCTAATTTTGATAATCTTTCTGGGTACTGTAGTCCACCCATTCCAGTTATTACTTTAGTTGCCCTCCTCTGAACCCTCTCCAGCTCTGCTATGTCTGCCTTGTTCACAGGAGCCCAGAACTGTGCACAGTACTCCATGTGTGGTCTGACTAGTGATTTGTAAAGTGGCAGGACTATGTTCTCATGACGGGCATCTATGCCCCTTTTGATGCAACCCATTATCTTATTGGCCTTGGCAGCAGCTGTCTGACACTGGTTTCTGCAGCTTAGTTTGCTGTTTACTAAAATTCCTAGGTCCCTTTCCATGTCAGAGTTACCCACCATTTAGTATGTACTGGTGACTTGCATTATTCCTTACCATATGCATAACCTTACATTTGTCATTGTTAAACCTCATCTGCCAATTCTCTGCCCAAGCCTCCAGTCTATCCAGATCCATCTGTAGCAGTGTACTGTCCTCTTCTGTGTTAATTGCTTTACACAGTTTAGTGTCATCTATAAAAATTGATATTTTACTGTGCAAGCCTTCTACCAGATCATTGATAAATATATTGAAGAAAATAGGGCCCAATACTGACTCCTGTGGTACCCCACTAGTGACAGTGACCCAATCTGAGTATGTGCCATTAATAACCACCCTCTGTTTTCTATCACTGAGCCAGTTACTTACCCACATACAGACATTTTCTCCCAGGCCAAGCATTCTCATTTTATGTGCTAATAGTGTTGGGCGAGCATGCTTGGCCAAACACTGTATTCGCTCGAGCATGGCTATGCTCGGCACATTGCGGTGTTTGGCATGCTCGAGTCCCCTCCCCACACGTTTCTTTACAGTGGCATGGGAGGTACTGGCAGGGAGGTACTGGCATCCACTGTAATGCCATAGCCATGTTGGCTTTATAGCACCCGGTGACATGTGACCTGGCTCAGTCTTAGTCAGGGAGAGCTGCTGAAAAGAGGGACAGATAGTGTGGGGATACGAATTTTTAGGCAGGGTTAGTTTTTCTTTTCAAAAGACCCAAAAGTCCTTTAAAGGACTATTGTTTTATCTGGCTGCAATATATATTTTTTTGGGGGGGGGGGGGGCAAAAATTGTGCAAAATTGCCTGACCTTAAAGGGTTTCTGTCACCAGTTTTTTCGGTATGAATCAGGCTGTCATTAGAGATGTGCTAATGTCACCTGATTCCAAATATATATGTGTTTTATTTACTGGTGCCCCCATTTTTATATAAAATGAACTTTTATTTTATGCTAATAAGGCTCCTAGGTGCAAGGGGCTTTACCTCTGCTCCTAGAGGCTCTGTTGATTGACAGGAACAGGCAGAGAAGAAGCACTCCATTCACCATAGTTTTAAGGACCTTCAATGATGTCTTGACCATGTGATCAGTCACATGGTTAGGATTACACAAACAGCCTGTCTCCTCCTAAACCATGTGACTGATCACATGGTCATGACATCATTGAAGGTCCTTAAAAGCTATGGTGAATGGAGTGTTTCTTCTCTGCCTGGTCCTGTCAATCAGCAGAGCCTCTAGGAGCAGAGGTAACGCCCCTTGCACCTAGGAGCCTTATTAGCATAAAATAAAAGTTCATTTTATATAAAAATGGGGGCACCAGTAAATAAAACACATATATATTTGGAATCAGGTGACATTAGCACATCTCTAATGACAGCCTGATTCATACCGAAAAAACTGGTGACAGAAACCCTTTAACACCACCTGTGCTGCGTGTGCTGTATAATGCTTGTGTATCCTAAATACCTGACATCCAGTGTATTTTTTTCTGCCGCTAATCAAGGCAACATTACCTGTGCAGCATCTGCTGTATAACTTTTGCACAATGAGGTGTAGGGACAGATAGTGTAGGGATAGGATTTGTCTAGGCAGGTTTAGTTTTTCTTTTCAAAAGACCCAAAAGTCCTTTTAGGAACCTTTTCCTGTGAACCAGACACCCTCCCCTCTTCAGAGCAGGGGGTGCCTGGTTTAGTGCCCTGGTTCTCCCATTGACTTCCATTGTGCTCGGGTGCTCTGTAGAGCACTCGAGCATCACCAAGTGTTCTACCCGAGCACCAGAGCACCCAAGCACATTGGTGCTCGATCAACACTATATACTAACATTTTATGTGGTACCGTGTCAAATGCTTTGGAGAAGTCCAGATATAAGACATCCATTGATTCGCTGCAGTCAAGTCTAGAACTTACCTCCTCATAGAAACTGATTAAATTAGTTTGACATGACCGATCCCTCATGAAGCCATGCTGATATGGAGTTATTTGCTTATTTTCATTGAGGTACTCCAAGATAGCATCTCTTAGAAAACCTTCAAACAGTTTACCCACGACAGATGCTAAACTTACCGGCCTATAGTTCCCGGGCTCTGTTTTTTTACCCTTTTTGAATACTGGCACCACATTTGCCATCCGGTCCTGGTGATTTGTCTACTTTAATCTTTTTAAGACGCCGCTGTACTTCTTCCTGGGTCAGACAGGGCACTTTTAATGGGGAATTTACTTGTATATTCTGCATCTCATGAAACAGTTTATTATCCTCAATGAATACAGTGGTGAAAAAAATATTTAGTAGCTTTGCTTTCTCCTCATCGCTCTCTACAACTCCCCCTTCATTACTCTGTAAGGGGCCGACACCTTCAGGTTTATACTTTTTACCATTTATATAATTGAAGAACATTTTAGGGTTAGTTTGAATCTCTTTGGCAATGAATCTCTCAGTCTCTAGTTTGGCTGCTTTTATTTGTCTTTTACATATTCAATTTTTTTCCTTATAGTTTTTCAATGCTTCCTCACCACCCTCCTGTTTTAGTGATTTAAATGCTTTCTTTTTGTCATTTATAGCTTTCTTTGCAGTTCTATTTATCCACATTGGTTTTTTCTTGTTTCTTACCCTTTTATTCCTATAAGGTATGTACCGCTCACAATTAGATATTAGGATGTTTTTAAAAATATCCCATTTTTTGGCTGTATTTTTATTTTTGAGGACTTTGTCCCAGTTAGTTAGGCCTATGGCCTCTCTTAGTTGGCTAAATTTTGCTTTTTTGAAGTTTGGTATTTTTGTTCCTCCCTGAAGAAACACTCTTTTGAATGACAATTGGAAGGTTATTATTTTATGGTCACTATTTCCCAGGTGTCCCCCAAACTGCACATCTGTTGTTCTGTTAGGTCTATTGGTTAATAATAAGTCCAGTATGGCCGTCCCTCTAGTCAGGTCCTTGGTAAAGGTAATTGTCTTTGGTTATTGCCAAGAACCTGTTTCCTTTATGAGATATATAGGTTTCAGTTTCCCAGTCTATATCTGGGTAGTTGAAATCCCCCATAATAACAACCTCATTATGATTTGCAACCTCATCTATTTAGTTTAGAAGTAGATTTCCTGTGGACTCTGGTATATTAGGTGGTTTATAATAAAGTCATATTAGTATTTTATTATTGTTTTTGGCTCCATGTATTTCTACCCACAGTGACTCCACATCTTCATGTCCCTCACTTATATCTTCCCGGAGCGTGGGCTTTAGACAGGACTTTACATAAAGGCAGACCCCTCTCCGGTTTTGACGATCCTTTCTAAACAGACTGTAACCCTGTGCGTTAACTGCCCAGTCATAGCTATCATCCAGCCATGTCTCCCTGTGTTATACCTACAATGTCATAGTCCTCCTCACACATTACTAATTCCAGTTCACCAGTTTTATTAGTTAGGTTTCTGGCATTAGTGTACATACAATTAAGAGGTTTATGTATATTTTTTACCCTACACCGTTCCTTTTGAACTGTTCTGAACTAGTTCCTCCTTCCATTCCTCCCACAGTTCCATTACCTTGCCCCATGTCTCTATCTACACTATCTTCCCTTCCTGTAATGTATTTACCCCCCCAGTCCCTAGTTTAAACACTCCTCTAGCCTTCTAGCCATCTTCTCCGCCAAAACAGCTGCCCCTTCCCCATTGAGGTGCAGCCCATCCCTACGATCTGTTACCCAGCTAGCTGTTACCGAGCTAGCTACCTCACTTTCCTGAACCTCCTCACTACCACCCTCCCCCACATCTACCCCATAGAGTGCTTGCTCAGTGAGCAGCAAACTCTTTTCCAAATTTTCAGCGCTTCTCAGTGTTGAAATTCGCCCGGTTAGATACACGGTGTGCAATTCCAAATGGGCAATTTTCTCACATTTTGAACAAAGATATGCACCCTTAAACGGCTGTTCCAGGACTACATACATTAGACAAGATGTGCACTGGACTGCGCTGTCAATAATGGAATAATGGGGATTACGCAAAAAAAAAGAGAAAAAAAATACAAAACAGTGATATGAAACTAACTTACTGTAGTCCCCTCTTAATGTCCCTGAATCTGAAGTCACGTAATCTAAAGTCACACACTTAATTCAAACACACACTTAAAAATCAAACACGTGAACGCTCCCAAACTCGCGTTGTTTCTCTGCTTGAATACAGTAAATACAACTCTCAAACAAGTCTGCTTTTTTTTTTCCTCTGGATTCAAACGATTCTGTTACTGGTAATACAACAATTGCATCTATTATGAATGGATCCGGTTGTATTATCTTTAACATACCCAAGACAGATCCGTCATGAACTCCATTGAATGTCAATGGGAGATGGATCCGTTTTCTATTGTGTCAGAGAAAACGGATCCCTCCCCATAGACTTGCATTGTGGGTCATGACGGATCAGTTTTCTATTATGTCAGAAAGTGTCAGAGTTAAGTGCTTATAATGTGATAGTATTACCTGTAGTCCTAACTAAAACCACAGATAATGCTAGTGCTAATAATATGGTAGTGTTACCTGTAGTCCTATCTAAAACCACAGATAACACTAGTGCTGATAATGTGCAAGTGTTAGGCTAGTTTCACACTAGCGTTTATATATTCCGGTATTGAGCTCCGTCATAGGGGCTCAATACCGGAATAAAACGCTTCAGTTTTGTCCCCATTCATTGTCAATGGGGACAAAACTGAACTGAAGACAACGGAATGCTCCTGAAAGCATTCCGTTCCGTCTTCAGACCGGAGAGCAAACCGCAACATGCTGCGGTTTGCTCTCCGGTCCAGGCATCCGCACCTAAACGGATCCGGAATGACCCCCAATGCAAGTCAATGGGGACGGATCCGTTTGGTGTGGACACACTTGTAAACGGATCCGTCCTCCATTGACTTTCAATAGAGGTTATTCCGGATCCGTTTAAGAGCTAATACAACCGGATCCGGAATTACGGATCCACAAGGTTGTATACTCAGTACGGATCCGGCGGGTCCCTTCACCCGCCGGATCCGTACTAACGATAGTGTGAAAGAGGCCTTACCTGCCGTCCTATGTAAAACCACAGATAACACTAGTGCTGATAATGTGGCAGGGTTACCTGCAGTCCTATGTAAAACCAAAGATAACACTAGTGTAAATCATGTGGTAGTGTTACCTGCATCCTTAGTGTGCCTCCCTGAGCCTCTCCCACGGGACTCCATTCTGTCTTCTTCTTGCCCCGCACAGAATATCCTGATGCAGATGCATCAAGACATAGGAACACTGTGGGCATGGTGACGGTGACACAAACAGGGGGACAGACACGCACACACAGGGACAGACACTCACAGGGACAGACACACACAGGGACACATAGGGACAGGGACACACACACAGTGACAGGGACACACAGGGACACAAAGGGACATGGACACACACAGGGACAGACAAACAGGGACAGTGACACACACAGGAACAGACAGACACACAGGGACACACAAGGACAGGGATAGGGACACACACAGGGACAGGAACACACACAGGGACAGACAGAGACAGACACAGTGACAGGGACACAAAGTAACAGGTATAGGGACACACACAGGGACAGGAACACACACACACACAGGGACAGACAGACACACAGGGACAGGGGCACAAAGGGACAGACACACACACACACACACAGGGACTGCAGGGAAGGGGGGGGTCGCTGCAGTTTAAAGGAAAAACCTGGTGGCATCCAGCAGTGTGGATGCTGCCCCTCAAATACACTGCAGACTGCCGAGTGAGGCAAGATTCTCAACTCGCCTCATGGCAGAAGCGGCCCTGTGGGGGGATTTATCAAGCCAGAATGTATCCACAATTCTTACTTCAAAAAGTGACAACATAGGGCTTTGTGTCTTTTTGGGATTATTTGTACAAAACCTTTCCAACATTTAGCATTTTTACATCACTGACTCCAGTTTTGAACAGCAGGTAGGAATGTGGATAGGGATGAGCGAACTTCAAGGGTATTTGGTGAATTGCATCATAATGGAAGTCTATGGCCAACATAACGGATCCATATGGTTTCTGTTATGTAAGAGGACTGCAGGAGAGGATGATCCGTTATGCTGCCCATAGACTTCTATTATGACGGAATGCCTCTAAAGGCGTTCTGTTATGCATTCTGTCATTGAATTGCGTAATGGTCTGTGATAACGGAATCCATAACGCAATTCACCATATACCCAAACACGAACTTCAAAACTTTAAGTTCGCTTATCCCTAAATGTCGATGTAGCTAGCTGGTCAAGCTGATTTATTCCAGATTTATCAACTCCAAAAAATTGTTGCAAAATTACTCCAGTAACTGGGTGTCGTAGCAAAGACAGAAGTGTTAGAGTTCTAAATAGACTTTAAAAATTCTCCTTCTGATAAATATCCCCCTGGATGCTTCACCTGAGGTGCACAGTTGACCTTTCTGTTGTATTGTAGTATGCCATGAAGCATTATTTTTCATAAATGTTATATACCTGAAAGCATATTTTTAAACTTGACTCATATCCCCCAAGGATGTGGGCTTCAAATCGATGCAACATCAAGATGCTTTTGTCACTGCAAACTCATCTCTCTCTGTCTTTGAAAACATGAAAATCTGCAGGATGTGAAACCTCCAGTCATAATCTTCAAAGCAGAGCAGTTAAGGCGACACATGGACTATTAGTAGTGGACAGAATCAATAGCGGCAATAATAAGACTGCACTTGGGTGTTAAACACTTTCAAAATTAAACCATGTTTGACCTTCAGGCCAAGAACAATTATTATAGTTTTTGTTTTTCAGCATTCAGGGAAAAAATGATGGACATCACATATAGTGATAAACAAACTAATGAAAAATTAGATTCAGCTGCTTCGCCGAATTTCACAAATAAATTTGATTTGTTACGAATTACTTCCTCATGAATCTTATTCTTTTGTAAGTAGCTGGCGCAATAACAGGGAACGGTGATTGTCGCTCTGTCGCTGAACCCCTCAGATCGCTGCATCTGATGTTAAAATGGATGGCTTTCAGGAGTTAGGACTCCTGTGATTCATATGAACGGATTTTCTTTCCATGTTTGTTCCGTTTTTTTTTGTGGAATGTACGCTGGACCATTCATTGTAATGAGTCAGCAAACAAAGCAGAAGTTACTCCGTGTGCATTCCATTTCCGTATGTTTGTTCTGCAAAAAAATAGAACATGTCCTATTATTGTCCGCATTAAAAAGGACTGTTATATTAGGGGCCAGAATGCACACAGATGTCATCCGTATTTTTTGTGGATCCATTTTTTGTGGACTGCAAATACATATGTGCATGAGCCCTTAGTCAGGGTTAAAAAAAATACATACTCCCCATATCCATTTGCTAGCAGAGAGGCCATCGCAGCCATCTTGATTGAAGAAACCACGCAAAATCTGGCATGGAGACATGATGACTTCCCTGTGCCCGACCAGCGAGATTTCAAGCGGTTTCTTCAATCAAGATGACTGCCACTGCCTCTCTGTGAGCAAATGGATGAGGTGAGTATGTATGTTTATTTTTTTGTTGCCATTTCAGGAAAAGTAGATTTGCTACCATGAAGCGCAATAAAGTTCAACTTCGAATTTTTCCTGAAATACGAATCAAAGTCAGTTTGTTTGGCGTTGATTCGCTCAACACAAATCACATGCTCATACTATATTTTTACTTGAGTTTGGTAAACACTCAGCTGTCCATATCAACCTACAAGGA
This sequence comes from Rhinella marina, assembly GCA_900303285.1. Taxonomy (NCBI): domain Eukaryota; kingdom Metazoa; phylum Chordata; class Amphibia; order Anura; family Bufonidae; genus Rhinella; species Rhinella marina. Next base: position 43,624 of record ONZH01024324.1, read on the forward strand.
TTATAATGCTAGAGCCCTCTCTGATTACTTCTCTCTATAGGCTCCAATTGTTACTGATATTGGCATCTAAAGAGTTAAACAGAGATTTCTCTGCTTCCAGACGCTTCCAAGGAATTGTGGTTTTCCATCACAGTGGCTATTCTTAAAGGGGTTGGCTTATCTGGAACATTGATGGCATATCGCAAGGATACACCATCAATGTCAGATAGGTGCAGATTCCACCTCTGGGACTCGCTCCTAACTAGAGAACAGGGCCTCCGAAGTGAAAGAGAGCACACCGTGCATGCCCAGCGTGTTCTCCATTCATTGCTATTGAAGTTCCAAAAATAGCTGAGCGAGCATGCTCGGCTATTTTCAGAAGTCCCATAGTGGTGAATGCAGGGAGCACTGTGCAATTGCTTCCTCTCCTCCATTCACCGCAATAGGACTGTGAGAAATAGGAGAATCAACTATTTTCGGAAGTCCCATAATGGAGGGTGGACACGTATGCATGGCTGCTCCCTGTTCAGTTCAGGGGTCTTGTTCTGGAGATAGGAACAGATCCCAGACATGGGACTCATACCTATCTGATATGAATGGCATATCCTAGTGATTAGAGATTAGAAAGCGTTATTCTCTAAAATTTGTTTTGGGTGCCGAATTGCTATGTGACTAATTACTTCACCGCAAAGTGCATTTCTTTGTAAATGGCTTCTGCAATGACGAGAAACATTTTTTTTTCTTTTTCAGAGACAGAAAGTGATGGCATAAAATATGGCTCAGTTTTATTACAAAAGTAAAGGTAGTAGTTCTCATTTCCAAGATCGGATCCCTCTTCGCATTGTACGCTCAGAGTCTGAACTCTCCCCACATGAGAAAGCCTACCTGATTTCAGTGGAGAAGGGTGATTACGCCAGTGTGAAGCAAGCACTCGAAGAAGCGGAAATTTATTTCAAAATCAATATTAATTGCATTGACCCCTTAGGAAGAACAGCTCTATTAATTGCTATTGAAAATGAAAACCTCGAACTGATCGAACTATTGCTAAGCTTTAACGTCTATGTGGGAGATGCTTTATTACACGCTATAAGGAAAGAAGTGGTCGGAGCAGTAGAGTTACTATTAAATCACAAAAAGCCAAGTGGAGAAAAACAGGTAAGTTAATTATTTTCTTATTGATCTGTGTTACACAATGATATCAGGGTTAGAGATGAGCGAACATGCTCGAAACAAGCACTGTACCGCTTGGCTCCCCTGCGCTCGCATGGGCGCAGGCAGCCGCTTCCATCCTCCTAGGAGGACGGAAGCGGCTGCCTGCGCCCATGCGAGCGCAGGGGAGCCGAGCGATACCGTGCTTGTTTCGAGCATGTTCGCTCATCTCTAATCAGGGTCTTTCTCTTTGTGGCGAATGGGTAAATGGACTTACATATGATGTTATACCATTCCATCACTGATTTGGGTATAGTATTTGCTTACTACAGTTGAGAAATGTAAAAAAAAACTAAACAAACAAAAAAACAAAACCTTTATCAAATTATGTGCACAATTGAGTTTTCATGTAGTTTTCAAATTCAACAACTGGAGAGATTCATATTATGGAACAATCTTTTTCCACGGTCAAGACAACTGAGGCTTAAAGCAGTTTTGTCACTTCCACAAATAACATTTATGATGTAAATAAAATTAATACAAGGCACTTACTAATGTATTGTGATTGTCCATATTGCTTCCTTTGCTGGCTAGATTAATTTTGCCATCTCATCATACAAGGCTAGTTTCCATGGTATGACCACCCTGCAATCCATCAGCAGTGGACATGCTTGCATTGTAAGGCGCATGCATCGACGTCGTGCACGCGGTCGCTTGCCCTTCCGGGCTGCGGGTGTTGGTGAAGGGGCACGGGCAAATCTCAGTGTGGTATCCTTGCGCCCACAGTCTTACTGCAGTGAACAAGGTCCGGCACAGGAAGTGGTCATGTGCCAGCTCCTTGAGACCTCTGGTGATGTCACTTCCGCTAGGCGTTCACAGGAAGTATGTCAGTAACCACGCCTCTGCCAATTAGCTCGCTGCTATTTAAACCCTGAGCTTCTGCTGGGCAGGGCCGGTGCCTTGTTGTTCATGTGTGACTGCTATACGGTCTGGTCCATTTGCTATCTGACACTGAATGGTGTATTGAGTGTTTTCTTGCACTGGTGCGTGATTCCACGTACCTACTTCACTGTCTGTCTTTTGTGTGTGTGTATCACTCTGAGTGTTTGAAGGCCACGCTTGCGGCCGCGCCGTAGCCCCCTCCTAGAGCACAGGTTCACGGTGGGCGTCGGAAGCTAAATGGGTAATAACAATACATTAGTAAGTGCAATGTATTAACTTTCTCTACATGATAAATGCCACTGCTGAACTGACAAAAGCCCTTTAAATGGGGTTGTCCCATCTGCTTGTCCCAGTGCTCCTCTAAACAAGAACATACTGGAGATCAGCTACAGTAAACAGGGTGGGTCTGACAACTAGAGCCCTTGGCAATCAACTGTTATTGCCAGGGAAACACAGGAGTCTTAATAGGCACTTATATAAAGGTTGTCCTAATAGGGCCACTCCTATAATAGTAGATTCCTGTTTTAACTTTCATTGTGCTAAAAATGGTGGACATATTTGTAGAGATTTATTCTGGCATAAATTAAGTTTAAAAAAAGTACTATACATGGCAGGCTCTAAATTTCTATTTTTATTTTCAAATGATTATATTGAATATTGAAATGAGAACAGAACAAATACCATAAAATACTTTCAAGCAGGCACTTGTTGATGTTGCAGAATACAAATGGTACACTATGCGATAAATCCTTTTGACCAACAAACAAAAAAAAGGTTGATGATTGATGAGCAATGTGAGATCAGAGTCATCTAGTACAATTGCTGAGAGAGAATTAAAGAAGAACTCCCACAAAAATTTTATTCCATGTCCTTCTAGAAATGTACATGATGTAATCTGTAGTGAATGTCATTTTCTTTTTTTTGTTTCAATAGTTTTTTATTATTAATTTTAATTTATTACAAGCATTAACATACTCTATTTAAACAGCCATGACTAGGTGTCAATACAACAAATATGACATCCTGTCAAGGTAATAAAAAGACAAAAACAAAATACAAGTATAAAAAGGAACAAAGAAAATCAGACAAACAAAACCCCCAAAAAAAACAAAAAAAAACAAAAAAAAAAAAACATTTCCTCAGGGATTAAAGTACAAGAGTAAGTTCTCCTTGAGCCCCAGTAGAGACTATATATCTCCTACCACCTTAGTCACAAATGGAGATTTAACCCATAAATTCCACATTTTTTCAAACTTCGGAAAAGAGTGTCTAGAGATAGCCAAAACCCTCTCGTACGTATAAGTGAGATTAGTTCTTCTGACAATTTCCATCAGAGTAGGAATAACCGAGCTTTTCCAATTAGAGGCGATCGCCATTTTCGTTGATATTAAAATGTGGGCTACTATTACTCTACTTTCCAGTGGAAGTTTATCTAAACCTATAAGTAATAAACCTAACTGAGGGATTGGCTGAACATCCAGGCCTATGACTTTAGAGATTAGGGAAAAGACCACGATCCACAACTGTTTGAGACAAGGGCAATCCCACAGTATATGTACTAAACTCCCCTTACCCCCACAATCCTTCCAACACATCGGGGACACCTCTGGGAGCATGCAGTTCAGTCTCTCTGGCGTATAATACCATCTAAGGATAGTTTTAAGATAAGATTCATAATGCGTTATACAAGTGATATGCTTAGCCATAAACCGAAGTGCAGGCTTCCAATGGGCCACAGTGAGGGAAATTTTGAGATCTTTGTCCCAAGATACAAAAGGGGTGAATGTCATTTTCTTACCAGTAGCTGAATTTTTGAGTTATATCATCCTGAAGTTTCTTATCTGTGTCATGTGACTAGGAATTAGACCCACCAACTCACACAGCACCTTATGTGTGGACAGGAAGTCTAATTTTCTATGCATTCCTATGGGAGCCTCACTTTCAGTCTCATAGGAATGAATAGAGAAGTGACTGGCTTGCTGTCCTGGGTCAGTTGGAGGTAAGGGAGTTGGTCACATGACCCAGCTACAATAAGAAGAGAGTGGAAACTCTCAATTTCAGCCTCTGGTAATGGCATTCACTACAGATTATATCATGCACCTTTCTAACAGGTCAGAGAATAAAAATTTTTGCGGGAGCTCTTCTTTAATTAAGAGAAGATAGGTGTGCGCAGCGGAGTTGACTACTGTATAAGAGGACTAGACCAATGAGTTACACCTTATAAATATGAGGGGATACTGAGAAGTTCTTGCCTTTGCCCCCTTCCAGTGGGAATTGAAAAATGAATTTGGTACCATCTGAAATCTTGATATCTTGTTAAGTAACAGATGTTTACAATTGTTATAACTATTTTTAATTTCAGGAAGAACCAGAGATGGCAGAGGCACAAGTAAGTTTCACGTCTGTGGAGTTAAGGGCCAACACTAAGTTTTTGTTTCTCCAGGGAAAGTCTGCTAAGGACATTCACACTGAGATGTCACAAACACCAGGGGAGAAGTGTCCTTCCTACAGCACTAGGTGCTCCACAACCTCAACAGACCCAGCTCTGGATGCCTCAACTCGTGCCTCCTTCTGTTCACTGTTCAAACATTTTGGCACCCACTTCGCTGAAAGCTTACACATGTCTAGGATATTGGTAGTAATGAAACCAACATGCTCACAGGAGATGTGCAGTATCTGGGCTATCTTTTTGGCAGACATTTGCTATTGCTCAAGAATCAGGTTATGGACAGCATCACTTTTTGCCGGGTCTGTTGAGGTTGTGGGGCGCCCACTGCAGGGTTCATCTTCAATGGTGGAATGCCCAGTCTTGAAACAAGAAACTCAGGTTTTGACAGTGCTGTAGGAAGGACACTTCTCCCCTAGTGTTAGAAACAAAAACCTTATGACGGCCCGTTACTCCACAAACGTGAAAATTCCTTGTACCTCTGCCATCTCTGGTTCTACCTGAAATTAAAAATAGTTATAACAATCGTAAACATCTGTTACATGACAAGATATCAAGCTTTCATATGGTACCAAATTCATTTTTCAATTCCAACTAGAAGGGGAAAAAGCCAGGAACTTCTCAGCGTCCCCTCGTATGAACCAGGGTTGCCTTTTTTTATTTTTTTCCTTTTTTTTGTCTTTCTTTTTTTTTCTTTCCGCTCTGTTTCTTTTCACCACACATTTAACACTTTCTTCACATTTTTTCACATTTTACCATTTAATTTTTTCATTCATCATTTTTATTCATCATTTTTACATTTTTTCCACCTTTTTCCACCTTGTGTTATATTTAATTTACACTTTCATTTGTTCATCTGCACTTTCCATTCTTTCCCCTACAGCTCCTGTTCACACTCCTTGGTTTTTACCCTCTGGAAATTCACACCCTTTTTTCACTCCCTTTTCTAGTGTTTATTTCTATTTGCTCACTCTTTCCTGCACCGTCACCGCTGTCATGAATCCCGGACACTTTGGAGGTGATTACTGGGTTGGTTTTTCTCCTTGGGCATTTTGCCCTTATCCAAGATGTTAGTTCTGCCAACTGATCGATTCCGTGCTTGCGCCACACCCCCACCAGATCATGTAATCGATGGAGAGGTGTCGCATGCCTTTTGCTTACAGTGGGGAAAAAAGTATTTAGTCAGCCACCAATTGTGCAAGTTCGTCCACTTATAAATATGATAGAGGCCTGTAATTGACATCATAGGTAGAACTCAACTATGAGAGACAAAATGAGAAAACAAATCCAGAAAATCACATTGTCTGATTTTAAAGAATTTATTTGCAAATTATGGTGGAAAATAAGTATTTGGTCACCTACAAACAAGCAAGATTTCTGGCTCTCACAGACCTGTATCTTCTTCTTTAAGAGGTTCCTCTGTCCTCCACTCATTACCTGTAGTAATGGCACCTGTTTGAACTTGTTATCAGTATAAAAGACACCTGTCCACAACCTCAAACAGTCACACTCCAAACTCCACTATGGTGAAGACCAAAGAGCTGTCTAAGGACACCAGAAACAAAATTGTAGACCTGCACCAGGCTGGGAAGACTGAATCTGCAATAGGCAAGCAGCTTGGTGTGAAGAAATCAACTGTGGAAGCAATAATTAGAAAATGGAAGACCACTGATAATCTCCTTTGATCAGGGGCTCCGCGCAAGATCTCACCCTGTGGGGTCAAAATGATCACGAGAACTGTGAGCAAAAATCCCAGAACCACACGGGGGGACCTAGTAAATGACCTGCAGAAAGCTGGGACCAACGTAACAAAGGCTACCGTCAGTAACACACTACGCCTCCAGGGACTCAGATTCTGCAGTGCCAGACGTGCCCCCCTGCTTAAGCCAGTGCATATCCGGGCCCATCTGAAGTTTGCTAGAGAGCATTTGGATGTTCCAGAAGAGTATTGGAAGAATGTCATATGGTCAGATGAAACCAAAGTAGAACTGTTTGGTAGAAACACAACTCGTCGTGTTTGGAGGAGAGTGAATGCTGAGTTGCATCCAAAAAACACCATACCTACTGTGAAGCATGGGGGTGGCAACATCATGCTTTGGGGCTGTTTCTCTGCAAATGGACCAGGACGACTGATCCGTGTACATGAAAGAATGAATGTATCGTGAGATTTTGAGTGCAAACCTCCTTCCTTCAGCAAGGGCATTGAAGATGAAACGTGGCTGGGTCTTTCAGCATGACAATGATCCCAAGCACATCGCCAGGGCAACGAAGGAGTGGCTTTGTAAGAAGCATTTCAAGGTCCTGGAGTGGCCTAGCCAGTCTCCAGATCTCAATCCCATACAAAACCTTTGGAGGGAGTTGAAAGTCCGTGTTGCCCAGCGATAGCCCCAAAACATCACTGCTCTAGAGGAGATCTGCATGGAGGAATGGGCCAACATACCAGCAACAGTGTGTGCCAACCGTGTGAAGACCTACAGAAAACGTTTGACTTCTGTAATTGCCAACAAAGGATATATAACAAAGTATTGAGATGAACTTTTGTTATTGACCAAATACTTTTTTTCCACCATAATTTGCAAATAAATTCTTTAAAAATCAGACAATATGATTTTCTGGATTTGTTTCTCATTTTCTCTCCCATAGTTGAGGTCTACCTATGATGTCAATTACAGGTCTCTCTCATCTTTTTAGTGGGAGAACTTGCACAATTGGTGGCTGATTAAATACTTTTCCACACTGTATATTGGCCGGTCTAGGTGTGTATTTAGTAATAGGATTATGTGTTTCTATTGTAGCCATATTGAGTTTTAATGGGCGACTGTACCAAGGCTAATATTCATTATTTGGGTCTTCTACTACCCTTCTTTTTTATCTTGTGTCGCATGAGGCTTTGATCACATGATCGCAATCTGCTAGACATGCTTGCAGGAGGATACGCCCTGTGTGAGTGGATGTATGACGTGAAGTAGGGCTTAGCTTATATGATTTTCATCATGTGTGATTAATTGGTAGTACTGGGTATATATATAGGGGCCTCTCTGCCTTATGCCTCTACTCCCCCTGAGGAAGCTGACGCGAAACACGTGTCGGGGTCTTTTGGAGGTGCCACTAGCTGAGTCTGTATTGTGTATATGTTGTTAATCATGGTTTTTTATCTAGGTGAGGGAGCCACATGGTTTGAGGTTTTTTTTTGTTTATACTTGTTTTTCCATCCCACCTTCTCTATTACTTGCAATGTTATAACTTGATGTCCCAACGTGGTTTGTGCACTCTCCATGTGGTTGTGTTTGTTTTTGCCAATTTAAGCATCTATTTATTTGTTTTATCAATTTCAAGATATATTTTTGGATATACATTTGTATATTATATTTGTGTATATGCTGAGTGCCTGGGCTTGTCCCATCTAGGAGCTATTCCTTTTTGACACTTGTGTTTTATTTGTGTTGCACAACTATATTTTGGTTTTGTGTTTTATTGCTCATTGGTACCAGGGTTGCCATAAAGTAAGATGTCTTGTATGTGTCCCAGCTGGTAAGTTCTTCTAATCTGGAAATATGGTAACTTTGTCCTGCCAGTGCGCCACATATACAGTATATTCATGAACCAGAAAGGCATTGCCTTCAAAGTCTAAATGTTAAGAGCACAATCGATGTTTGGCAGAACTACTTCTGGCACTCTCCCCAGTTACTTCTCCTTCTCCCTGCTTGTGTCTAATTTATTATGTGTATAAAACACTTTTAAGTTTCTATTGACAGTTTTGATAAGTGTTTAACATACTTGGCAGACTCTATTCTCATAAATTTGTCGCAATTTTGGATTTTCTGGTCTAGTTTTATCCTGTCTAACATTTGCATAGTATTAATAAATCTGCCCTATTGTGCTTTGCTAGGAAGTTAACCCACTTAGCTAATTGGCAAACTGTTGAACTGAATTAACCGCACTTGGACCTTTCATAGTAAGTGCCATTTTTCTAATTGAGCTTTTCAAGTTAATACTTTATACTTCTTCATGGCATTACAATCTAGATATCTGAAGAGCATTGGAACATTATTAGGCCTCATGAACATGGCTGTTGCCACTTTCAGGGTATAAAATATCAATAAACAGAGAAAAGACCCAAAATAAGGATCCAAAATTAAACAGCACAAATAAACGGTGGGTGCCAAATATCAATACCTCCTAAGTGGGAAAAACCCCAGGCACTAGGGATGAGCGAACCGAACCGTAACGAACCAGATTCGTTACGAACTTTACCGAACGTTCGGTTCGTCCCCGAACCGAACTTTCGTCAAGTTCGTATGAATCAGGTTCGTAAATAAAGTTTACTTTTTCCACAGAATAGACCAGGATACAAGGGATTATTTATTACTCCTACAATCCCTTGTATCCTGGTGTGACCCTCGTGTCAAACCACCCTTTTGGGAGGAGAATGGCCGAGATGGGTAATAATCTGGTTCGTTACGGTTCTGTTCGCTCGTCCGAACGAACGTTCGGACGAACGAAAATAATAACTTATTATTTTCGTTCGTCCGAACGTTCGTTCGGACGAGCGAACAGAACCGTAACGAACCAGATTCGTTTAAGAACTTTTAAGACGAATCTGGTTAAAATAAAAACGGCATATCAAATGCGTACATATTCAGTTAAGTAGCGTACCTTTGACAACGCTAGACTGTATGTTCGTTATTTGTGCGGGAATGTTCGCATTAGCGTACGTATTATTGTAGATTCTCAAATATGCGTATATTCGTTCGTATAAAGTTCGTTTTAGGTTCGGTTCGTACGAATCCGAACTTCAAGAAAGTTCGCCGAAGCGAACCGAACCGAACTTTTCAAAAGTTCGCTCATCCCTACCAGGCACTCAACATAGAAAAATACACAAAAATCAAAATATATCTTTTTTAAAGTTAATAAAAAGCAATTAAATAAGCATGCAAATAGATTGGCAAAGACAAACACAAGCACAGGGAGAGTGCCAAATCATGCTGGAAAATCCAATATTTATAACAGCACAAAATTGTAGTCTAGGCTGGGTAAGGTGAAGACAAAGTAAAATGTACATACAAAGTCAAACCATGTGGCTCACCCTCCCAAACTACAGGACATAATCCAACAGCATATTTAAAATACAGACCCCATTGGTGGCACCTCCAGGAGACCCTGACAAGTGTTTTGCGTCAGCTTCCTCAGGGAAACTTTGTTTGAATGTTGTACGGAGATTCATCTTGCAAGATTTCGGTGATAAAGTTTTAATTCGCTCAACACTACTGGAAATGTTTAACTTGATTTCATTTTTAATAGATATCCATATTTTTCTATAACCTCACCTCTGAAACTTTTTTAAAGATGTTAATGCTAAGTATGCGACAATCACAGACCAATACAACCTTGAAAATTAACGATTAGAGATGAGCGAATTTCTTGAAATTAGTTTCAGGTCAGATTCTTATGAATTGTTCAGAAGATTCTGTTTGGGTACAATTAACTTTACCCAATCTAAAAGTGCGCAGGTTGCTCTGAAAAGTTTTGTATGACATTCTGGGGTCTACTAGGACTGTGTGCAATGACTTTTAAGGTAGTTAACACTATTATAGCATTAGTAATTTTAAAATGACAGTGACAAATCTATGGCTATAGGGAAACGCATGGTTTCCGGTGGTAGCAAACTGCCTGTTTAAAGACACACTATATAGATTTTTTAAAGGTAAAAAACAGTCCAAAAATGATTCCTTTTAATAGAAGATACCTGCCAATGTTTATACACAAATGGTAGATAAAAAAACAGTGGCTTATTCTGAGCAAGTGGTACAAAATCAATGCCTTTAAGGGGGAAATGCATGCCTAATTTTTATACACATAGCAGTGTTGAAAAAAGCAGTGGAGTCTTCTGAACAAGTGGTCATAAAATGATGTCTTAATGAGATTGATCCAGGTTTGACACATTTTAAGCCTGCATGAACAGCATCAGCAGCATTATGTCTTCCAGTGCTGATCACAACAGAAGCCAATTCAGCACTGGCAGTTTTGGGGATATTTTTCACGTATGTTAGCCTTGCTCTTTATTGCCATCACCACACTCCTCGTATGACATCACAATTCCCTCACATCACAATTAAGGAATACAGTACTTACAATTATAAATGGTATTTTGCAGCCAATTAACGCCAGTGCATCTTAGACAACAAATAAAGTGGCAAAGTTTAGAAAATTTACCAAAGTTAGCCAAGAAATTTGATTTGTTATGAATTAATTCTTCACAAATGACTATAAATCAGGTATATCCAGGCCAATCTGCCTTAGGGCTCCTGTGGTGATGTTTCGTGTATAGGCTTCTCCCTGCTTGAGGGAGTGGCTAGGCTCTGTACACGAAATGTCAAAGCCTGGGTGACCGCCCTCCTCTCCCCCACTCCTCCCTGCGCTCCTGGCTGCCGGCAGGCTCCAGTAAGGGATCGTGCATGGTCTCTGTCGCTGCTCAGTATGAAGCCCATGTCTGAAATGTCCGGGAGTCACCAGGCTGGATCCTTTGTGAGGGGGCAGCATGTGAGGCGGCAGCTAGGGTTACAGCTGCGCACTCCGACCAATCAGCGGCCATGGGGATTGTTGGGAAGCAGCATGTGCTCGGTGGCAGCGCTACAGCTGTGTAAACAGAGGTAACATGAGCCTGAGGCGTTCCCTCCTCCCGGCCGCCTTTTGCTAGCTGCTACTGGAGAGCGGGCAGAGCGCATTGTCACTGCCTGCAACAAAGGGGCCATAGACTGAGAGTGGACAGCGTGCTAGTAGTGAGCCGTCTGCTGCCTCACACCTCCTACTAATGGCTGTGGAGATAAGGGGGGTCACTACCATTCAACTTTACTGCCATCAGTGCAGGGAAAGTAGCAGTGCAGAGCGGTGGAAGCTGGGGCCAGTCACAGGGCACGGCCCCTTCAGGAAAGACACAATGAGGCAGATTTATGGAACTGGATACGATTAGGAGGTGCCAGCCTGTGATCTGACAAGGATCCGGTAACAAAATGAAAAAAGCAGGCAGCACACTCATGTAGAGCAAAAATAAAAAGGGCCTTTCTCAAGCCTCCAAGAAACGTTGCGCTTTCCTCTCTCTCTCTTTATATATATATATATATATATATATATATATATATACATACAGTGCCTACAAGTAGTATTCAACCCCCTGCAGATTTAGCTGGTTTGATAAGATGCAAATAAGTTAGAGCCTTCAAACTTCAAACAAGAGCAGGATTTATTAACAGATGCATAAATCTTACAAACCAAAAAGTTATGTTGCTCAGTTAAATTTTAATAAATTTTAAACATAAAAGTGTGGGTCAATTATTATTCAACCCCTAGGTTTAATATTTTGTGAAATAACCCTTGTTTGCAATTACAGCTAATAATCGTCTTTTATAAGACCTGATCAGGCCGGCACAGGTCTCTGTAGTTATCTTGGCCCACTCCTCCATGCAGATCTTCTCCAAGTTATCTAGGTTCTTTGGGTGCCTCATGTGGACTTTAATTTTGAGCTCCTTCCACAAGTTTTCAATTGGGTTAAGGTCAGGAGACTGACTAGGCCACTGCAACACCTTGATTTTTTCCCTCTTGAACCAGGCCTGGGTTTTCTTGGCTGTGTGCTTTGGGTCGTTGTCTTGTTGGAAGATGAAATGACGACCCATCTTAAGATCCTTGATGGAGGAGCGGAGGTTCTTGGCCAAAATCTCCAGGTAGGCCGTGCTATCCATCTTCCCATGGATGCGGACCAGATGGCCAGGCCCCTTGGCTGAGAAGCAGCCCCACAGCATGATGCTGCCACCACCATGCTTGACTGTAGGGATGGTATTCTTGGGGTCGTATGCAGTGCCATCCAGTCTCCAAACGTCACGTGTGTGGTTGGCACCAAAGATCTCGATCTTGGTCTCATCAGACCAGAGAACCTTGAACCAGTCTGTCTCAGAGTCCTCCAAGTGATCATGAGCAAACTGTAAACGAGCCTTGACATGACGCTTTGAAAGTAAAGGTACCTTACGGCTCGTCTGGAACGGAGACCATTGCGGTGGAGTACGTTACTTATGGTATTGACTGAAACCAATGTCCCCACTGCCATGAGATCTTCCCAGAGCTCCTTCCTTGTTGTCCTCGGGTTAGCCTTGACTCTTCGGACAAGCCTGGCCTCGGCACGGGAGGAAACTTTCAAAGGCTGTCCAGGCCGTGGAAGGCTAACAGTAGTTCCATAAGCCTTCCACTTCCGGATGATGCTCCCAACAGTGGAGACAGGTAGACCCAACTCCTTGGAAAGGGTTTTGTACCCCTTGCCAGCCTTGTGACCCTCCACGATCTTGTCTCTGATGGCCTTGGAATGCTCCTTTGTCTTTCCCATGTTGACCATGTATGAGTGCTGTTCACAAGTTTGGGGAGGGTCTTAAATAGTCAGAAAAGGCTGGAAAAACAGATAATTAATCCAAACATGTGAATCTCATTGTTCTTTGTGCCTGAACTACTTCTTAATACTTTAGGGCAGGGGTCGGGAACCTATGGCTCGCGAGCCAGATATGGCTCTTTTGATGGCCGTATCTGGCTCGCAGACAGGGCTCCTACCTGTCAGTGGCGTAGCTATAGGGGTCGCAGCGGTCGCAGTTGCGACCGGGCCCCTAAGCCAGGCTTGCCACTTGCAGGGCCGCACCGCCAATTAGCCAGGTGCGGCGCGGCCCTGCAGAGGGAGATGAGCGCTTCCATTATGGAAGCGCTCATCTCCATAGTCATCTGTATCGCCGTCCTCAGGACGGCGATACAGATGACTGTATTGTACTGGGGCAGGGGAGGGAGAGGTGTCTCCCCTGCCCGTTCCTCTGATAGGCTGCAGGCACTGGGCCTGCAGCCTATCAGAGGCCGGCTCAGGCGGCGCGATGACGTCATCGTGCCGCCTGAGCCGTACAGCGCGGGACACAGGCCAGAAGAGGCCTGCATCGCATCGCTGCTGGAGGTAAGTATAAGTGTTAATTTTTTTTTTATTATTTTACTGGCACATGGGGGCTTTGGGGGCATTTTACTGGCACATGGGGGCACTGGGGGCATTTTTACTGGCACATGGGGGCACTGTGGGCATCTTTACTGGCACTGGGGGCATTTTTACTGGCACATGGGGGCACTGGGGGCATTTTTACTGGCACATGGGGCCACTGTGGGCATTTTAACTGGCCACTGGGGGCATTTTTACTGGCACATGGGGGCACTGGGGGCATTTTTTACCTGGCACATGGGGGCACTGTGGGCATTTTACTGGCACTTGGCGGGGCATTTTTACTGGCACATGGGGCACTGGGGGCATTTTTACTGGCACATGGGGCACTGGGGGCATTTTACTGGTACTGGGGGCATTTTTACTGGCACATGGGGGCACTGGGGGGCATTTTTACTGGCACTGGGGGGCATTTTTTAACTGGCACATGGGGGCACTGGGGGCACTTTTTACTGGCACATGGGGCACTGGGGGCATTTTTACTGGTACTGGTGGCATTTTTACTGACATGGGGGCACTGGGGGCATTTTTTACTGGCACAAGGGGGGCACTGGGGGGCATTATTACAGTCACTGGGGCCATTTTTACTGGTATGGGGGGCATTTTTTCTGGCACATGGGGGGCACTGGGGCATTTCTTACTGGCACAAGGGGGCACTGGGGATTATTACAGGCATCTGGGGCCATTTTTACTGGTATGGGGGGCATTTTCTGGCACATGGGGGGCAACTGGGGCATTTCTTACTGGCACAAGGGGGCACTGGGGCATTATTACAGGCACTGGGGCCATTTTTACTGGTATGGGGGGCATTTTTCTGGCACATGGGGGCACTGGGGCATTTCTTACTGGCACATGATTTTGGGGGGGAATCAATGGGGGGAACTTCTGGCGCATTATTGGGGCATTTCTTACTGGCACATAATCTGTGTGGTACTAGTGGCACAGTACTGGGGGTGGTAGGATGATTTGTCCAGATTCAGAAGATGGGAGGATGATGGAAAAGTAGTAAACTAAGATTTTTTTCTGTCAAACTGCAGACATGAGAAATGGCTGAAAAATGGCGTCTGGTCTGAAAGGAGAAGATGAGGAAAGAGAAGATGTACATCCGAGGAGACGTCACTGGATGTACGAGGTATGGGGCGCTGTATTATACTGGATGTAAGAGGTATGGGGCGCTGTATTATACTGGATGTAAGAGGTATGAGGTGCTGTATTAGGCGGGGGGGGGGGGGGGCAGGGGCCCAAGCTGAACTCTTGCACCAGGGCAATTTTAGGCCCTTTAAACATTTTGTACGGCTCTCGCGGAATTATATTTCAAAATATGTGGCGTTTACGGCTCTCTTAGCCAAAAAGGTTCCTGACCCCTGCTTTAGGGGAACCAAACAGAATTCTGGTGGTTTGAGGGGTTGAATAATAATTGACCCACACTTTTATGTTTAAAATTTATTAAAATTTAACTGAGCAACATAACTTTTTGGTTTGTAAGATTTATGCATCTGTTAATAAATCCTGCTCTTGTTTGAAGTTTGAAGGCTCTAACTTATTTGCATCTTATCAAACCAGCTAAATCTGCAGGGGGTTGAATACTACTTGTAGGCACTGTATATATATATATATATATAGAGAGAGAGAGAGAGAGAGAGACAGATATATAAATCAGTGAAGATATAACTCTATATACATAAATATATATATACCTTTAGGCTACTTTTACACTGGCAGCAGCAGGGTCCGGCAGGCTGTTCCGGTGAGGGAAGAGCCTGCCGGATCCGTGCTACCGCTGGAGGTCCGCTCTGGCGCCGTTCACTATAATGGGGTCAGGCCGGAGGTCTGGCCACAGCACGGCAAACATGCTACGCTGCATTTTTTGTCCGGCCACTGGCTCTTTTGCCGTGCTGCGGCCGGCCCGACCCTATTATAGTGAATGGGACCAGAGCGGACCTCCAGCGTCATGGTGGGCTAGCAGTAGCAAGGATCCGGCAGGCTGTTCCCCCGCTGGAACAGCCTACCGGACCCTGCTGCTGCCAGTGTAAAAGTAGCCTAAAGGTATATAGATTAATCTTTCTGTCTCTCTCTCTCTCTCTCTCTCTATATATATATATATATGTATATAATTATAGAGAGAGATAGATCAGTAAATATATATCTTTATATACAGTGCCTTGCGAAAGTATTCGGCCCCCTGGAACTTTTCAACCTTTTACCACATTTCAGGCTTCAAACAAAAAGATATAACATTTTAAATTTTTGGTGAAGAATCAACAACAAGTGGGTCACAATTGTGAAGTGGAACGAAATTTATTGGATCATTTAAACTTTTTTGTAATAATAAAACTGAAACCCTCTTGGAGTCTGCAAAAGACCTGAGACTAGGACGGAGATTTATCTTCCAACAAGACAATGATCCCAAACATAAAGCAAAATCTACAATGGAATGGTTCAAAAATAAATGTATCCAGGTCTTAGAAGATATAACATTTTAAATTTTTGGTGAAGAATCAACAACAAGTGGGTCACAATTGTGAAGTGGATGCTTTGTTGCGCCACCTTTTGCTGCGATTACAGCTGCAGTCACTTGTGATATGTCTCTATCAGTTTTGCACATCTAGAGACTGAAATTCTTGCCCATTCTTCCTTGCAAAACAGCTCGAGCTCTTTGAGGTTAGGTGGAGAGCGTTTGTGAATAGCAGTTTTCAGCTCTTCCACATATTCTCAATTGGATTTAGGTCTGGACTTTGACTTGGCCATTCTAAGACCTGGATACATTTATTTTTGAACCATTCCATTGTAGATTTTGCTTTATGTTTGGGATCATTGTCTTGTTGGAAGATAAATCTCCATCCTAGTCTCAGGTCTTTTGCAGACTCCAAGAGGGTTTCAGTTTTATTATTACAAAAAAGTTTAAATGATCCAATAAATTTCGTTCCACTTCACAATTGTGACCCACTTGTTGTTGATTCTTCACCAAAAATTTAAAATGTTATATCTTTTTGTTTGAAGCCTGAAATGTGGCAAAAGGTTGAAAAGTTCCAGGGGGCCGAATACTTTCGCAAGGCCCTGTACATATATCGATGATATATATATGTATAAATATAGGTATACATGTATATATATATATATATATATATATATATATATATATATATTTACTGATCTATATCTATCTATATATATTTTAGAGAGAGAGAGAGCGTGACTGTGTTTGTTTGCAAGGTTAGGTTGTGCAGAGCAAGCAGTGCAGGGGGCGAGGAAGGGCAGATTATTCACACCCACAAATATTCATGAGGGAGAGCTGAGTAATTGTTGTTACACGCCCCCACAGCTTTGCTGCAGCATGTAAACAAAGCATGAATAACAGAGCTGTGCAAAAGTGTAAGTAAGGCTTTTGTTTTTTTTTGGTTTTTAAGAAATCAAGCTCAAGCGTATATGTAAGCCCTGAGGAGTTTTATAATGTTTTTTTTTTTTCATTACTCGGATAACCCCTTTAAGCATGAGCTGTTGCTGGTATGGGGACTGGATGGTTAGGTGGGGACACTATGCATATTATGTTCTTGCCTGCAATCTCCTGCAGGTTATTTGACAGTAAAGATAGAATATTTATTAGCTCCGGCATACCCACTTCTCCAACCCCAGTGCTCTCTGGTCCTACAGGTGGGAGCCCTTCTTCTGTCATCTGCTTTTCCTCCTTTTCCACATCATCGAATATAGATGAGAATATGTTATCAGGAACATCCAGCTCCTCCTTTCTCTGCATCTTGTTCACTTTTCTAGGACATGAAGACTTTGAAGGGTGATTTGGAAGAAGTAAAGCCAGCAAAAGATGAGGATGGTCATCATTAAGACTTGGTCCCCAAAGGGGTACAGACTGGATGGTATTGGTTAGCACACTGGCAGTGGAATAATAAAGGCTTCCATCTTATTGGTGTTAAATTACATTTATGGCTTATGAAGGAATAAGCAAATGTAGGAATAAATAAAACTGATACAGAATAAGTCTCCCTGCACTCTCTCTGCAGTCTCCATGTACTCTCCCTCTCCAATATTCTTCTATTAATCATTTTCAGCAACACTGTCCCTAGAGCATGAGCGATTGCCATGTCTCCCTATGCTCAGCTCACAGGACAATAGTGCAGGATAAGGTTTGTATAGGGCTGTGACATCAAAGGGGATGGCTATCTGCTGATTAGCTAACTGCACGGCATTATGGATGATCTCAATTTGCAACATGTGCAGCTGCCATTTTAGGGAAAACTGATTTGTTACCACAATGTGCAAGGAAATTTGGATTTGTTGCAAACATTACAAATAAACTTCGGAATGAATTCCGCTTTGAATGCTCCACTTCACTCAACACTAGTATTCATAATTACAGACCATAAGCAAATCCTTTGTGTGATTTAATCCTGTGCAATGAAAGCATTCTCTGCAGAATATGCCAGCACTATATCACCTTAAATGTTAGCGGGATAATTATCAATCTTGTATTTCCTCTCAGGCCACCGTGCAGCTCTTCGTAGTGTATCCTGTTTATTCATTCACAACTCCGATTCCGCACACTGTATTTATAACAGTGAAGCCAAGAAGGTGAAATGTAACATCCACATAATTAGAAGCATAACCTGCCTACCCTTTTTAAGTAAAGTGTGCTGCACTTGCTAGAGGCTTTCTGCTAATTAATTTAGATCTTTAAATTATTTTCCCTCCTCTCTCTCCCCTCCTTCCCAGACAATTATTCTTAGAAAGATTATTGGTAAAACAGCTGGAGGTATTAATTCATATTAATATACAAAAATAAGATGGCTACCGTGGAAGATAGGCCATGCGGACATAAATCTAAAACCTACCAAGGGAAATCTATCTCTTTATTCTACTGTGATATGTACACAAACCCCCTATAGCACATGAATTGCCATTTCTGTATGCTTTTACTTATTCTACTGGGACTTGAGAGAAGACAAAAAATCCAAAAATATTTAAAAAAAAATTTTTTTTATATCATGTGGAACTGTTAGAGCAGTTGTATGTCACACATTGACAGAATATGCCACAAATAGTAAGGCTGATAAGTGTTTGAAAGATGGGACCCCAAAGTAAGGATATTTTTTAATTTCTAATTGATTCTGTCCCTTTAATTCTGTTCCCTTTTATTATTACCATTCTGTGTAATTATATGTCTTGTAATCTAGTAAGTAAATATATTTATTCACTTAGCCTGTGTAAGCTTATTCATTCTCAAATCCTTTGAATGTACGTTACATTACAACCTTGATGCCCATTTGCAGAAGAGGTGATTGTGAATTTATGTTCATTTGCAATTATAATATATGGGGTACACAGAAACTTTTATTAAAGGTGTTTTCCATGATTACTATGTTTTTATAGGTATGATCATGTAGTTGCTTACCTCATGTATAGTGCCTTGCGAAAGTATTCGGCCCCCTGGAATTTTTCAACCTTTTGCTACATTTCAGGCTTCAAACAAAAATATATAACATTTTAAATTTTTGGTGAAGAATCAACAACAAGTGGGTCACAATTGTGAAGTGGAACGAAATTTATTGCATAATTTAAAATTTTTTTGTAATAAAAAAACTGAAAAGTGGGGCGTGCAAAATTAATCGCCCCCCTTGCATTAATACTTTGTTGCGCCACCTTTTGCTGCGATTACAGCTGCAAGTCGCTTGGGGTATGTCTCTATCAGTTTTGCACATCTAGAGACTGAAATTCTTGCCCATTCTTCCTTGCAAAACAGCTCAAGCTCTTTGAGGTTAGATGGAGAGCGTTTGTGAACAGCAGTTTTCAGCTCTTTGCACATATTCTCAATTGGATTCAGGTCTGGACTTTGACTTGGCCATTCTAAGACCTGGATACGTTTATTTTTTAACCATTCCATTGTAGATTTTGATTTATGTTTGGGATCATTGTCTTGTTGGAAGATAAATCTCCGTCCTAGTCTCAGATCTTTTGCAGACTCCAACAGGTTTTCATCCAGAATGGTTCTGTATTTGGCTCCATCCATCTTCCCATCAATTTTAACCATCTTCCCTGTCCCTGCTGATGAAAAGCAGGCCCAAACCATGATACTGCCACCACCATGTATGACAGTGGGGATGGTGTGTTCAGGGTGATGAGCTGTGTTGCTTTTACGCCAAACATATCATTTTGCATGGTTTCCAAAAAGTTAGATCTTGGTTTCATCTGACCAGAGCACCTTCTTCCACATGTTCGGTGTGTCTCCCAGGTGGATTGTGGCAAACTGTAAACCAGACTTTTTATGGATATCTTTGAGAAATGGCTTTCTTCTTGCCACTCTTCCATAAGGGCCAGATTTGTGAAGTGTTCGACTGTTCGACCCACCTCAGCTGTAGATCTCTGCAGTTCATGCAGAGCGATTATCGGCCTCTTGGTTGTATCTCTGATCAGTCTTCTCCTTGTTTGAGATGAAAGTTTAGAGGGACGTCCGGGTCTTGGTAGATTTGCAGTGGTCTGATGCTCCTTCCATTTCAATATGATCGCTTGCACAGTGCTCCTTGGGATGTTTAAAGCTTGGTAAATCTTTTGGTATCCAAATCCGGCTTTAAACTTCTCCACAACAGTATCACGGACCTGCCTGGTGTGTTCCTTGGTCTTCATGATGCTCTCTGTGCTTTAAACAGAACCCTGAGACTATCACAGAGCAGGTGCATTTATACGGAGACTTGATTACACACAGGTGGATTCTATTTATCTTCATCAGTCATTTAGGACAACATTGGATCATTCAGAGATCCTCAATGAACTTCTGGAGTGAGTTTTCTGAACTGAAAGTAAATGGGCCAAATAATTTTGCACGCCCAACGTTTTATTATTACAAAAAAAGTTTAAGTGATCCAATAAATTTCGTTCCACTTCACAATTGTGACCCACTTGTTGTTGATTCTTCAACAAAAATTTAAAATGTTGTATCTTTTTGTTTGAAGCAAGAAATGTGGCAAAATGTTGAAAAGTTCCAGGGGGCCGAATACTTTTGCAAGGCACTGTACTGTACATATCCACCATGCTCATTTTTTCAATGTGGACTCTCCTGACCCATTTTCTCCATGTAAACAAATCACTCTCGTTTGTTTTCATCATGTATGTAGCACTTCTTGTATCCAACCAAACCCATGATGTACTTCTCTGCCACAGCTCCAGCACTTCCCCTAATAACGCCATGCTAGTTTATAGCTCCTCCCACCAGCTAGTTACATAGACACTCCCATATCACTGCCCCTGTTGCTGCTTTAACATGCCCTTGGACATGAACTCACAGGAAATAAATTAGAGCTACATAGACATGATCATGTGGCAACAGCACAGAAAAGACGATGGGAGCAATAAAAGGCAAAGAATCACATTACAAAATGATAGCTACCTTCAAAAATGATTATTTTAAAGGATGTTGATGCAAACTGGGAAACCATTTTAAGGCCAGAAAATTTCATTCATATTCAGGAGGTTGGTTTAATTATGTAAACTCACAGCACCGTAGGGATCTATGATGCTGTGTGTTTGAACCATTAAATCCATGGTCAAAACACACCTTTGGAATCTGGAGTCTGGAATCTGGATGTGTGAATCTTCCCTAACTCTCAATCTTCTCAAGCAATCATGAATACAGTTTCATTCCACCACTATCTAAGACCAATCCCGACCAATTTTCAAGACCAGTGGTTGGATTTCATAATCATAGTGATGTTCTTTTGGCATGAAACACTTTTAATGGAAAATTCCTTCGGCTACATCATGGATTTTGCAAAGGCAATATCTGCCAAATTTTTCATAGAAGCTTTTCAATTTGAATGCTGTGGGCCTGCTTGTGGTTTAGCCTCAATGAATGGAGCCAAAAACACGAAAAGACACCAGACACAGCATCCAGCAGCATCTGCCTGGACATTGCACCAAGAAAGTCTTTTCATGGATTCACAACTTTAAGCTGCTGACTGTGTAAGCAGTGCACAGCTTCCCTTTGACAAGTACCGATCGATGAGCATATAAAACACTATGCATGTAGATCGCTGCTTAAAAGAGACCCCACATGAGAACTGCAGCAAAATGTCGGTGATACATTACAAGTACAGATGAGTGAATTAGCCAAAATTCGCTTTCGCGAATAATCAATGAATTTTTGACAAGATTAGTTCTTAATACGAATTTATTCGGTCGAATTTGCGTTAAAAAATAAATCGTTGTTTTGCGAACATTCCTACACAAATTACGAACATACAGTCAGTTTTGTTAAAAGTACGCAATACGTAAGCATTAGCGTACAAAGTGCGAACAAATCCTTGGTACTATTGACTCATGATTGCGTCATACGCACGAGGCTAGGCCGTGACGTACAGTCTTTAGAGGCAGTCCATATGCGGTAGAAAAGTAAGGTGCTAGCTATCCGGCTAAGTGCGTAATTTACTAAAAAAACACTGTACAATAAGTGCATAATAGGACACATTCCAGTACCTGAAAAAGAATACGCACAATGGGCTAAAGTGCTTGAACGTTGCTGAACCTGTAAAAACATTATTGCTAAAATACAGCAAAGACAATTATGCAAACATTTTAGTGCAATTTCACATTTTCTAGCATAAAAGGCTCAGATATATGTTTGAGTCTCTTCTCGTGGCTGCTTGGCATGATAAAACACTAGAACACAGTCCAAAATTCAATTGTAATCCACGTGACGTAATTTTGTAATCCAAACAGGTAACGTGTAATCCACATGGATAATATAAAATAGCAGCAAATAGTGAACCCTCTTTGCAAAGGGGGCTCCCAAATAATCTGAGAAAGGGGGAAAAGGAAAATAGGCACGCTTAGGCGCAACTGGGAATTTTCTGCAGAATGGGCGGGAAGTCCTGATGACATGTCCATCTGGGTGAGAGTCAAACAGGGGACAATACAAACTAAACAAAACAAGTGCCAACTAGCTCTCACCCGTCAGGTGCAGTCCATGCTGTGGCTCCCATAGGCCCTCCTGAGGTGTCCTTTAAATCACTCAGCCAGAAGGGTTCCTCAGATGAGGGACCTGAAGTCCTCCTCACTTGAGCTACTGCTGAATGACATCAGAGGACGCTCCTGCCTCCTGTAGGCCAAGCTCACTGCCGTGGTGGAGCTCCACTGCCCTCTTCTTCCAGAAGTCGGACTTGACTGGGTCCGGGTGGTGGTCACGCTGGTGAGCGCTGCAGCCACTTGTGCCTTTACTTTTCCAGATTCTCCTGCAGAGACAGCAGGGGTAAGGATTTCTGGCTGCAGCGGTTCAAGCAAGGTTGCACCCAGGGAAGAATCCCCAGCTCCCCTTGCTGCTGCTGGCTTCATTTTCCAAGGTAGTTGGTACTAGGGGATCACCATGGACTGGAACGTAAACGAGGAAGTCGTCAGCTGACCCATCTGAAAGGAATGTGATGGTGGTGGCACTGGCAGTCCAGGGATCAGAGGCTCCGGCTGTGGCTTCTCCCTGAAACGGAGGGTGCCATCTGGTGACTCCTGAAGGCAGCACACTGGTACTTCGCCTGGTGGTTCCTCTGGCCAAACTTCAGGTGGTGATGTAGGATGGTCCAGTACTTGGATGACCCAGTCCTCCACTGCATTCTTGTAGTCCCATAGGGTCTGGGTGTGGGCCGTCACCGATGCTGGCACAATTGGTTTCTGCCGAATGGAAGGTGTTGTTCTCCTCCTGGACGGCGAAGTGGACACTCCAGCCGCCTCCCCACACCAGCCTCAGCAGCAGGCAAGGCGAATATCGAGTCAGGAGCCGGTGAGACTCTCTTGCACAGTTATGACACTCTGATCTCTGGAGCAGACGGTTCCTGGTACTCGCCCCCAAAGACCATCTCTCCCCACTTGGGTCTTTCACCATGCTGTTTGCTGACTCTGGATCTTGTTCACTGCTGGCTTGAACTGGAGAGGAGGGAGGACTCTTCACTCCCTATATGTGCACATAGTTAGTTCCTGATGGGCTGGGCTGGTTTTTCCCGCTCTTGAGGGGGCGTATTGTTATTTTCCCGCTTCGGATGGCCAAGGGAGGGGGCAAGAAGAATGCGTACGTTGCATACGTAGCATTAGCATTCAAAATTTTAAGAACATTTACGAATAATATGAAGCGAATTTTACAAAATCCAGATTCGCTTCGGAGTAGGAAAAATGGAGCATTCGATACGAATCTATGAAGCTGCAAATAGATTCGCTCATCTCTAATTACAAGGAGCAAATAACATATAACCTCCAATTACAGACATTGCAAATTAGACACCATGATGGCTGTAGTGTCTGCACATAAAACTCAGAGCATGAGAGAGTGTCCTTCCCAACAATGCCAATACTTAGGATGCAAATAAAACAGATTACAAAATATCAGATTAATTTTATTGCTTTGCAGGGTATAGACTTTTTAAATAGCACCATTGTGAACACTTTTACTCGACAGTCAATACATGTCATAACTATTGATTTTACTCCGTTTAAATTTGGATTTTTGTGTCCCTTAAACTGAAGATTTTGAGAAACCCTTCCAATTTATAAAAAGTGGCAAAATTGTAGTCATATATATGTTAATGTTATTTTATATTGTATTGAATTTTATTATAGGTACTATATGGATAATATATCCATCTGTTTTTTTTTTTTTACTTTTCTGTTAAACCTAGTTATTTTCTTTAATCTATCTTTACTGATGCTGTATTTTTATTTTTTTGTGGACAAGATAAATGTTCCTTTCAGCGGTTTAAAACAGCTTTCTTTGTTTTTCTAGTGTGAGTGTCACTGGCATCTGGAATCACTGTTTTTAAAGGCTCTTTGGGTTTTTCAAAAAACCTCTGAAATGTCATAGAGACACATCAAAGGTTTTGATCTGTGGAGGTCTGAGTGCTTGAGACCCCCACTCATCGCTAGAACAAGGACAGAGAAGCCCTCATTTAGTGCACTCTCTGCAGGAGATGAAATTGAGACGGGCCATATACTCTCCATGGAGTCTGTCTCGCTTCCTGTCCTGCAGTGAGAAGAGAGAGTGCATTACTGTATATGAGAGTTTTTTGAAAACTCAGTAAAAATTTACAATAAATATGCATTCACAATCCTGTCCACAAAAACTGACCATGCAAAAAGGTCATGAAGAACCCTGAGGATAATTTCACAGAGCTCACATCCAGTGCAGAAAAGTTAGTAGCAGATCAGTAGCTGAAAACAGGTAATTTTGGTGGCAGATTAGTAATTTGATAGTGATTTATACGAGTTTTAGTCCCCCCTTGTCTCTCTGAAAAATCTTTTTTGTAAATTTGGGATGAATTCCCAAATAGTAGAATCTATTTGCTCATCCTTAGTTGAGGTTTCTCTGCTTCGCATTGACTTCTATGAAATCCACCATCAAATCTGCTTCAACAAATAAGATGTCGCTTCTCAAGCATTTTTTAAATCAGCTACTGTATGCACAAGGTGAAGTTTTTTAGATTAAAACCCATGTGGTAACTATTGGTAGAGTTTTAGATGTGGATTTAGCAGCAGAAAACTTGTGTTTTCCATAAATAATGAAAAATACAGGGATTCATTTATTAACTGATATCAGTCACAGATTTTGTCGCACTCTTATTTTATGGCGAAATCTGTGACGCTCATGGCATTTTTCCATCAGATCAAGAAAAGGGGTGTGGCATGGGTGTGGAAGTAGATGGGCTGGCACGTCTCATTCATCATTATATACACCAGTTTTTGGCATAGAAAATTGCTTAACTCTACCCCAGAAAGGGAGCTGGTATAGATTTAAGTCTGTTGCACAGCCTGCTGGAGGATGCACCAAAGTTATCTAGAGGCCTGCGCCTCCCCATAACGTTGGTGCTTCCTCCAGCAGCACAGAGAGGCTTAAACCATTAAATGGTTTTAATAGAAGGAAGAAAATGCAAACCAGTCCTCTACTGTATGTGAATGTCACCATTTCCCATGAGGTAAAATAATTAACATTTATGAAAAAGGATAAAATAATACAATGATTAAATGTGCCAATGACATCAATTCCACCTCCCTGAAGAAGCCTGAATTAGCAGATAACAGAATATGAACGGTCATTTACTCTATAAATATTTTTGCAGTTGTCAAAGATCATTGAAATAATTTTAGCTGGTAAAATCTGTCTTTTTTTAATGGTGTAGATTTTGTAATGGATCAGATTTTATAATGTGATTGTGCCTAGATCTTTTCATAAAAGTCTCAAAACTTTTTCTAGCATATAATGTTGATTCACGTTTTAGATCTATTTATAAAGCAAATGTGCCAAAAAAAGAATATTCTACTGTATCTACCAAAACTGTCTCAGTTTTCCAACATGACAAGTGGCTTAACAAAAAGTGGATGTGGCCCAAGATGTGCTGACGTGTGCCAAAGCCAACCAGTAGCTGGTGTAAAGTTAGACAGAAGTGTATAGCCATGGCCACATTTTTCATCCAGCCTCAGCCACTGTGATACATTTGGTGTAGCTTTAGACTATTTTAGACTGTCTAAGTTTGCATTGTCTACAATTTAGACAGGCAGCCTTAGTGTGCAAAAGTGTAATAATCTCTACTAATGTGGATAGCTGATTGGAGATGTCACTTTTTCGACTTAAAGAGGTTGACCCCTCTCAAACATCGCTGGGATATACCATCAATGTCAGACAGGTGAAGATTCCACCTCTGGGACCCATACCTATGTCCAGAATGCAGCCCCTGAAGTTAAGGAGAGCACACTGCGCATCTCCATTCATCGCTACCTTTGGAACTTCCATAATGATGAATGGAAGGTGGTTGCCCATGCACATCTGGTCTCCATTCATTTAAGGGGCACCATTCTAGAGATTGGAGATTGGTTCCAGAGGTAATGTAGGACATCCCAGCAATATGCCATCAATGTCTGAGATGGGCCAACCTCTTTAACTCTTACATTAACTCCTTGGGTTAATTTTTTTAAACAATTTCTGCACAACACCATACATTTAAAGCATGGTGTTCCTCTGAGCTGCCTGATCCATATATATCAATAGATGTCTGAGCATTTTATGTTTTAAAGTACAGTATATCAGAGTAAAAAGTGGTGTCAAGAAGTCCTCTACATTGGACATTAGGGAAGATCTATCAAGCCACTTGTGTCTGAATTGTGGCACCAAATGTTTGTGCAAGGCCAGTTTTTGTTTTTCTAAAAAAATGATTTATTTTTTTTTGCCATCGTCCGCCACTTTATGTTAAAGGTGGGCAGGAAAGGGTGAGACCTTAGTGCCTAACACATTTACCATTATTTACTCCAGTTTTCTGATGCAAGTAACGCCTGAAACCAGTATGTGCCAAAATTAATAACAGGCATGTGTCCATTAATACATTTTCTGAATTTCATACCATCACAAATTATAGCAAGACTGACATTACTAGCGCCAGTCTAGATACATCTCCATCACTGTTCATAAAGTTTAATAAAAGTTCTTAAAACCTAAACAGTAAAAAAAAGTATGTGATTATTTAAAAAATTATGCCATCTGACAATTGTTAAAGGGGTTCTCCGGGAATTAACAAAATGAAAATACGCAAATATTACTTCATGGTAAATATATTCCCAAATACTTTTCATTAGTTATAATGGCTCTTTTTGTCTAGGGAGCAATCACCAGGGGAAACAAAATGGCCGCCATCCTATTAGTACAGACAAAACCTGTCCTAATCACAAAGGAGAACATGCTACTTCACAGCACTGAGCTAATGAGCCACCTCATCCTCCTCTCTGCTCTGCTTCTCAGGGATTATAATCTTAAATACAGATGATCTTCAGCTGAATCTCTATGGGAATGGAGTTCATGAGGAGACATGAAGTACAGAGAGGAGGGACAGGACAGACTGTGGTAATGGAGACTGCACACAAGTGCTCCTGCTCAATAAATATAAGTGATATAGCATAAAAATACATATTAGATTCAGTAGTCAACAAAGTAAAAATTTTAAAAATGGAGATTGCAGAATTGCATTATTGCATTATAGGAATAAACAGTAACAACTTTAAAAAAATCTCCAACATCCTACAAAATATGAGGTGAATTCTCCTTCGTAAATCATAAATGGATCCCCTTGATGGATTGTTTGACAGCCATTGATTGAAGACAATCTTACTATTAATCTCTATGTATATGTTTTCTGCTTAGTGATATCATGGTGTCTGATTTGTCCCAGCACTGATGCAGTTAAAGGGATTTGCATTCAAGCATGTAAGTGCACAGATTGTAATTTTTGTAGCTAGAAATAACAGTCACTGGGAAATAAAGATACGCATCTGATTCCAATACTAAAAATATGAATAAACTCAAACTGTGTCACAGTATTTTCTTTTGTCTACATTGCTCATTTTTTATGGTAGCAATTACTGAATCCATCATTAGAAAAGTTGGTGATGCATCTACTGGAAAGAAGTGTTTCTGGGAAGACTAGTTTACTAGTCTACTGGGAAGTCTACTAATATAGTGAGGAGAAGAAGGGTTCAATTCTAGCTTTACTGGTAGAGGGATACGATGAGCATCAGGTTGCTTCCATGCTTAAAATTCCAAAGACAGAGATTTAAAGGAAAACTGTCGTCAAAAATGAGAAAGATATCTAAAATGTTAAAACATGCAATGTAAGTTTTAGAATTTTTTGTGCTTATATATTTTTTTTTTACCATTAAAGGAAATATGGAAAAAATTCATAATAATTGAGTAGAACTTCCTATGTTGACCAGCAGGGGGAGCACAACTGAAAAGTTGAGTGTAGGGAAGCTGTTTGTAGCCCAGTAAAGTGTTATCTGGCTATTCCCATCTCCTGTGACATCACGCTGCTCTTACTTGCTTATCTCATAACAAGAGATTGTCTTCCACAATACAGTGTCCAGCGGCCATCTTGTTGTGGTCTGCAGTGTGATAGCATAGGGGGCACAGTCATCAATGTTATTTCCAATTGTGATTCTGATTATTCCTACACCACAGGGATTTTCTCCACTGACAGGTAGCAGAGTTAGGGTGGTAGTGCATGACTGAGTTTGATCTGAGAAACTCTTTCATTGTGCGTTACTTCCACCAAGCTTTTCTGTCTGCACCCCTGGGATCTGGCCCTTGTCTTTGTATGCCTCTTCCTGGTCTGTGCCCCTGGGCCCTTATCTGTGCCCCACTCCCTCTTTGTCTGCGCCTCTCTGGTTCTTGTCTCTGCTGCCCCCTGTGTGCGCCACCCTGGACCTTATCTGTGCACCCCTCATGCCCCCTTCCCCCCCCAGACCTTGCTTGTGACCCTGCCCTTTACCCCTTATCTGTGCGCCACTGGCCCTTTTCAGTGTAGCCCCTAGCCTTATCTGCGCGCCCCAGGCCTTGTTTGCACAGGTGTACTGTGACATCACTGTGCTTATTATCCGTGGACTGTGACATCGCAGTGTTTATTATCCCTGTACTGTGACATCATTTTGTTTATTATCTCTGTACGGTGACATCACTGTGTTTATTATCCCTGGACTGTGACATCACTGTGTGTATTATCTCTGTACGGTGACATCACTGTGTGTATTATCTCTGTACTGCGACATCACTGTGTTTATTATCTCTGTACGGTGACATCACTGTGTTTATTATCTCTGTACAGTGACATCACTGTGTGTATTATCCCTGGACTTTGACATCACTGTGTTTATTATCCCTGTACGGTGACATCACTGTGTTTATTATCTCTGTACTGTGACATCACTGTGTTTGTTATCCCTGTACTGTGACATCACTGTGTTTATTATCCCTGTACAGTGACATCACTATGTTTAGTATCCCTGTACAGTGACATCGCTGTGTGTATTATCCCAGTGCAGGAAGAGGTAAGTGGTCTGTGTTTGTGTGTTTGTTTTCTATTTTTCAGGGTCGTGAATGCGGAGGACTACGTCGGATTCGGTGGACTACGTTGGACCAGCTTTTTTTTTTTTAATAAAATGGTCAAACAGGGGTCTGGGGGAGTGTTTATTTCAATAAAATGTTTTATACTTGTGTGTGTGTATTTTTTTTTACAATACTACAGTTTTAGTAATTACGGCTATCTGCAGACGGCCCTGATTACTAATACTGGGCTTAGTGCTTGCCGGTATGGCAGGCCAGCACTAACCCCAACATCTATTACCTCGGCACCCACCGCCACAGGGGTGCCGGGAAGAGCCGGGTACCCACAGGACCGGACCTTCTAAATTGAGGGTCTGGCCCTGTGGCGGCTGCAGGCTGGTACTATTAGGCTGGGAAGGGCCAATAACCGTGTCCCTTCCCACCCTGGTAGTGCCAGGCAGCTGCTGCTGGTTGTATCTGGCTGGCGAAGGAAAAAGGGGGACCCCACGCCATTTTTTAAAAAATTATTTAATTATTTTTGTAAAAAAATGGCATGGGGTCCCCCCCTTTTTTCCTTCGCCAGCCAGATACAATCAGCAGCAGCAGCCTGGCACTACCAGGGTGGGAAGGGACACGGTTATTGGCCCTTCCCAGCCTAATGGTACCAGCCTGCAGCCGCCCCAGAGCCAGACCCTCAATTAAGAAGGTCCGGTCCTGCGGGTACCCGGCTCTTCCCGGCACCCCTGTGGCGGTGGGTGCCGAGGTAATAGATGTTGGGGTTAGTGCTGGCCTGCCATACCGGCAAGCACTAAGCCCAGTATTAGTAATCAGGGTCGTCTGTAGATAGCTATAATTACTAAAACTGTAGTATTGTAAAAAAAAAAAAAATACACACACACACAAGTATAAAACATTTCATTGAAATAAACACTCCCCCAGACCCCTGTTTGACCATTTTATTAAGAAATAAAAAAAAAAAAAGCTGGTCCGACGTAGTCCACCGAATCCGACATAGTCCTCTGCATTCACGACCCTGAAAAATAGAAAACAAACACACAAACACAGACCACTTACCTCTTCCTGCACTGGGATAATACACACAAAGCGATGTCACTGTACAGGGATAATAAACACAGTGATGTCACAGTACAGGGATAACAAACACAGTGATGTCACAGTACAGAGATAATAAACAGAGTGATGTCACCGTACAGGGATAATAAACACAGTGATGTCAAAGTCCAGGGATAATACACACAGTGATGTCACTGTACAGGGATAATAAACCTCAGATCAACACATTGTGCCCCCATCAGACATCAGATCAGCCTCTTGTGCCCCCATCAGACCTCAGGTCAGCGTCTTGTGCCCCCATCAGACCTCAGATCAACACAATGTGCCCCCATCAGAGCTCAGGTCAGCGTCTTGTGCCCCCATCAAACCTCAGATCAGCGTCTTGTGCCTCCATCAGACCTCAGGTCAGCGTCTTGTGCCCCCATCAGACCTCAGATCAGCGTCTTGTGCCCCCATCAGACCTCAGATCAACACAATGTGCCCCATCAGAGCTCAGGTCAGCGTCTTGTGCCCCCATCAGACCTCAGATCAGTGTCTTGTGCCCCCATCAGACCTCAGATCAACACAATGTGCCCCCATGTGCCCCCATCAGACCTCAGGTCAGCGTCTTGTGCCCCCCTCAGACCAGCGTCTTGGGCCCCCCTCAGACCTCAGATCAGCCCACCCAGCCACTTAAAAAAAGCATACTTACCTGTTCTGCGCTGCCGCTGCCATCAGGCTCCCCGCTCCACTGTCTTCCCTGCCGGCGCGCACTATGACCTGATGCTGCGTCAGGTCATAGTGCGCGCCGGCAGGGAAGACAGTGGAGCGGGGAACCTGATGGCAGCGCAGAACAGTTAAGTATGCTTTTTTAAAGTGCTCCAATTATAATCCGACCCTGGCAACAGGCAACTGTCTCTGCGTCCTATGGACGCAGAGACAGCTGCCAGAGACCGGGACATATAATGGGTGTCCCCTCCGGTGTCATGTTACTGAAGTCTTCAATAACATGGCGTCGGAGGGGGCAGGCTATGTATGTGTAAAGCACCTGCGCTTTACACATACACAGCGCTCCCATGATTTTTCAATAGGGTCGGCTCCGTCCGCACTGGGAATGGAGCATGCGACTGTAAGTCATTTGTCTATGTGTCGTTCAGTGACACATAGACACGTGACTATGAAAATGGCAGCCCCCATAAAGTTGCAAAAATGTAAAATACATAAAACACAATACACACATAATAAACTTATTATACATATAAAAACAATTTTTAATGTTTTATAACATATGTTTTTTATTTTTTCGTGATAGTGTCCCTTTAAATAAAAAAAGGTCAAGCAGCAAACATTGAGGACAACAAAGATATAGACTGGCAGAGTGTGGAAATGACTCTCTACTGACTGTGATCACCACCTCATTCCCTTAAAGGGGTTCTCCAGGAATTAAGAACATGAAAATACTTAAATGTTACTTTAAGGTAAATATATTCCCAAATACCTTGCATTAGTTAGAATGGCTAGTTTTGTCTAAGGAGCAATCAGTAGAAGAAATAAAATGGCTGCCGACCTATTAGTACACCAAAAACCTGTCCTAATAACACAGGAGGACAAGTTACTTCACAACACTCACGTAAAGAACTGCCTCATCCCCCTCTCTGCTCTACTTGTTAGGGATTATGATCCTGAATACAGCTGATAAAATCTTCAGCTGAATCTCTGTAGGAATGGAGTTCGTGAGGAGACATGAAATATAGAGAGGAGGATGGGGTGGAGCTAATGAGAAGCAGCACTTGTATGCAGTCTCCATTACCACAGTCTGTCCTGTCCGTCCTCTCCTCTCTGTACTTCATGTCTCCTCTTGAACTAAATTCCCCAGAGATTCAGCTAAAGTTCTTATCATTTGTATTCAGGACCATAATCCCTGACAAGTAGGAGAGGAGGATGAGGCAGCTGTTTACCTCAGTGTTGTGAAGTAACTTCTCCTCCTTTGTGATTAGGACAGGTTTTGTGTGTATTAATAGATGGCCATTTTGTTTCCCCTGGTGATTGCTCCCTAGACAAAAAGAGCCATTATAGCTAATGAAAGGTATTTGGGAATATATTTATTATAAAGTAATATTTGCGTATTTTGATTTTCTTAATTCCCGGAGAACTCCTTTAACAATTGTTGGATGACATCAAGTGACATACAAAAAGAATGGCAAGTGGGACCTGGGGTGAAATGCATGGTGAAGACAGTTTGCAACAGGTTTCTAAAGGAAGGGCTGAAGTCGTACAAAGCTGGAAAAACGACCTTCATCAATGGGAAGCAAAAAAGAGCCAGGACGAAGTTGGCAAAACACATACAGATTGGATTGTAGAAGACTGGAGTAGGGTCATCTTCTCTGCTGAGTCCAGTTTTCAGCTTTGCCCAACACTGGGATAGGTCATTGATATTAGATAAGCAGGGAGTCTGATCTGATATTGATGACCTATGCTGAGGATTAGAGATGTTTTGAAAAATTCAATTTGGCTGCTTTGCTGAACTTCAACAAGAAATTTGATTTGTTACAAATTACTTTGTCACAAATCACTTTCCATTGTATGGAGCAGGCGCAATGACAGGGCTGTCCCCATCAGATGCCGCGTTCAATTTTCTTTTATCTACAGTGCTCATTTTCACTGACGACATCACCGTGCACCCCCAGCGTAATCACATGGGATCACCTGGGACCCCCACCAATCAGCTGTTAGAAGAGGTCAGGCACTCAGTGAGCTCTGTGGCCTCTTTCTAGGCCCTGTAATGTCACCGTACATCG
Organism: Rhinella marina; assembly: GCA_900303285.1. Taxonomy (NCBI): domain Eukaryota; kingdom Metazoa; phylum Chordata; class Amphibia; order Anura; family Bufonidae; genus Rhinella; species Rhinella marina. Next base: position 76,839 of record ONZH01024324.1, read on the forward strand.
GTCACATGGTCTAGTTGCAGCTCATTCCCATAGAAGTGAATGGGGCTGAGCTGCAATACCAAGCACAGCTGCTGTACTATGTATGGCATTGTGCTTGGAAAGCTGCTGGGAGTCTGCAGCGGTCACCAGAGCTACAGTAATGTGCAACTTCTCCCTAAAGAAGCTGATCGGTGGGGTGCCAGGACTGGGATCCCCACCAATGTGATAACGATAACCTGTTCTGAGGATATGTTATCATTATAATTTCCTGGATGATCCCTTTAAATCACATGCAATTACAAAAGTATTTAGACCAAGATGCTGGTTTGATAAATACAGAATATATTTTTCCTGGGACAATCTACTGGTTGTTGCTCTATCGTTCGTTGCTTTTACACTGCACGACAATCGTGCAGTTTTGCTTGATTTAACAATAATTTACACGATAATCGCCTCGTGTAAAGGTACCTTTCGTATATTACTAGTTTATTAATAAATTTCTTTTGATCCTCACCATATTCAGCAGCTTGAATGGAAATGTCTCTGATTTCTGATACATTAAACTTTTATGAGTGGGAAGTGTTGAGTTATTGTTATCTGAGATGAAAATTTCAGATTCAATATTTTATTGTTAGCGGTGAATAATACAAAGTATAAATTGTTCTATTGTGATGGTTGCAAAAAAGTTATAAAATATCCATGCCATATTTTGACGCTGAAGTGAATATTTAATAATGAATCATTGTGAGTGCTGAAAAAAAAACTTTGTGTGAAATTTTTCAACAGTCAATCATTTCTAACTAAAACTATACAGGATCTAGACTTTATTAGTACTTCTTAGTGAAAAATAGGCCTGTATGAAATGGAATCTTGCTTGTGACAACTTAACAATGAAATACAGAGTAGCAGACAGTGGCGTACATAGAGAAGTAAGGGCCCCATAGCATGGATCAAACCAGGCCCCCACACAGGACAGAGGGTTTCCACCTAAACACCTTTCAATACCTCTTGGACCATTTTTTCCACTGCCTCATTTCCTAAAAGAAGTTCCTTTAAAGGGTAGAGTCCTGACCAAGTTTTCACCTTTAGTAGAAGACTAACACTGGGCCCCCTCTTGCCCTGGGCCCCATGGCAGTCGCCTGGTCTGCTGCTATGGTAGTTACACCCCTGGTAGCAGTGTAACCTCATCCATGGGGCCACTATTTTCATGCTCTAGGACCACAACATGCTGTAAAAAAAATATATAATAAAAAAATAATGTAGTATGAAAACTAACAAAACAAATGAAAGCAAAGGGGGTAACCTGTAGAATCAGTAAGCCAAACTTCCAATTGTGACTCCAACTCCAGTATTTTTCCACACTCTGACACCATTCACCCAAAACGGACTCCAACTCCACAACCGTTTCTCCCTGCTTTTGATAAACATGGATCTTAGATTGACAAAACATAAAATGTTTATATGATAAAAATATGTCTAAACTTTACTAAATTCTTATAATAGTAAATATGCCACAAGCTATGCATTTGATAAATTAATTTTAAAAAGTGCCAAATATTTTACCTTTAGCCACCACCAAGAGTTTAATGAAAGCGGCATCTGTAGTTATTTCCATCTAATTGTGACTCCAGGCAGTCAGAATGTTATCACTTGACTTAGAGATGAGCGAATCAGTTGAGATTAGTTTTGGGTCTGGTTCGCTGATTTTTTTTTAAAGTTTGGTTTAGACCCGAATCGATTTACGCTGAACCACAGTTTCCCCAATTGCATTGAAAGTTGGTATATAACCCCCTCTAGCCTCCCAGGACTCATTTTTCATGATTTTGTCCCCTCCCCGCTCCCCAAGCTCTTGAACACAAAGACAGCAATAGTAAATGATGTCTGAGTGACTCATATATAGCTGTGGGTAAACGCACATTTGATGGTGTTAATATACAGCGTGTTTAAAAACACACCGCTTAGGCTTGATACTAAATTTTACCTTAATACACACAGGTAGATTGCTGCCACACCATTGATATTGCTGCAGTAATCATGTATATATGCAGCTTAAGTAAATTAAACCCCACCAAAAAATAATTTCTGTGAAAATGGGGGAAAAAAATAAAGTATTTGCTTGTAGGTACGGCATCTGTTTTTGAGGTCTGGGATCTGCACTTCTGATAGCAGGCACAGCCAGCCTTAGCTCCTGTCTTCTCTGCCTTGCTTGTCTGCCCTGCTTGTCCCTATTTGACACAACACACACAATTATTCTTTGGAATCCTAGCGTTTCCCTTCACTCTCCCTGGCAATAAACTTAATTGATTTCTGATTTTTCACTGTCTCTGACCCCCTAAGATCATTTTCCTGGCAGACACCGTCACCCACAACCATCCTCTTTTACAGGCAGTACAGAATGACGTTCTTCTCGGACACATCCCTACTTGCTGCAGCACTGATTGGCTCATCCAGGCTGTCAGCCAATCAGGGCAAGCCCTCCCCTTCACTTCCTCTCAGGGTCATGTGAGAACCCTTCTTCTTCCCGCCTAGAACTTTTTTTCCCACCAACATGTGCATTAAAATGGCGCTACACGCCATTTTAGTGGATTCATCCGAAACAAACCTGAAAAGATTCGGGTTTGTCTGCCGTCTGAAAAATTACAAAGTTCAGACCGGACCAAACTAGTTCGCTCATGCTTAATTTGACTGCAGGGAAGCAACGGATTTGAAGATTGGGTCAAAAATTAAGCTCCATCCTCTACAAATATTATAAAATTCATTAGTAGAGAATACTGAATCCATGATAACAAGAAGTGAATGGACAGGTACATGTTAAGGGTTGGCTGCACTTAATGATTACATTAAAATCCACCATCTAGCTTTGATAAGGCACTGTGTACAGATCTTCTAGTTTTCAAGGAATCTGCTCTGGTGAAGGGTTCACTTTATCTGAAAGCAAAAAAACTCATCAAAACCCTCCACATGCTTCCCTTTCCTGTCCCTTTCTATTCAATTTTGTGAATAACTGTTGCTCTTAGTTATGTTTTACTGTTTTATGATAAAAAAAAAATTACAGGAAAGCATAGTACTCAAATTGGGTCTTAGAATCTTAGGCTAGCAAAATGTAATCATTATATAAATAAAAATTTCTACAATTTTCTATTAACCTTTTTAGTTCTTCACCAGTTTATATTATTTTTACACTCTTTGATACATTCACAGGCTGGAAATCAGGCACATACAGTAGCTATTCCTGCTGCTAGGCTACTTTCGCATCAGCAAAAACACTTCCCTTATGAAAGGATGATAATACGTCCTTTATTATCCGTTATGAATGGATCTGGTTATATTATCTCTTAAATGGCCATGACAGATCTGGGACTAAAACCATTGTACGTCAATAGGTGCCAGATCCATTTTCTTTTGTACAGTATCCGAGAAAACGGATCTGGCACCATTGACTTACATTGTGTTTTGTGCCGGATCCGTCTTGCTCCGTATCCCATGATGGACTAAAAAACGCTGCTTGCATGGGAACACAATGAAACACAATGGAATGCATTCTGGTGAACTCTGTTCAGTTGATTGGGGACAATACTGAAGCATTTTTCCCCGCTGTTGAGATCCTATGACGGATCTCAATAGCGGAAAGGGAAAGTGCAGATGTGAAAGTAGCCTTAGCTGTCAAATGTATCCTGTCTAGGCAATGCTCTCTGAGATAAATATATCAGCAGCAGCTCCACAGTTCTCTGTGCTGGATTTGCTACAGTATATCAGTTTGCATCCCAAAATGTTTAGTTCACAGAGCATTGCCTAGACTGGATACAACTGTATTCACTTCTCAGTTGAGAGCAGGACTGGCCATATACAGGTTTGCTACTACTGAACATAACAAAGAGTGTTCTCATTCACTGACAGGTATTTTGAAAATGGAGATATGTAAAGAGGTATCTATCAAGGAAAGAGAACCATCTTGCTAGTGCCACCTTGTGGAAGTGGCTCCTTGTGAGTAAAAATCAGACTTTTTAACAAAGACCTATAGGGAGGCACTTCCACAAGGTGGCGCTAGTGAGATGGTTCTCTTTCTTGGGCCATACTTCTTTGCCTATTGTTTTCCCTTGGAGCATTGCCAATAAGTCTCCATACCATGGAGTGATTCCATTGAGACTCCATACAGAGCTGGTCTCTTTTTGACAGCCAGTATCCTGCCTAAGTTGAAAATGCAGAGGAACTTAAATATTATTAGAAAGCTGTAGAATGTTTTGCTTATACACTGATAAAGGTGAGTTTATAAAATATAGAAAACCTCTTAAACTTCTTAAAGAACAAGTCATTTTTCAGTTTTTGCATTTTCGTTTTTCACTCCTTGACTTTCCAGAGCCATAACACTTTTATTTTTCCATTCACATAGCTGTATGAGGGCTTGTTTTTTGTGGGGCAAGTTGTACTTTTAATGACTCTATTGCATACAATGTAGTGGCAAGCTGGAAAAAATTCCAAATGAGGTGGAATTAGAAAAAAAATGCAATTCCACCACAGTTTTATGGGTTTCATTTTTACAGCATTCCCTATGTGATAAAACCGATGTGTCTATTTCATAGTACGGGTCAGTACAATGTTTTTTCTTGTGTTTTAATACTTAAAAAATAAAAACAATTTTTTTCTTTGGATCGCTATGTTCCAACCCCCATAACTTTTCTGTATTTACATCTATGATGCTGTATGAGGCCATTTCGGTTATGGCATTACAGGATAAATGCATTTATATTTTGCTAGTTGCACAGCTTTACTCACCCTCCATGGCCTTCTTTCGGACTCCACTCTGCATTATGTCCTAATGGCGTACAGCATCAGGGTGTCAAGCACATAGTAGCGCACTATGAACTGACACTGTGCAACATCAGGTCACAGTGCTTCGTGGGGAAGAAGAAGATCTAAGAGCTGTGAATCCTGGATCTACAGAGTGGCGACGCTGTCCGGAGCAAGCGAGGTAAAGTTTTTTTGTTTTTTTTATGTCTAATCTGAGGTCTGATGGAGGCTGTGGGTCTGATAGCCGACTGATCTGAGGCTTATGGAGCTTAGGGGTCTGATTTGGGGATTTGATTTGAGGTCTAATGAATAAACTCTTTCCTAATTACAGTCCCTAGTGCCTGCAATGCCTCTCCCTGCACTTTAAAAAGTTCACTGTAAAATGGCATGAGGAGGCTTTTTATAGGGCTGTGACATCACAGGGGCTGGCTATCTGCTGATTGGCTGTTTGAATGGCATTACGGGTGTTCCCTCATTCCCGGGCTTCTTACTTTCACTTTGTAACATGTGCAGCAGCCATTTTAGAAAAGAATGTGATTTGTTACCACGAAGCGGATTCGCTCATTTCTAATTGTATCGTTTAGGTGATGCAAAAATTAAAAAGATCAAGTTGATGAGATGAGTATAGAACAGTTAAGTACTTTTCCCACAGTTGGTTGGGCAGATGAGACAGGTGGTTAAAGGACTCATTCAAGACCCCTCCGTAATGTGGTAGATGACCAACACTGGTATAGACTATAGAATGTTTCTCTCACTTTAGTTGTATCTTCTGTAAGTGTTTTTTAACATGTGATTTCTCAGAAATCACTGCCTTTATGTTTACTTCACATGTATGCAAAAGATAGACAAAGAAAACCATCTCACCTACTTCAGCTTCTGGAAAGGAGAAAGGACAAAGGAAAGTAGCCAAGCCAAATATCCTCCTGTATTCAGCTATTTCAAGGTGTTTGCCCCTCATCAGTATGGAATAGGATTCTATCTGGCTGAGTAAGATTCCTTGGATGCATCTTAGGGGAGATACTGGCTAGTCTTCTCAAGGAGACCCAAAATGTATGGAGACTTAGTGGCAATGCTCCATGGGAAAAATATGCAAATAGGTATCTCACAGGGAAAGATAACCATCTTACTAGCACCACCTTATGGAAGCAGCACCCTTCTTTGGGCGATAACTCTTTGTGTATTTTTTCGCATGGAGCTTTGTGACTACATAGCAGGTTTCCTTAAAGAGAGCCATCACCTCCCTTAAACATCATGTTCCAAGGATTGTCAAAAGGTTGGACAAATAGGGAGCCACTTCCAGAAAATGGCACTAATGAGATAGTTCTCCAGTACCTCCTCTAGGCTGGTCCAAGGCATCTCACTCAGCCAGCCAGAATCCAATGTTGTACTGGTGATGGACAAACACCCCAAAAAAGAAGGCTTGTTAAAAAGTCAGACACTGACTCATAAAGAGTAATTTCCAGAAGGTGGTGCTAGTGACATGGTCCTCTTTCTCTGAGAGATACCACTTTGCATACTTTTCCCCATGTAACTTTGTCACTAAGTTTCCATACAAGGCAGTTCTTCTTAAGGAGAGCCAGTAACCTCCCCAAGCAATGAAAATTGATGCATTTTGCGTTTTTACAAGGGTGCATCATGCTATTACATGAGCAACAAATTTAATGGGCTTTTATCTTTCTTATCTCTTAGAATCATGAGATAAAGCTGAAATTTGCACATGTCTTCCTTTGTTGTTGCTCAGTATTCAGTATGGTTGTAATTCTTAAGTACAGTACCCTCCTCCCACAAGATACTTATTTTCTTGCCTGGAGCTATACCCTATAGCTGTACCAATTGCTGTCATTTCAAATTACATAGGCCTTTCTTCTCTCTCATTTGTGTCTTACCCTTCCAGAGCTTGGCGCAGTTTCAAGTAACTACAAATTATTTGATGCTAGTTCTAGCAGCCGGAATGATTATATGTGCTCTTCACTGCAAGAGCCAAAAAAAATGTTAAGTTCTTGATTTTGGATTTTCTTCACTGTATAATAACCTCAGGAAATGCTGAACGGTTATACCTTTAATTAAAAGAGACATACATTTCTGCCAAAAATGTAAAACCAATTAACTTTGAATAATTGAATACGGAGTCATCAAATAAGGAAGTGTTACATAGATGTTCTAGGTGAGTACACAGATCTTCCTATGGATCAATGATCTGTTCCCCAACTGCACAGAAATGGCACAAAAGTGACAAATCCAATTATTCTCCTAATTTAATATCCTGCTTATTTCTGCAAGTACATAAAGTCCTGAAAACCAAGATGAGCACTTGTTGATTTTCTCAGATATTAACCCCTTCAGTAGCCTGTGACTTTTCCGTTTTTGCATTTATGTTTTTTACCCCTTGCCTTCCCTGAGCCATAACTTTTTTATTTTTCCATTCATATAGCTGTATGAGGGCTCTTTTTCGCAGAGCAAGTTGTTCTTTCTATTGGCACCATTTAATATTACATACAATGTAGTGGGAAGCTGGGAAAAATTCCAAACGGGGTGAAATTGAAAAACAAAATGCAATTTGACTATGTAGATTTTCCTTTTGAATCAATTTCAAACAAACCTCAAAATATATTACCCTGATTTTGCAGTTTGCAAAAACACCCCATATGTGGTCATACGTACAGTAAATCTCTTCATGGGTACACAGCAGGAAGGAGAACAGCACAATATTGTTTTTGGAGGGCAGATTTTGCTAGAATGGTTTTCGGGTGCCATGTCACATTTATTTCCCTAGAAAGGAAACCCCAAAAATTTACCCCATTTTGGAAACTACACCTCTCAAAGAATTGATCAAGGGGTAAAGTGAATGTTGTGACCCAACAAGTGTTTCATAGAATTTAGAAGCACTTGGCTGTGAAAATGAAAAATTACATTTTATTTCTAATAAAATGTTGCTTTAGCCCTAAATTTTTTCATTTTTACAAGGCATAACAGGAAAAAATGCACCCCACAATTCATTATGTATTTTTCATGAATGCGGCAACAACCCATACAGTATGTGCTTATAAACTGCTGTTTGGGGGCACGGCAGCATTCAGAAGAGAAGGAGCGGCATCGCGATTTTCTAACATGGAATTTTCTGAAGGGGTCATACATTATTATTTTTTGTTGGCTGAGCTGTGTGAGGGATTGTTTGTTGCAGGACAAGCAGTAGTTATTTTCTTTGTATCATTTTGGAGTACAGATGACTTTTTGATTGTTTTTATATTCTAAAGCAGCGGTCCCCAACCACTGGGCCGCGGCCCAGGACCGGGCCCTGAATCGATGTCTCCCGGAAGCGCTCATCTCCATAGTCATTTGTATCGCCGTCCTCAGGACAGCGATTCAGATGCCTGTGCTGTGGCGGGGCGGGGAAAGGAGAGGCGTCTCCCCTGCCCGTTCCTCTGATAGGCTGCAGAGACCGGCTCAGGCGGAGCGGTGACGTAATCGTGCTGCCTAAGCCGTACAGCGCGGGGCACAGGCCGGAAGAGGCCTGCATCGCTTCACTGCCAGCTCCATGGAGGTAAGTATATGTGTTTATTTTTTTTTATTGTACAATACCGGAGGAGAGGAGCACAAGGGGGCACTTCTTACTGGCACTGTGGGGGCACTATGGGGGCACTTCTTATATTATTGGCGGCATTTATGGAAGCACTTCTTATTGGCATATTTTTGGAAGGCATCTATGGGGCACTTCTTGGCATATTTTTGGAGGGCATCTATGGGGCACTTCTTATTTGCATATTATTGGGGGCATCTATGGGGGCATTTCCTATTGGCATATTATTGGGGGCATCTATGGGGGCATTTCCTATTGGCATATTATTGGTGGGCATCTATGGGGGCACTTCTTATTGGCATATTATTGGGGGGCACTTATGGGGCATCTATAGGGGCACTTCTTATTGGCATATTATTGGGGGGCAATGTGGGGGCATCTATGGGGGCATTTCCTATTGGAATATTATTGGGTGGCACTGTGGGGGCATCTATGGGGGCACTTCTTATTGGTATAATATTGGGGGCTTGTATGGGGCACTTCTTACTGCACAATATTGGGGGCACTTCTTATTGGTACATTATTGAGGGCACTGTGGGGGCATCTATGGGGCACTTCTTACTAGTACATTATTGGGGTCATATATGGGGGCACTTTTTACTGGCACATTTGTAGGGGCACTTCTTATTGGTACATTATTGGGGGCATCTATAGGGGCACTTCTAACTGGTACATTATTGGGGGACACTGTGGGGGCACTTCTTACTGGTACATTATTGGCGGGGCACTATGGGGGCACTTCTTACTGGCACATTATTGGGGGCAATGTGGGGGCACAAAGAAAGGGTATTTTATATGGAGGGCTCTGTATAGGGGCATGTTATGTTATATTTATATAATTTAATATGCACCTTGCGTGAATCAGTCAGCGCTGACAGCTGAATCAAACCAAAATCGAATTTTGACCGAATTACTTTTTTATGTTACATACTTTTTTCAATGTATATGATCGGCATATTTGTGAAAATGTTCATACTTTTTAATGTTGCACAAATATAGATTTAGTTAAATGTTATAGTATTGGTATATGAATCACCAAATACACATTTTTGATATTTGATAATTTTGCTCTCTTCCTTTGGTGGGGGAATAATTATCTTTGCTGCTTTCTCTTTTGAACACTATAGGCAGCTTACATTTACCCACTGATCTGCAGACACCACCTGCAGCCTCCGCTCTGTCCATGACTTGCTTCTCTCTATACCAATATTAGCCAATTGAACTACTATTTTATAACGCATTTAAAGTAGTGTTGAGTTAATCAAAGCATTTGAAGCAGAATTCGATCTGAAGTTTAGGAAAACTTCGATTTGCAATGAATCCGAATTCCTCGCATTTTATGGTAACGAATCAGGTTTTCCTAAAATGGTGGCTGCATATGTTACAAAGCAAAACTATGTTTAAAGGGGACAGGTCCAGGAGCGCAAGATCACCCATAATGCCGTGTAGCCAGCCAATCCGTAGGTAACCATCCCTTGTGATGTCACAGCCTTATAAAACCCTCATCCTCTGCCATTGTCTGGTGAGCTGAGCATAGGGAGAGACATGGCAAATGTTCATGTTCATGTGCTAGTGACAATGTTGCTGAAAACGCTTAATAGAATAATATTGGAGAGGGAGAGTATAAGGAGACTGCAGGGAGACTTATTCTGCCTCCGTTTTATTTATTTATTCCTACAGTTACTTATTCCTACATCAGTCATAAACTAAGATATGTAATTCAATACCAATAAGATGGAAGCGTTTATTATTTCACTGCCAGTGTGCCAACCAATACCATCCAGTCTGCACCACTTAGGGGGGCCAGGTCTTAATGATGAACAACCTCATCTTTTGCTGGCTTCACTTCTTCCAAATCATCCTTTAATGTCTCCATGCCCTAGAAAAGTCAGCAAGATGCACATAGAGAGGAGGAGCTGGATGTTCCTGATGACATACTGTATTCTCATCAATATTAGATGATGTGGAAAAGGAGCAGGGGCGTCGTTAGGCTAAAACATTCGGGGCCTGGGCCCCGGATGTTATGCCCCAGGCCCCGAATGTACTGCCTGCCAGTCTTTTAGGGTGCAGTGGGCCAGCTCACAGCTACTATCATGGCTGTTAACAGGTGCTGGACTGCAACACTGGCACACATCATTTTACTTTGGGGAAAGGGACAGCACAGTAACTTGCAGGGCTTGTTCCTTTCTCCAAAGTAAATGTCAGGGAGCCCACATGAGCAGACAGCTCCCCCCTCCTCTGTGCAGTGTGATATTCCATTCTGTGTGAGGAGGGGGCGGAGCTAGACTAGCCGAGGCAGCAGCAGCAGACGATAATGGAGAAGCAGCTACTACTCTCTCCTGCTCTCCTGTGTTACTGTGTCTCAAGACTGCCTGAAGTATAATATTCAGTCCCTCACTGATCATCCTACTCCACACAACAGCAATGGGGTAAGTTATTGTGGGAGAGAAGCTAGGAGTCCTGAAGCTGCTGCCCCTGCACATCTTGTGTCCCCCTGGTGTTCCAGCCCCTCACAGACCTCTGCCCTCTATCTCACCTATACTTTACACAGAGCTTCTAAGAAGTTATATCCTCCAGTGACCCCCTCAACCCCCCCCCCCCACCCACCCATTCCCTGTCATCAGTGGCATTCCAAAATTTCCCAGCCCTTCATCCCCCACATATGATGTCATGTCTCTGAAGGTTATATCAGTACTGGAGCATTATAAGAGGAGCAGCTGATATCAGTCATATATGATGTAATGTTTGTGGAGGTTATATCAGTACTGGAGCGTTATAAGAGGAGCGGCTAATATCAATCACATGATGTAATGTTTCTGGAGGTTATATCAGTACTGGAGCGTTATAAGAGGAGCAGCTGATATCCGTCACATATGATGTAATGTGTCTGGAGGTTATATCAGCACTGGACCATTATAAGAGGAGCGGCTGATATCCGTCAAATATGATGTAATGTCTCTGGAGGTTATATCAGCACTGGACCATTATAAGAGGAGCTGCTGATATCTGTCACATATGATGTAATGTCTCTGGAGGTTATATCAGTACTGAGGTATTATAAGAGGAGCGGCTGATATCAGTCACATGTGATGTAATGTCTCTGGAGGTTATATCAGTACTGGAGCGTTATAAGAGGAGCGGCTGATATCAGTCACATATGATGTAATGTCTCTGGAGGTTATATCAGTGCTGGAGCGTTATAAGAGGAGCTGCTGATATCAGTCACATGTGATGTAATGTCTCTGGAGGTTATATCAGTACTGGAGCGTTATAAGAGGAGCAGCTGATATCAGTCACATGTGATGTAATGTCTCTGGAGGTTATACCAGCACTGGAGCGTTATAAGAGGAGCGGCTGATATCAGTCACATATGATGTAAATGTCTAGAGGTTATATCAGTACTGGAGCGTTATAAGAGGAGCGGCTGATATCAGTCACATATGATGTAATGTCTCTGGAGGTTATAACAGTACTCTAGCGTTATAAGAGGAGCAGCTGATATCAGTCACATATGATGTAATGTCTCTGGAGATTATATCAGTGCTAGAGCTTTATAAGAGGAGCAGCTGATATCAGTCATATATGATGTAATGTCTCTGGAGGTTATATCAGTACTGGAGCGTTATAAGGAGCGGCTGATATCAGACATATGTTATGTAATGTCTCTGGAGGTTATATCAATACTGGATCGTTATAAGAGGAGCGGCCGATATCAGTCACATATGATGTAATGTCTCTGGAGGTTATATCAGTACTGGATCGTTATAAGAGGAGTGGCTGATATGTCAAATATGATGTAAATGTCCCCAGTGGCCTTGCTATGATGTCATTATCATGCTGCCAGCCCTTCTCCTATCAGTAGGCCACCAGTACCATATGCTCTCAGGTCCTTTAATGGCCAGCGGCTGGACACAAATCACAACCTTGTGTGGAGGCAGCAGGAGGGCATAAATACTGTGTAGGGGCACAAAGGGGCATAATTACTGTGTATGCGTATAACTACTGGGTGGGAGCAGAAAGGGGGCATAACTACTGTGTGACATTGGTTTGGACTGGGGTGTATAGAGTATTGACGGAGTTAGAGGCATGGCATAGTGGAAATAAATTTGCTGTTGTACAGGCGCACTCCAGCTATTATCTCTCCCTTGGCTTTTCAGAAGTCGGGAGGTATGCTGTGTGAACCACGCCTAATGGTTTGCTGGCCTTGTCCACTTAGCGTGGTCCCGCCTCCTACCATTTTAGCCCCACCTACAACATGGGGCCACTTTTATGCTTTTTTTCCAGGGCCACTTTGAGTTCCCAATCCGCCACTGCTTCCTGGAGGATACAACTGTATTGCCATCCTCAGGACGGCAATACAATTGAATCTAAAGCACTGCAAACGATGAAGGACCTGTGATGACATCACAGTCCATGTGATCAGTGCAGTGGCTGAGAAGGACTTGCCATGATGTCACGATCATGTGACCAGTGCAGGAAAAGTCAGCAGTGAAGAGAATTCTAGGGGAAGAAGCTGTGGTGAGGTCTGCTACATGAGGACAGGTAAGTGAAGGGAGAGGCAGAGCAATGCTGAGAGTTGTAGTTATTTAACTGGGACTTTATGTTAGGACTGAAGGAAGGGATGTTATTTACATGGGACTAAATGTTCAGGAGGTGATGTCATTTACATGGAACTGTGTGTTGGAGGGGGCTGTGGGAGGGGTTGATGTTATTTACATGGGACTGAATGTTGGAAGGGGCTTTGGGAAGGGGTGATGTTATTTACATGGGACTGTATATTGAAGGCGGCTGTGGGTGGGGATGATGTTACTTACATGGGATGGTGTATTGGAGGGGCTGAAGAGAGGGGAGTGATGTTATTTACATGGGACTGTATATTAAAGGCGGCTGTGGGTGGGGATGATGTTACTTACATGGGACTTTATATTGGAGGGGCTGAAGGGAGGGGAGTGATGTTATTTACACGGGAATCTATGGCGGAGGGAGAGAAAGTAATTATATTTACATGAGACTGTATGGTGGAGGGGCTGGAAGGAATCATCATTTCTGAGGGCACTAAAGCGAGGAATATAACTACAGGGGGCAATATAAATACTGGGGGCACTTCAGGGCGAGCAGTATAACAGTATAGGGCAGTATACATACTGGGGGCACTTCAGGGTGAACATTTTAACAGTAGGGGCAGTATAAATACTAGGGGCACTGTGGGGTACATTTTAAATCCAGGGTACATTATAGGCGTTCTTATTACTACTGGGGTCTCTATAGGAAGGACTTATAGATTAGCCTTATTTCTACTAAGAGCACTATGGGGGGCCTTATTACTACTAAGGGGGCTGTAGAGAGCTTTATTACAACTGGGGAACAATAGGGGGGGTCTTATTTCTACTGTGGGCTGTCTGAGGGCATTATTAATACTGGAGGGCTCTTCTACTAATGGGGACACTCTTGGGGGCACTGTAGAAGGGAAATACTATTGTGGGACTATGAGGAGCACTATTACTATGAGGGGCACTATTTTTTCTTCAGGATAGTATTTGGAGGTTTTGGTAGGCACAGTGATCAGCAGGATAACACTGTGGGGACTCCAGGTTGGGGACGATGATAGAAATGTGAGGAAGCTAAGACGTCCTTGTGTCATACTCTGTAGAGACGAGGAGCGGCTGAGAGAAGTTATCCGGACCAAATGGAGAAGATGATGACAGATCTACATCAGAGGAGACGTCACCTGGAGGCCCTGGATGTGAAAGGTAGGTGATGCTGCAGAATGGCAGGCGGGCGGTCGACTTAGAGAATCGGGCCATATGCTTTGGGGCTTGGGCCCCGGATCTTTTGAGACCCTAGCAACGCCCCTGAAAAGGAGGAAAAGCAGATGGCAGAAGAAGGGCTCCCACCTGTAGGGCAGGAGAGCACTAGGGTTGCAGAAGTGGGTACAGTCCCTGTTTAACGGTGCTGCACGACCATTAACAATGAAGACCGACTATACAGAGCGGTCTTGATTATTAAATGAAAGGCAGCTGCGGGCTCATTGGCCATGCAGTTCTTCACTGCATCATGGCCGTAACCTGCCCGCAGCATGGCTGCTCCATGTGACCGTATCCTAAGGCACAGTGGTCTGGGTATACCTGATTTATAGCATTTTGTGACTAATTAATTTTTAACAAATGAAATGTCTTGTGAAACTTCGGCAAAGCTGCTGAATCGAAATTTTCAAAACTTCGCTCATCTCTAATTTCAAGTGTTTATTTGTTTTCCTTTTACACCTTTAATCTGATTAGATTAGATTAGCTCAAAGCAACATATAATGTTGCAAGGTATATAATAAAACTACTATGCCTTTAGATAGAATGGTTTCACATATAACTTTTTGTAGCAGTTTTTTTTTGGGTCAAAAGAAGAAATGGATCCGGCAGAAAAGTGTTATTCCTTTTTACTTCCCATTCCTTTTTAATCCAATTCTGAGTTTGATTGCATGAAAAAGTGTCAGAGAAAAATATTAGCTGTTACTTTGACTTCTTTGCAGAGACAGTATGGCTTGTTTCACACAACATAGTTTTTTTTTAAATGCTGCAGTTTTTGTGGCAGTCAAAGTCAAAGCCAGTTCTTATGCAGTTTTTGTGCCAGAAGAAGATTAAAAAGAGATGGAAATATAAAGAAAGTACTCATACTTCTTGATGAAACCATGTCAGCCTTTGGCTCAAAAAACAAACAAAAACAAAACAAAAAAACCTTCAATATAAACTACAGGTTTTTCCCCAAACCACTCTATGTGAAACTACCCTAAAGCTCTAGTTAGTACCCTGTCAGGACCTTTCCCCTTGTCACTTCCAGCAGGAAGCACAAGGGGCATAAGAATGAAAAGGGACTTACAGAATCTGGAGAGGACAGAGGAAGAATAGCTACCTAAAATACAAATAAATCAATATGGTGTGCATGGGAATTAATGGGCTATACATAGGAAACACAAAAAACAAGGTCCTCCTACTCCAATCTGGCTACACAAGTGGTGGTTCACAAATGTGGACAATCCCTTTAGAATTTGCTTTAGATATTTATGCCTAAAGCAGAAGCTACACAAGCATATTGTGAAGCATTCACTTTGGGTAATTTCTCCAGTAGGGCCATTGATGTTTGAGTTATTGGACCGTGTTGTCCTATTCCATTAGGTTTTGCTCTGTGAAATGCTAAAGGCTACTATTCTAGTTGGCATTTCACAGTTTGCACAAGGGCCAGAGAAGTCTGGTAATTAGACTGCTGTTAACAGCTCAGCTTCCATTTATATTTCTGTTAGAAACCTGGCATTTGCTTTTCAAGCTTGTCAAAGTTCTGATAAAAATAGCAGATAAACGTCTTCTGCTCCAGTCATTTCTGGTGTTACTGACCATGTAATCTTACATTGTCTGGATTTTAAATTCTCTGCTGACTTATTTTCCACATTTAGATCAAATGATTCAACTACAGTAAATTGGCCAAAGCTGCAAAATCATACAGTCAATATTCATGCTGAACATCAAAGGAATTACATGTATTCTTCAGCCATAGAATTGGATTTGAAGTACAAAATTAGGGTAATAATTAGACCTCATATATAAAGATGTTTCATAAAAGATTTAGATTTTTTTAAATATGCAGGATGTGGATAAAAATAATGGAACCTCTATGGGAAAAATGGTCAGTGTGCTCATTTACAATACGGTATGTCCACCAGAAATACAAAATACATGGAATTTGTTTAAAATTCTGGAAATTTGTCTATCCTTACCTATGCTTGAATTTGGTGGGTCATGTGACCAGGCAAATCACCTCCATGTGATGTCTCCTCCATTCTAATACACTGCACTTGCCATCTATACTAGCACTGTTGGGGGTTTAGTGCAGGTTCAGTGTGTTTGAATGGAGGAGTCTGGTCACATGAACCCCCATCAGTGGCCATCTTATGAACAGGACCTCTATGTGTTCAGCACAGAAGATCTGCCCAACAAGGGAAATATAGCAACATGCACAGAATATCAAGAAAGGCTATACTGGTGTCATATAGTCTTCGTATATACACATTGGCCAACCCCTTTAAGGACTCCAGTTTCAAAACTAAACCATTTCAAACAATATCATGACATGATATGGCTGGATTTACCTTTGTCCAAAAGAAGTTTTCATGTGTGATTTTCATTTTTTACACACCCCTTTAACTTCACAAAAACTGATCTGATCAGTACTTTTTCATGATGTTTCCCTTTAATAAATCCTTTGGAAAAAGCAAAAGGATTTCATTAATCGAACAAGCTCATGTTGACAGTTAAAGGGGCTGTCCAGTTTAGAAAAAAATTCTTAAATATTGTATGTAATTGTGAAAGTCTGATATAATTGATGGCGATTGGCTAGAAACAGATTCCCTTAATATAAAGCCTCTGACACATCTGTCCATCACATAGAAAACCCCTTGATCTTAATGAAAACTGTCTAATTTATCTTTTGGTGGCACTGCAGGGGAATAGTGGTCTACTACTTTTCCTCATACATCAAAAAATACAGATGAACTCTAAGGTCCTCTGTGATCTGAACCCTCTAACACGAAAGACTGTCCAAAGCATGCAATCCATCATCCTATAGTTTGTCATCTTATGGAAGCCATTCACTGTAGGTCATTTTGTATGGCCAAGTGCACCCTCTGGTACTCATATTGTTCACTTATGATATGTTTGAAGCTGATTATTCTAAATACTCAGTAAAAAAACTGTAGAAAAAAAATAAAAGATCTGGAATGACCATGAGGTTTTTAGTACACATTTTGATCAAAATATGTATGTCCACTGGACACTTTATGGCAATTCTATTTAAGTTGATTAATTGGCAATTAGTTGTCCTCAGTCTGGTGTCTGAGTCCATATGGAAAGGTAAGCCATTGTAATCGGTTCACATGTTACAGCAAAAACAAAACCTGAATTTAGTGAGCTCACCCCGTATAATGAAATGTGTGTAGATGAAAGTTGCCATGGCTGAAAATACAAAACCAAACCCAATGCAACAGCACTCTATAAACATAGGGGGATATTTATGAAGACCAGCTATTTAGACGTTGGTCTTCGTCCCTCCTGCGCTGGTGGTTCATCCATATAAATTATGTAGCAGGCAGTGCCGGCCTTTACATAACTTAGGCGGACTTGACACTTTTCTAAAACTATTTTCTACACCTAAAACAAGAGTACAAAATGATAAATGAGACAGGCCTTCCAGCCCACCCTTTTCCCCGCCGCACCCCCTTTTTATACTTGGCATGAGCTGCAGAAAAGAGGAAAAGTCATAGAATGAGGCGCAAATAACCTTTGTGACGCAAGCTGTGACAGACATAAGCCAAAAAGTGGAGTATGTCTTGTTCATAAATGACCCCCATAGTATATATGAACAAACGCTAAACTCACTATATAAATTAATATGAGGTACTTAGCAAATATATTAAGATTAGAGATGAGCGAGTCTATTCGCCGATTCGTTGATTCGTATCGAAGCTGCGAAGCGAATCCGAATATTAGGTGATTCGCTTTGGCTTTGTACGCATTCGCTACGTAGTTTGTCCTATAAATTATACGCTATTGCTACGTATAAGTTACTGTTGCGTACGAATTCAATTCATTAGCAAAATTTTAATGTTAGTTCGTTTATCGTGTGCAAAAGCCCGGGAAGAAAGCGGTCACCTGACCTAGTGGGCAGGGCTTGCTCTGAGTGGCTCAAGCTCGGTAAGCCAGTGACGCATCACTTCTGCTGCGACTGCTGAGATGAGCAGAAGCACTGTGTGTGAAGTTCTGAGACTCTGAGACCTGTTTTGTGAAAATTGGGGTGTGATTGCTCTGGGAATCCATATTACACATATTAGGGATACTGCAGGGCAAGTGCAGGGCCTGTTCAGGGCTAGTAATTAATCAGGCAGGGAGAGAGAGACAGGGAGAGATAGGGAGAGACAGGGAGATACAGGGACAAAGACCAGCTGCAGGGCCACAGAGTGAATTGAAAAATGTCTGGAATGGATAAGCAAAAGGGGTCCAATTCCAGCCAGACCTCGAGCTCTACTAGTAGTATTCGCAATACTTGGCCGTTGTTCCACCAGGCTAACCCACCAAGGCGCAAAATTGTAGTGGAGGAGAAAGTGGATGAGGTAGTAGAATGGATGGCGCGCTCATCTCAGTCTCAGACGGATGATCTGCTGTCATCTACTGATACAGTATTCATATGAAGCCAAGGGTCAGATTCAGAGCATTCCTACTGCTCCACCATTCCTAATAATGTATTGTTATTACCCATATTGCTTCCCTGGCTGGATTCATTTTACATCACATTATACACTGCTTGGTTCTGACCATCCTGAAATCCATCAGTGGTGGTCATGCTTGCACACTGTAGGAAAAAGCACCTGCCTCTCTGGTGGCCGGGGCTGTGGGAGCTCACATAATTTGGTGTTTTTTTTCCTATAGTGTGCAAGCACAGCCACCGGTGCTGGATTTCAGGGTGGTCATAACCATGGAAACGAGCAGTGTATAATGTGATGGAAAAATGAATCCAGCCAGCAAAGGAAGCAATATGGACAATCACAATACATGAGTAAGTGGCTTATATTAACTTTTTCTACATGGTAAATGCTATTTGCTGGAGTGATACAACCTCTTTAATTATATCTGTGGAGCCTGCTCTCATGGAATTCATTTGAGACTAGTTAGCACAAGGAGAGGAAAAATTATAAAGTGGGATACCGTCTAAAAAAAAGGTTACCTTGCTGTGGTAGATGGACACAAACTATTTTGATCTAAATATATTTGCTAAGTACCTTATATTCATTCATATATTGAATAGCTAGTTAGTTCATATATTCCGTGTATGCAGAATACTGTTGCACAGTGTTTGGCTTTGTTCACATGTTGTTTCATGGTTTTGTGCCTGTGGGTTGGTTCAGCTCAGATCGAAGGAGGCTTACCTTGACAGCAAGGACTGCAGGGTCACCCACCCTTTGGGTGCTGTGTTGTGGTCAATAGTATAGGGACTCACTTAAAAAATGTTGCCATGAAATGGCAAGTGGGTTTATACTGTCTCATCAAACTTTGTGCTATGAATGTCATAGCAAAGTATGTCAGTGAGTTACTTCACTTACAGACAGACCACAAGCAAACACTGAACCTGTGAGTTGGGGTAAAAATTCTTTGAAAAATACTATCATGTATTCTGAGAAATTCTGAAATAAAATGTAAATAAAAAATAATATATTAAAGATATATAACATTTTGTTTCCTTGCAGGTTCCTCCCATACTTTTGGATAAGCAGTTCTCTGAATTCACTCCGGACATCACCCCAATCATTTTGGCAGCTCATACAAACAATTATGAAATAATAAAGCTTCTTGTTCAAAAAGGAGTCTCGATCCCCAGACCACACGAGGTCCGCTGTAACTGTGTGGAGTGTGTTTCTGGATCTGATGTAGACAGTTTACGGCACTCTCGATCAAGACTTAACATTTACAGGGCATTGGCGAGCCCCTCTTTAATAGCGCTGTCAAGTGAAGATCCTTTCCTCACAGCATTCCAACTGAGCTGGGAGCTACAAGAACTAAGCAAAGTAGAAAATGAGTTTAAATCTGAGTATGAGGAGCTATCCAAGCAATGTAAGCAATTTGCTAAGGACCTGCTGGATCAGACAAGGAGCTCAAGAGAATTGGAACTAATCCTCAATTACAGGGATGATGGTGGAATACTGGAAGAACAGAGTGGTAATGACCTTGCCCGATTAAAATTGGCAATTAAGTATCATCAGAAAGAGGTAAACTTCTGTAATAATAATAATAATAATAATAATAAATCATGATTTTATTTTTATAAATAAATGGAGCCCATTATGTTGAACAATCTGTACTTGATACAGTATGTCATTCATTGATTGAGTCATTATACAGTTTGCATTTATTTCTAGCCTGTTTTATGTAGTGATGACCTGAAACTAGTGTTGTATTGATGAGTGAAGTTTTCAAAAATTCAATTTTGATGCTTTGCCAAATTTTTTTTTAAAATTAGCTTTGTTCCAAATTAATTTGTCATGAAGTGCGCTATATCCCGGCATACAGGGAGAGTGTATCTTGGTGTACATCACTGAGCATTGCAGCAAAATGCATAGCTAGTCCTTTCTGGTAGTTACTTTGCATCAGTACAGGCAGGTGACAGGCGTCACTTTTAGGCTCAATTCACACTTCACTTATTTGGTCAGATACAGGTCAAAAACACAGAACAGGTGTAGATCTTTTCATGATACCTTATCTGAGAGTAGGATTGGTTCCTGATTGACCCCAAAAACAGTAGTATTAGACAGCTTATTTACCCCAATTTGAGAATCAAGGTGTTATAGAATTGCTTATCTATTAAACAAGGTGGACGCCCTAATAACAGTTAAATTAGACAGGTTATTCACCCCAATTTGAAAATCAAGACCTAATGGAATTGCTTATCATTAAAACAAGGTGGACACTGTTCAGTTAGATAGCTCTGTGCCCTAAACAGGGATTCATGTAAAGTGGGCTTTCTCTTATGGATCCCCTTCAGCTTCAGATTACAGAGCCTGCACTGTCCCTGCAGGCTCCCTATGCTCTCCCAACAGTGTGTAAAAACTCTCCCTACGATCTACCTGCACAGTCCCTGCAGTCTCCCTATCCAATATTCCACAATTAAAAGCTTCTTGAACACTGTCTCTAGCACTTGTCACGTCTGACACTGCACAGGATGAGGCATCATAGGGGTTGGCTAGCTGCTGATTGGCTGTCTGCATCGTATTATGGGTGATGTCGCGTTCTTCTTACTTTCACTTTGTAAGATGTGTAGCCACCATTTTATGAAAAAAAAAACGATTTGTTACCACAAAGCGTGAGGAAATTTTAATTAGTTGCAAATCAAATTTGAATTCCACTTTGGACGCTTCACTTCGCTCATCATTAGTTGTATTTATTCCTATACTATTTTATTGTGGTGTCACAACAGGGTTTTCCCACGTTCCTATATTTCATTTATAACGTGCATTATTGATTGGATGTCACAATAGATGAAATATGTATTTATAGACTGATCTATTGTTATGCTGTCACGATAGAGGTTGTTTTTATAGGTTGCTGTATATTGTGATGATGTCACAAAACAATTTTCTTTTTTCCAAGAATACATTTTATTGCAATGATGTCACAGTGCTTATTGCTAAGCCACCTTACATTGTGACAAATTAACTTTATATATTTATTATGATGATATAACAATGGAAGTGTCCTATTTGGATATCACAATAGACCACTGTATGTCTTCATTTATAGGCTGCGATATATTAAGTCAGCGGGGTCCCTTGCTGCTCTTGTGGTGTAAGCAGTCCCTTCTCTATTCTATGGATTCTTGAGCTGCAAGAAGTCCATGCTCCTCTTTATGGAGTCCTGGTCCTATCTGAGTCCATAAGGGGGTAAGCCCCCGAGGAAAGACCCTTCAGCATTCTGACAGTGCTTTGGGGTATCCCTACCCCTATATTTAACTTTTACTTTGTCTTGTCCTTCTATCTGCCAGTGCATTGTATGTTATTTTAAAGGATAAAAGCAGAAGTATATATTTTTTGTGATTACAAAAAAAATATGTATATATTGGTGCAAAATTAATGGCAATAAATGTATTTTCGTAATATACTTTATGAAATGAAAAACCCTTTAATATCCTGTTGAAAATATTCCACTTTCAATATATGTTATATGCACAAATGTATTGTACTGCATAGAAGGGTGGTACTCCTAGTCTTGTCTTGCAAGGACAGGTGATACTACGATTAAGAGTAGATCAGGATGGAGGTGGTGTCACATCCAGCTGTACGCATTCCATCTATATATATAAAGCTGAATGTATGTGTGTATATCCGCTAAAGCAGTGGTCCCCTCCCTTTTTGCACCAAGGACCGGTTTCTCGCTAGACAATTACCCTAGGGACGGGGGGGGGGCTTGATGCTGGTTGGTGCTGACTAGTGTTGGTCGGGCACCTGGGTGCTCGTATGCTCGGGTGCTCTGGCCAAGCACTAGGGGGTACTCGAGACTAAACCAGGCAGCCAAACAGTATCCCCCAGTATACCCCAAAAAAGCAGTAAATAGAGACACTAGTAATACAATTTTGTATGGGACGGGCACACCCTTATCTGGTGGATATATATATGGTTATAAATGTCGGTCGACCGAGAATGATTTCATTAGATCACATGCATTTATTACAAAAAGTAAAATAAATAATATCTATAAAATCATAAGATAACAAAAGCCACTAGTACAATAGATGAAAACGTAAAAATGAAAACATAAAACATAAAAGGTATATAGACTCCTGGTTTGGGGCTCCTAGAATCATAAAAAATCGGGTTTTTAAACACAAGTGATATAAAATGAAAAGAGTGCTTGACTGGTTTCAAACAAAAGTAATTGTAAGTCTGAGCTCAGTATCCAGGCTGCGGTGGTAAACAGAATGTAAAGGTCAGTTCAAAGTATATTCCCAACAGTTTCCATTTATCTTCACACAAGTACAGTTCTAATAGTGTCAATGTACGTTACCAGTCTGGGTACCGTTGCTCTGTTTCGGCCTCCCGCTCCAAATTACTTCATTCGCAGATTAAACGGGCCTCCTGCGTGCGTTCTCCTCCCAGCCAAGTAGCTAAGATGGCTACTGGCATTACACTGAATGCCATCCCTCCCCGCACGCTAATTAATTAGCGTGTGGGGAGGGTACTTGAGCATGGCACTCGAGTACACCCAGTGATTGGCCGAACACCAAGTGGACCGGAGCGCCAGCATGCTCGGCTGAACAGCGAGTTCGGCCGAGCATGCTCGCTCATCACTAGTGCTGACTGATTCCCACTAGGTGCTTTTTTAAAATATATAAATATATACAGAGATAAGAAGTGCCCCCATAGATGCCCCCACAGTGCCCCCCAATAATGTGACAGTAAGAAGTGCCCCGTAGATGCCCCCACAGTGCCCCCCAATAATGTACCAATAAGAAGTGCCCCATAGATGCCCCCACAGTGCCCCCCAATAATGTGCCATTAAGAAGTGCCCCCATATCATGTGCCAGTAAGAAGTGCCCCCTACTGCCCGCACAGCGCTCCTCTCCACTATTGTACCAAAAAATAAGTAAACACTTATACTTACCTCCATCAGGCTGGCAGCAATGCGATGCAGGCCTCTTCCAGCCTGTGTCTTGCGCTGTACGGCTAAGGCAGCCTCTGATAGGCTGCAGGCACTAGTGCCTGCAGCCTATCAGAAGAAAAGGGAAGGGAGACGCCTCTCCCTCCCCTGCCCCGCAGTAGTACAGGCATCCATATTTCTGTCCTGAGGACAGTGATACAGATGACTATGGAGATCTCCCTGTCCCCTGCCGCTGTCCACTTGTGGCCCTGATTGCCGCGCCCCGGCAAACATACATCAAGGGCCCAGTCCTGGGCTGTGGACCTGCGGTTGGGGACCACTATGCTAAATGAATCCATACGGTCACATTTACAATCACGAAATTTGGCACACAGGTACATCAGGTGTCCAGGAAAGTTTTAGACCAGGTCAAAGCTCTCTAAGATGTACTGTTCCTGAGATATTCCCTAAAAATGCAAATTTGGCACATCACATTAGCCAATAGAGGCCTGCAGTTCTTTCTCTTCATATCCCAACTGGCATACACACGGTTACATGTCCCTTATCAGCCAATAGAAGCTCGCAGGCCTTTAGTCTCCACATACACACAGTTTTACAGCAGATTTCCATAACAACCCAGCCATTTTTCTTCACTGCTGCAGGTCAGCTTTAAAGGGGCAGGGCGCTGTGGATGACACTCTTAAGGCAGCGGAGTGCTGTGGAGGTCACAGTTAAGGGGGTAGGTAGGGTGGCCATTCAGGCCACCGACAAAAGACAGACTTGAAAATACCGCCCCATATCCTGCTAAGCCACACCCCCTTCAACTCCGCAGCCGACGGTGACTTTCTCCCTGCAGATCATGCTTAGACAGCACAGTGCTGCTGTTTGAGAGTGAGCTGTTTAAAAGGACATCCCTGTGTCCGTCCAGGCCCTGGGCCATGGAGGACAGGGAGTCTGAAAGCCGGACTGTCCGCATAAAACCGGACCTCTTGCCACTCTAGGGGCAGGCTGCTGTGGAGGTCACAGTTAAGGGGACAGTCCTCTATGGAGGTCAGGTCAGGTTATTGTGGAAATCATTTAACAAGACAGTGTACTGTGGAGGTCACTAATAAAGATGCGGCCACTGTGGAGGTCACTGTTAAAGGGGAGGGTGCAGTGGATGTTACTGTTAAGGGGGAAGTCTGCTGTGGAGGTCTCTCTTAAAGAGACGGGCTCTGTGGAGGTCACTGTTAAGGGAGGAGGGGACTTTGGCAGCCACTATTAAAGGGGCAGTGGGGTACTGTGAGGTCACTGTTAAAGTGTGCGGGGTACAGTGGAGGTCACTGTTAAAGGGGCAGTCACTGTGGAGGTTATTGATCAGGGGGTGGGGGACTGTAGATGTCACTGTTATGGGGAATGCTGTCAATATTTTTTAACGACACACACAAACATTAAATGAAATAGATGAAATATACAAAGCAAAGCCGGGTCCTTCTGATAGTCTCCTATCCAGTACACTATACACACAGTGACAAAGTACACTGCCCTCTCCAGGTTTTCTGTGGCGCTGGTCGAGTACTCCTGCTGCTGTTTCTTTCCAAACAGCAGCATTGGAATGCCTGAATTTGCCTCCTCAGCACAACAGCCAGTCCCTGCCCTCATGTGGACTGAGAACAGTGATTGGCTGTAGCAATCACATGTAGTGTTGAGCGAAGCGAGCTTCGGACTCTTCATCCAAAATCGCTTTTTTCAAAACTTCAGAATAATACTGGACGGAGATTCGTCTCTGTACAGTATTAGAATGTATGCGCTCCAATGAGCCAAAGTAAGTTATTTGTGAAGTCGTGCGTGACTTTATTGAATAACTTCAGTATTTCATTTTCAAAGTGGAAAACCACTTTAAAACTTGAGACCGAACTTGACTCCATTTCTGAGGTACCAGTCGTAAGCGAATTCGAGTTCAGTTTCAAGTTATTCAATGAAGTCAAGCGCAACTGAAGTCAAGCGCAACTGAAGTCAAGCGCGGAGCCCATACATTCTAATACTTTATGGAGACCGTTCTCTGTACATTATTAGTATAAAGCTTTAAACAAAGCAAATTCGGATGAAGCATCTGAAGCTCGCTTTGCTCAACTCTAGTCATATACATTATCTAGGTACATCACCCTGTTCTTTGAAAACAAACAGTGGTGGGAGTACTGGACCAGTGCCACAGAAAACAGCTCTGGAAAAACAGGTGAATTTATTATGTATTTTTTATTTAAAAACATTGTAGAGGTTGTGTGAGATTTATAATTATTTCGGACAACCCCTTTAACTATGCATACCACGTGCACATACGTAACAAATTTATATCATGTCATCATAATTAAAAGAAATCTAAAAACAATGTTAAACATTTGGCGTCTTGCAGGCAATTAAAGAATAAATCATTTCAAAGTGTTGAATAAAAGCAAGGAACACATGTATTTCTAAGTAACGGGTAACAGTACGGTTACATTGGCGCTTCAGCTTGATTCCAGGGTATTATTGGAACCCACTTGGAAGTCACTGACTTTTATATAATCAGACATATGATTTGGCATGTGAGAGAAGGATTACATATTTTTCTTTTAAACATTCTATACATGTTGATGATATAATCAATATGGAAACTCCCACTCACATCTATAAATACAGTATACAAAGAATGTGCACAGAACTCACTGAACCGTGTCCATATGCTTACTCCCATGAGTTTTAAAGGGAAACGACACCATGTTTGTTGTACTTGCAGTACATGACTATTTATCATTTTCTTTACTGCTAGAAGCAACAAATTCTCAAGCTCACCGTAAACCTCATAGCTGTGATTATTTTCTATTCATCAAGCAATGTAAAGGCTAACGGCACCTTTGCAACATTTTTATCGTTCCATTTCACTCATTTTGGGCTAAAAATCATTTTTTCAGTTGGACTTTATTAAGTTATTTTCAACATTTTTTCTTCTCTATTTTTCAGTCTTAGTGCACTTGCAGACCAGCAGGCTGCTTTAATCTTTCAGGGGGATGCTCTGATGGCTCATAAACACTCTTTTAAGCTACATTTGTATCAAACTGATAAGGTTATGGCTTAAATGAGTGCTTATGAGCTGTCAGGAGTTCAGAGGTAAGGGCTACAGATTGAGCCATCCGAACATATCCCTGTTGGTATGCTGATTGGTATTCAAAAATATATATACCAAATTCTGGTGAACCCCAATGGCTTATAATTAGAGATGAGCGAATCGAAGCTGACGAAGTGGAATTTGATCCGAATTTCAGGAATTATTTGATTCACACCGAATCCGAATTTCTTGACAATTTGTGGTAGCGAATCGGTATTTTTTCACTAAAATGGCGGCTGCATGTGTTTGGACATGGAGCAAGGAACATGAGGGAAGGAGGGATCACCCACAATGCTATGCATGCAGCCAATCAGCAGCCAGCCAGCCTTGTGATATCACAGCCCTATAAATACTTCAGTGCAGTGAACTTAGTGCAGGGAGAGACGTTTGCAGGCGCTAGGGAAAGTGGTAGAAAACCTCATCAAACGTACATATTGCTCAATAGAAGTGTAGGGAAAGGATAGGGAAGAAAGTATTGAAGCAGAACAGGGTTCAATAGGGGTGTTTAGAGACAGGGTACTAGGAAAAATCGTATTACACCTTGGTGCAGTGACTGGGGTTCAAAATTGCTATATTACAGCTGCTCATTTCAGGTTTGCCTCTGTAATTCCGATTATTGGGGTATTGTTAACCCTTGTGTGCTGTAGTTACATTTAGTACAGCCCTTTTTAGCTGTTTTAGTGTTGGAAAACAGAAAGGGCTTATTAGCTGTTGTGTGGTGAAGTGAGAAAATGGCAGCCATTTGTAGCGTGTATTAGTGGCAAAAAAGGTTTATTTGGCCTACAGCGCCAAAGTTATTTATTGTCAAACCTATTGGCGTTTATTAGTGGTGCGAAAAAATGTATTAGTCGCTCTGTGCTGAAGTGGGAAAATTACAGCCCTTTGTAGCGTGTATTGGTGGCAAAAAAAAAAAAGTTTTATTTGGCCTACAGCGCCTAAGTTATAAATTGTAAAGCCTTCTATCCTTTATTAATGGTGCAAAAAAAGTATTATTCACTCTGTGCTGAAGTGGGAAAGTGATAGCCCTTTGTAGCATGTACAGTATTAGTGGCTAAAAAAAGGTTTATTTGGCCTACAGCGGCAAAGTTATATATTGTAAAGCCTTTTATCATTTATTAGTGGTGCAAAAAAACATATTATTGGCTCTGTGCTGAAGTGGGAAAGTAACAGCCCTTTGTAGCGTGTATTAGAGGCAAAAAAAAGTTTTATTTGGCCTACAGCGCCAAAGATAAATTTTGTCAAACCTTCTGTCAGTTATTAGTGGTGGCAAAATACTTATTAGCCATTGTGGTGAAGTGGGAAAATTACAGCCCTTTGTAGCGTGTTTTAATTTCCTTTTTATTTATTTATTTGATCTAACAGCATGTCAGACAGAGAAGTGACAGACCCTGCAAAGGGGAGTGGCAGAGGCCTAAATGTTTCCACCACAGGCATAGGTTGCAGAAGAGTAAGGGGGCGTGGCAGCAGGGGTCACTTTGAGAGGCCTGAACTCCCGATGTCATCTAGCGGTCGGGTCTTGACCAGCAGTGGTTCTTGAATGGTTGACTCGGTCTTCGACTTCATACCAAATGACGTAGGACACCCCCAGCCAAGAGTCGGTGGGTTCGTCAGACACAAACCTTAGTTGGTATGGCCCGGGAGCAGGCCCTGTGCGCTCACCTGTCCTCAACCTGCCTCTGTCCTTTTCTGTTCCAGAAGAAGCCAGAGAAGTAATGTATGCTGTGGGCTCAGATCCACTTTACAGAGAGGACGAGCTACTAGAGGACAGTCAGCAGCTACTGGCCAGCCAAGATGTGGAGGAGACATCCTCAGCTTCCTCAGTTAGGCAGGCAAGTAGTGATGAGGAGAGTGACGTGGGAACTAGGGTTGCGCGCGGTCAGGCTCGTGACCCACAGACCGTTGAAGAGGACATCAGTGAAGTGCAGACAGTACTCGATGATGATGTAGCCAATCACACTTGGGAGCCAGGTGAATTAGGTGCTTCATCATCATCAGGAGAAGAGGGTGGCAGCTTGCCTGTGAGGCAGCAACGGAGCCAGCAAGTCACTAGTCTGGCCGGGAGCCAGCAGGTTGGCAGCAGTGGGAGGTCGGGAGCCAAACGTGTCCAGGGTAGACCACCCCCTTAGCAAAATAAAATAGTGGTGCAGGGGTTCACGGAGGCAGCAGCGGTAGCAGCCAGTCAGTGCAGAGTGTTGGGGGTGAAAAACACGTATTTGGTGGTGTGGCAGTTTTTCGTTAAGTCGCCGGGTGAGGTGAACCCAGCTATTTGTAGAATCTGTGGGCAGAACGTGAAGCGTGGCCAGGGTGCCAATGTTGGCACCACAGCCCTGCATCAACATATGCAACGTCACCATAAAGTGGCCTGGGAGAATCATGGCTCCAATGTGGTGGTCCAGCCTGCCGCAGCAGCCGCAGCCTCACCCAATTGCGCGCACCCGATTTCAGGCAGTCAAGGCTCCACCACCTCAGCCGAAGGGAGCTGTCTGTCGCCAAGATACAACAGTATGCGTGTACACATCCAACGGCGCAGAAGCTGAACGTGCTCCTGGCTAAGTTGCTGGTGCTGCAGTCCCTCCCTTTCCAAGTGGTGGACTCTGAACCTTACAGAGAACTGATGGTTTGTGCCGTGCCAAGGTGGAGAGTTCCAAGCAGTAGTTTCTTTGCGAAACAAGCAGTACCAGCCCTGCACAAATATGTAGAACAGAAGGTGGGCCAGTCCTTAAGCCTGTCATTGTCTGCCAAAGTTCACAGTAGCGCCGACGTCTGGAGCTCTAATTACAGTCAGAGACAGTATATGTCCTTTAAAGCCCACTGGGTAAATGTGGTTCCTGCACAGCCAAACCAGCAACTTGGCCAGGCGATGCCGCTTCCGCCTCCATGTTCTCATGCCGTTGGTCCTGCGACAATGTCTGCCTCCTCATCCTCCACCATGTCCTCAGCCTCCACTGCAGGGACAATTTACACTGCCCCACCATCATACCACATGTGCAGGGCACGGCGGTGTCACGCGGTTCTACACCTCGTTTGCCTAAGCGAACGGAGTCACACGGGGGAGGAACTGCTCCGCATCATTCATCAAGAAACCCAATCTTGGCTTTCCCCGCAACAACTTAAAATTGGAACAATGATGACCAACAACAGGAAGAACATGATGTCGGCGCTGCATCAAGGAGGGCTGTGCCATAGGCCCTGCATGGCGCACGTGTTCAATCTGGTTGTCAAGCAGTTCCTAAAGTCTTCTACCCATCTGCAAGACATCCTAAAAATGGCCAGGAAACTTTGCATGCACTTCAGCCACTCCTACACCGCCAACCACACCCTCCTTGAGCTACAGCGGCAGAATGGCGTCCCCCAACATAGGCTGATATGTGACGTTTCCACCTGTTGGAATTCCACCCTCCATATGTTAGACTGACTGTATGAACAGAGAAAGGCCATAAACGATTTCTTGATGATCCAAGTGGACAGAGGTACTCCCCTGGGTAACTTCAATGTCAACCAGTGGCAGCTCATGTGTGACACCTGCCATTTGCTCCTGCCCTTTGAGGAGGCCACTTTATTTGTCAGTCGCCCGGACTACGGGATGAACAACATCATTCCACTCATTCATATCCTGGAAAAGATGCTGTTAAATCTGGCTGGTCAGGGGACAGGAGATGTGGCGACTATATATCATGGCCACTTGAGCCCTGTGGGGGCTGAACTGGAGGAGGAGGAAGAGGAGGAGGACATTGGAGCACAAAGCATGCCTAGAAAAATGGGTAGTCTCTCTACCCAGGTGACAGGAGAGGAGGAGCAGGAGCAGCCAGAGGAGCTACAGGATGATGAGGAAGAGGAGACAGAGGACCCAGACACCGTGGCAGTATGCAGTGGAGATGGAGGCAGGGAGTCCCTCCGAGTCACTTGCGCAAATGGCCTGATGCATGCTCACTTGCTTGCGTAGTGACAGCCGTATTGTCACCATTCGGCAGAGGGATGGCTACTGGATCTCCGCCCTATTAGTCCTTCGCTACCCAAAACGGGGGCCTTTTTTACACCCGCCGAGAGGGAAGACAAACTGAACTACTATAGAGACATCCTATGTAGTCAGTTGGCCGCTGCCTATCTGTGCCATCATCCATCCTCTCTCAGGTCTTACCAGGGGAGGGGCCTCTGCACTCACATTCCACTGCCATGGCTGCTGGGGGGGGTAGGGGTGGCAGTAAGCAGTACCAGCTCCATCAGCAGCAGCCTGAGTCTAGAGTCGCTGATGAGCAGCTTTCTTCACCCGCATAGTGAATAAACTACTCACCAGCATCAGCTAGACCTGGAGGAGGACCTTAACCAGTAGGTGGTGGCATACTTGGACAGCACCCTGCCACCCATCATAGAAGATACGCTGGACTACTGGGCAGCCAAACTAGATTTGTGGCCGCAACTGGCCGAGTTTGCTCTGGAAAAGCTGTCCTGCCCGGCCAATAGTATGGCTTCAGAGTGGGTGTCTAGTGCGGCGGGGGCCATAGTTACCCCAAGGAGAACATGCCTGTCCACCAAAAATGTGGACAGATTGACCTTTGTCAAAATGAATCAGGTGTGGATCAGCCAGGATTTCCAACCACCAACTGCTGATGCTACCACTGCTGCTGCTACTGCCTCCATAATGTTGTCCTTCCACTCTGTAGTCTGTTGTTGCAGCTGCTACTGCCTCCATAATGTCGTCGTACCATTCTGTAGTCTGCTGATGCTGCTGGTATTACTGCCTCCACAATGTTGTCGTACAATTCTGTACTCTGCTGATGCTGCTGCTACTGCCTCCATAATGTCATTGTGGCATACTGTAGTCTGCTAATGCTGCTGCTGCTGCTACTGCCCCCATAATGTCGTCCTTCCACTCTGTAGTCTGCTGATGCTGCTGCTACTACTGCCTCCACAATGTCATTGTATAATTCTGTAGTCTGCTGATGCTGCTGCTACTGCCTCCATAATGTCATTGTGCCATTCTGTAGTCTGCTGATGCTGCTGCTACTGCCCCCATAATGTCATCCTTCCACTCTGTAGTCTGCTGATGCAGCTGCTACTGCCTCCATAATGTCGTTGTATAATTCTGTAGTCAGCGGATGCTGATGCTGCTACTGCCTCCATAATGTCATGGTACCATTCTGTAGTCTGTTGGTGCAGCTGCTACTGCCTCTATAATGCCGTCGTACCATTCTGTAATCTGCGGTTGCTTATGCTGCTACTGCCTCCATAATGTCATCGTACCATTCTGTAGTCTGCTGCTGCTGCTACTGCCTCCATAATTTTGTTGTACCATTCTGTAGTCTGCTGATGCTGATGCCTCCATAATGTCTTCCTTCCAATCTGTAGTCTGTTGATGCTGCTACTGCCTCCATAATGTCATTGTACCATTCTGTAGTCTGCTGATGCTACTGCTGCTACTGCCTCCATAATGTCATGGTACCATTCTGTAGTCTGCTGATGCTGCTGCTGCTTCTGCCTCCATAATGTTGTCCTTCCACTCTGTAGTCTGTTAATGCAGCTGCTACTGCCTCCATAATGTTGTTGTACCACTCTGTAGTTTGCCGATGCTGCTGCTGCTACTGCCTCCAAAATGTTGTCGTACCATCCTGTAGTATGCTGATACAGCTGCTACTCCCTCCATAATGTCATTGTACCATTCTGTAGTCTGCTGATGCTACTGCTGCTACTGCCTCCATAATGTCATGGTACCATTCTGTAGTCTGCTGATGCTGCAGCTGCTGCTACTGCCTCCATAATGTCATCCTTCCACTCTGTAGTCTGCTGATGCAGCTGCTACTGCCTCCATAATGTCATTGTACCATTCTGTAGTCTGCTGATGCTACTGCTGCTACTGCCTCCATAATGTCTTGGTACTATTCTGTAGTCTGCTGATGCTGCCTCCATAATGTCGTCCTTCCACTCTGTAGTCTGTTGATGCAGTTGCTACTGCCTCCATAATGTCATTGTACCATTCTGTAGTCTGCTGATGCTGCTGCTACTGCCTCCATAATGTCGTCCTTCCACTCTGTAGTCTGCTGATGCAGCTGCTACTGCCTCCATAATGTTGTCCTTCCACTCTGTAGTCTGCTGATGCTACTGCTGCTACTGCCTCCATAACATTGTCGTTCCACTCTGTGGCCTCCTGATGATGCTGCTCTCACCACTTCAACACTCTGTCGTTGTGCTACTCTGTGGCCTCATAATTCTGCTACTACTACTGCTGCTGCCACTTACACACTCTGTAGTTGTGCCACTCTATGACCTCCTGATGATGCTGCTCCCACCACTTCCACACTTTATCATTGTGCCACTCTGTGACCTCCTGATGATGCTGCTACTGCCGCCACTTCCACACTCTGTCGTTATGCCACTCTGTGACCTCCTGATGATGCTGCTACTGCTGCTGCTGCTGCTGCCACTTCCACACTGTATCATTATGTCACTCTATGGCCTCCTGATGATGCTGCCACTTCCAATCTGTTGCAATCAATCTGTGGTCTCGAGGTACGTACTATCTGTCCTTGGGGAGCGAGCGCCTTAATCGGCGTGTGGAGACTTATAGGCCATTTATGCTTTTTTGGAATTCTGGGAGGAAAAGGGATGCAAATGAGCTCTTAACAAGCTCTGCATCTAATGCCACCAGATAATAATAATAATATTTATTTATATAGCACCACCATATTCTGCAGCGCTTTACAAAATCATAGGGTTCTTGTACCATACAAAAATGACTGGCTAATATACAATTGAAACACTAGGAGTGAGGGTCCTGCTCACAAGAGCTTACAATCTATAAGGAATTGGGGGTGACACATAAGGTAGTTGATTGTGATAAGTAGGATTCGAGCCATAATTGTACTGAAAGGAGAGGTGCCGGCCGATCTGCTTCGGGTTTGGGACTGTTAGAGGATCGAGTTCGGGCCAGAGGAGTTGGTGGGGGGAGAGGTTTAGTTTGAGAAAGGTACCTTTAGGAAGCTTGATAAACCTGCCTGAAAAGATGTGTTTTTAGGGCACGTTTGAAGGTAGGGAGGTTGCAAATTGGCCTAAAATTCCGGGGCAGGGTATTCCAAAGAGTAGGTGCAGCTTAAGAAAAATCTTGAAGACGGGAATGAGAGGTACGGATTATGGAGGATATTAATCTTAGGTCACTAACAGAACGGAGAGCACGAGTAGGGTGGTAGACGGAGATGAGGGAAGAGATGTATGGAGGTGCAGCACTATGAAGAGCTTTGTGGGTGAGGATGAAAAGTTTGAACTGTATTCTGTGGTGGATGGGCAACCAGTGAAGTGACTGACATAGACTAGTAGCATCGGTGTAGCAGGTGGATGGATAGATGAGCCTGGCTGCAGTGTTTAGGACAGACTGAAGGGGGGAGAGTTCAGAGAGAGGGAGACCGATTAGTAATGCGTTGCAGTAGTCAAGACGAGAGTGAATCAAGGCAACAACAAGAGTTTTTGCCGTTTACACCGTAAGAAAAGGGCGGATTCTGGCAATATTCTTGAGGTGCAGACGACAAGAGCGTGTAAGTGATTGAATATGGGGAACAAAGGAAAGAGCAGATGAAAGGCAGCTATCCGATAAGTCAATGTTTAGCTCTTTAAATAAGCCTTGAGACATGACTCTGATATTAAATAAGCTTGCACCTCATCAGATTTTCCAGGGTAATTTTCCCTCATCAATGCAGAGCAGAGACTACTGGCTTAACTGGGTGAGAGGCCTGTCAGGGTTTGGGGATACTATCTATTTAAGGTTCATGCTGCCCTAGGCACTCTCTGTGATGACGCCCCCCCCCCAACGCGACCCATTCCCCCACGCCCCCAAATTTCAGCCGCGCCACCACCCCCCAACAAAACCTGACCCTATGCACTTTAGTCGTCCAGTCACAGGGGTCGGCCCTATAGGCTGACAATGGGGGCTATTGTGCCTGCATGTATTTACTATATTTCTACATAACTATCGCAGCAATGTACCGTATCTAGAGCTTGCCAGCAAACTTAATTAAACTAAACGCAACTAAAGGAGTCATGATAAACATACCACATACCAACTATGCACCCACCAGACCTCAGATCAGCAGAATGTGCCCCCATCAGACCTCAGATCAGCGTATTGTGCCCCCATCAGACCTCAGATCAGCAGAATGTGCCCCCAACAAACCTCAGATCAGCCCACTGTACCCCCATCAGACCTCAGACCAGCCCACTGTGCCCCCATCAGACCTCAGATCAGTCCACTGTGCCCCCATAAGACCTCAGATCAGCCCATTATGACCCCATCAGACCTCACATTAGCCCACTGTGCCGCCATCAGACCTCAGATCAGCCATTTGTGCCCATCCATCAGACCTCAGATCAGCCCATTGTGCCCCATCAGACCTCAGATCAGTTGTGCCCCCATCAGCCCCAGCATCATCAGACCTCAGATCAGCTTGTGCCCCATCAGACCTCAGATCAGCAGACATCAGACCTCAGATCAGCATCAGATCAGTGTGCCCCCATCAGTTCAGACCTCAGAACAGCCCACTGACCTGCCCCCATCAGACCTCAGATCAGCGTCTTGTGCCCCCATCAGACCTCAATCAGCATCTTGTGCCCCATCAGGCCTCAGATCAGCATCTTGTGCCCCCATCAGACCTCAGATCAGATCTCAGACGATCAGCGTCTTGTACCCCATCAGACCTCAGATCAGCGTCTTGTGCCCCCATCAGACCTCAGATCAGCATCTTGTGCCCCCATCAGACCCTCAGATCAGCATCTTGTGCCCCCATCCCCCATCAGACCTCAGATCAGCCCATTGTGCCCCCATCAGACCTCAGATCAGCGTCTTGTGCTGCCCCCATCAGACCTCAGATCAGCGTCTTGTGCCCCCCATCAGACCTCAGATCAGCATCTTGTGCATCAGACCTCAGATCAGCGTCTTGTGCCCCCATCAGACCTTCAGATCAGCGTCTTGTGCCCCCATCAGACCTCAGATCAGCGTCTTGTGCCCCCATCAGACCTCAGATCAGTCCCCCCCCCCCACTTGTGCCCCATAACTGTCAGTGCCCCCCCATAGACCTCAGATCAGCCCATTGTGCCCCCATCAGACCTCAGATCAGCATCTTGTGCCCCCATCAGACAGAACTCAGATCAGCGCGTCTTGTGCCCCATCAGACCTCAGATCAAGACCTCAGATCAGCGTCTTGTGCCCCCATCAGACCCAGATCATCAGCGTCTTGTGCCCCCATCAGACCCCATCAGACCTCAGATCAGCATCTCTTGTGCCCCATCAGACCTCAGATCAGCGTCTTGGCGTGCCCCATCAGACCTCATATCACCGTCTTGTGCCCCCATTCAGACCTCATATCAGCGTCTTGTGCCCCCTCAGACCTCAGATCAGCATCTTGTGCCCCCATCTGACCAGATCAGAATCTTGTGCCCCATCAGACGTCAGATCAGCGTCTTGTGCTCCCACCAGACCCTCAGCATCAGCGTCTTGTGCCCC